>CM031598.1:111813761-111831032 GCA_018398815.1 Conus ventricosus
AATTCTGAAGGGAAAAGGCACCCTAACTCTCATACCGCAAACTGGTCATTGAAATACTTGATCAGAAATGGTCATAGAGAACAGAAGTATCTCATTTACATTTAGTGTAAATAATGTCCATCCCCACCCCCAACACCTCTTTCTTCCACAAGTCCAGTTTTGGGGAGTCTACACAATGCACTTAACAAGTGCAAGTTTTTCCACCCCTACATCCCTGACCAACACGCTTTTCCTGTAAATCCTTCCCTCTTCTCCCTCTCTCTCCACCACTACTTCCACAAAGTGCTTCCTTCAGTACCCCCCAAACTTCCTCTTCCATACCATTTTTTTTGGCATGTGGTATTCAACACAACCTCAAGCCAGTCACTGTAGCCATCCTCCGTCCTGACTCTGCACTTGGAGTTTATGTAAATCTGCTCTATGGCCGATACAACTTTCTCTGGGATGCCGCAGGTTTTCATGATTTTCCACAATGATGGTCTGTGGACACTGTCAAATGCTTTGGAACAGTCAATGAAACTGATGGCCAGGGGTACTTGGTGCTTTCCACACTTCTTGATGATCTAAGTGTGAAGATCTGTTCTGCACAGGATAATTTCGGGCGGAAGCCTGCTTATTGTTCCCTGAGCTCATTGTCCACTACGTCGCGCAGTCGGTTGAGGATGACCTGGCAGTACACTTTCCCTGGTATCGACAGTAGAGTAACTCCTCTCCAGTTGTCGCACTCTGAGAGGTTGCCTTTTTTTTGGAATACAGACGACTTCGCCATTCTACCAATCCTCTGGGACGACGCCGGAGTTCCAAACCTGGTTACAGAGACTGCACATCCAAGGGCCGATGCAGTCACCACCACCTTAAAGCATTTCCACTGTCAATCCATCGAATCCAGGGGACTTACTGTTCTTTAATGTCTTGATGGCTGTTCTGATCTCCTCTTCAATAAAGTCATCAGTGTTGATTGGGAGCAGGAGGGATTGGTCTTCTGCCTCAGCTGGTGTCGGTGGCTCGGTTCTGTTTAGAACTTCTTTGAAGTGTTCAGCCCATCTTGCAAGCTTTTCCTCGCCTCTTAACAGAAGTGTGCCATCTTTTGCCTTCACAGGTCCAGAGCCAGTCCTCACAGTACCAGTTATCTTCTTTGCGATCTGGTAGACAGCTCTCATGTCGTTGCGCTTGGCAGCTTCTTCGGCATCTTCTGCTTGCTTATCCACCCAATCCCTTTTATCTTTCTGGGCATTTCGCTTCACCTGCCTGTCCTTATCGATGTATTCCTGGTAGTACGCTGCTTGGTCTGAGGAGCAGTTGTGTCTCTTCTGGTGGTGTTCTTTCCTCTCTGCTATCAATTCCCATGTGTCATCTCTGATCCAGGATTCCTGCAGTGGCTTCTTAAACCCTAGGATTTCTTTTCCAGCTGTTGCCATGGCATCCTTCATCACCTCCCACCATTCTGTCGATCCTGGCATTGTTTCAACAAGGACTGGATACCTAACGACTACCGGATTTAAACAGGTCACTCAGCTAGGAAGAGCACTTACTTGGAGCTTTCGACAGACCTCCGTCCGTCTTCTTCAGCGGTGGTGTGGCTACTGGGTGAACTGGCGTTCAGTGCACACGACCACGGGTTGAACCCTGGTCATGTGACTGAACAATGAGGGTGTTCTACCTGGCTGTTGCTCAGGAAAGCTTGGAATTGGGCCTCTGTGGTGGGGTCCTTCAACTTGCTTGTATTGTATCTCTTGGACGGAGTCTCTTTCTTCTTTCTTCTCTTCAGCTTGATCTTCAGCTTTGCTATCACCAAATGGTCACTGCGCACGTCTGCTCCACAGTACACGCGTACATCTTGTAGACATGGAGTTCTCTACCTTGGTCCAATCGCGATGTGATCTATCCGAGTCTGAGTCCTGTGATCATTTGATATCCATGTGATCTTGTGAATATCATTATGCTGGAATAGTGATGACCCAATGTTCATCAAGTTCATTGCGCAGAACTGCAGGAAGCGTTCACCATTATCAGTTCTCTGTGAACTAAGGACATGCTCAAAGCCAGACCGATGCTCCCCAATATGTGCATTCAAGTCACCCATGATCAACAAAATATTACAGCGTGGCATTTTTTCAACCAAGCCTTGAAGCTGCTGGTAGAGGGTGTCTCTGTCTGCATCGTCGTGGTCATTAGTTGGGGCGTAGCACTGGATGATGGTGACCTTGGCGTGTGACGTGATGAATCGTGCTGTCAGGAGGCGCTCGTTCACTGGCGGCCATTCCTCTAGTGCACTGCCTGCTTGTCTGGCAAGGATAAAAGCTACGCCGTCACGATGGATGTTGTCATGACGACAGGATGCTCATGTCTTCTGATGTAAATTTCCTGATTCTGTCCAACGAGTTTCACCAAGACCTAGGATGTTAACTTTGTAGGCCTTCATTTCCTTGATGACTTGTGCCAACTTGGATGACTGGAACAAAGTTCTTGCATTCCAATATCCAATGTGTGTAACCATTTTTGCAGTTAGGACTCGAGTCATCGGGGTGCCAGCTTCCTCAGGAGAGGCTTTCACTGGTGTCCGTCATTCTGTCTCTGGTTGGAGTCGACTGTTGTCTTGGCTGCGTTGACAATGAAGCGCTTTGAACTGTTTTCGTAGCTCATGTGTTAACCCTGAAGCCAAACCTCCTTGCAGTTATTTATAAAGAGACTGTAGAAGGCAATCGTCTCTGAAAGACCAACAGCCGATGTCCACTCACTAAGCAGTGGTTCGCCTTTGGACTGTACACGTGGCCGGAAAGCTTCTCTTGGAAACTCCTCCGCCCTAGCCGGTGCTTCCACAAGGGAAGTCGTATGCCTAGTGGTGCCCTGTAAACACCATCCCCTCACATGGTTCAGCCTGCCAGATGAAGCAGTGTACCAGGGTGTGGCACTAGGAGCCAGCACGTGAGAGCTTTAGGAGATGGGTGAGGACCTGTGATACCCGTCCACCCGACTAGGTAGGATGCAGCTGCCGAACAACAAAGGTGCTACCTCTTTCCAGAGCTCCCTACATCCCGGGAAAAATAAAAATTTCTTTCGATGACTAGTACCAGAAAGTGGCTCCTTCCACCACTAGTAAGAGTGAAGGTGGAGGTGAAATTTTAATGTAATTCTCATAGAGAAAATATTCAAAGTCCTTCCCCTAAAGGACACACCGACCCACCCCCCAACTCTCGTCACAACAGCTCATCCACACAACACATTAAAATAATAATAATAATAATAATAATAATAATAATAATAATAATAATAATAATGGTTTCTTATATAGCACTTAATCAAACGAATTTCTCTAAGCGCTTTACAAAATCATACTACATTCACCCTTCTCATATACGATAGTACACATTACACCCAACTTCAAATACTATTACTACAATAACTAACACATCCTAATCCTACGAGTATGACATTCACTTATTTTTCAAGTATCACAACAAGAGCTAAATCCTATAACGTTCAATCATACAACAAATACATGTAATAGAGAACATACACATACACTACAATTGAAAAGGCCCAGACGGCTATGAGTAAGGTTGTACCCCCCCCCCCTCCCCACAGCATTGACTAATTATGAGAAAATAGATGGGTTTTAAGTTTAGACTTGAAAGAAGAGATAGAATCTAAATGTCTGAGAGAGTCTGGCAGTCTGTTCCACGTCGCTGGAGCTTGAAAAGAAAGATCTTTCACCAGTAGTAGTCCTGAAGCGAGTCATTGGTAGAAGGCGGTCGTCGGCACAGGAGCGCAGTTGTCGAGAGGGGGTGTAGATTTTAAGGAGATCTGAGAGATAAGAAGGTCCATTTTCAAAGAGAGCAGAGAAAGTGAGAGTTGAGATTTTGTACGAGATACGGTTTGAGACAGATAGCCAGTGAAGAAGAGGTGAAATGTGATCATATTTCCTGCTCTACAGATGACACGGGCTGCATGATTTTGATTCGCTGTAATCTCTCTATCAGGTATTTGGAGGCCCGGCCAAAAGTGAGTTGCAGTAATCTATTCTAGATGAGCCCAAAGGCACAAATGAGAGTTTTTGTAGCATCTTTTAGAGGGGAAGGTGACGTACGGAGCCGTTTTCTTCTTAGTTTCTAAAAAAGCAATCTTGCAAATTTTTGAAACATGTTTCTCAAAGGAGAGGGATTGGTCAAGAATGACCCCTAAAACTGCGGACAGAGGTGGAGACAGAGACAGTACAGTCATTGATAGTGACAGTTAAGGCAGAGAAGGATGGTTAGGCTGTTTTGTCCGAACATGAGTTCCGTCTTGTCGTCGTTTAGTTGTAATTTGTTGGTTGTCATCCGTCCTTCAGGTCTGCAATGCACCCCCGCGTCCGAGAATCAGTGGTCAATTTCAGCAAGGGAGCCGACTGATGAAGCTGAGTATCGTCAGAAAAGCTTCATGCGACATGGCATGACCACTGATGACGTCAGACACGGACTAGCTTACAGCAAAAAAAAGGACTGGCCCCAGTACAAAACCCCTGAGGCAACCGTACCTAAGAGGAGAACTGTCTGAGTATCTGCCTGTACACACACTGTCTGAGTCCGTCCAGTAAAGAAAGAGATAATCCAGTCGAGAGCTGTTCTTTGAATCCAAAGGAGGTTTAAGTGGGCGAGAACAAAATATTATGATCGATCGTGTCAAATGCTGCGGAGAGATCTAACATCGCTAATAAGGAAACCTTCCCATCGTCAAGCCCGCAAAATGGGTTCATGACTATAGGGAGGAGTGCTGTCTCACAACTATGGCCTTGTCTGTAAGCAGATTGATGAGGATTCAGAAGGTGATTCTTTTCGAGATGTTCTAAAATTTGTTCCCAAAACGATCTTCTCCAATAATTTTGATAGAAATGACAAATTTGATACAGGCCGATAAATTCTTTAGAACATTTTTATCAAATGAAGGTTTCTTGATCAATGGACGTACCACTGCGGACCGGAAGATTTCAGGAATGTGACCAGAGGACAAAGAGGTATTGATAACATGAGTAAGATGGGGTAGGCTTTCAATGCACTGAAAAAAAGCAAGTTAGTGGGAAAATGGCATCAAGTTCACATGATTTAAGGCTGCATCGCAAACGAATTTTTTTGACTTAGTCTTGACTAACAGGGTTTAAAACAAGCCAAAGGAGTTCCACAGAAAACTTTGTATTTAGAGAATGTACAGGTGCGTAGAATCTAGTTTTCACGGATAGTGTTAATTTTGCCATTTAAAAACTCTAAGAATTTCTGTGGGAGCTCTTGAGTGGGAAGATGGTGGGAAGGGGGGAGTTGCTGACTTTGCCTAGGAGACTATTTGTGACATTAATAGTTGCTTGGCCGTATTAAGGCCAATATCTTTGAAAAATAGAACAAGGTTTTTTTGCTTATGAACAATGTCAGTAACATGATTTCTGCAGTTTGATATATTTCCCTGTGCACAGTCGTCCCGTGGCGCGCCATCGCCTCTCAGCCCCCCCCCCCCCCCCCCCCCCCCCCCCCCCCCCCCTCCTCTTCCTGCTTGGCCTCCAACCTCAGGACCCACTGTGTTGTCCCATTGACACAGGTGAGCGATCAGAGATCAAGCGCCTGCTCACTGGAGCATGCTTTAAGCGTGGCCGGAGGGCAGAGGTCAGCGGACGGGCCCGATGGCTCGCTCGGTATGGCCGGGGTCAGATCAGTTTTAAAAGCCTCTATATCGATAGCAGAAATTTTCCTAACTTCCTTGTAGTCTTTGGAACGGCGGCCAACGATATCAAATTCACACTTCACCGCATAATGATCCGATGTTTAGGTTATTGTCAACAGTTGAGGATTTAAAGATGATCACTGTCTCTGTAGCTACCCAGTCTACTATGTAACCCCGTTTGTTCGTCATTTCATTCCCCGGACTGATGGAGTCAGAAAGTATCTAAAATTTCTAACACCTGGGGCGTGTATCCAACTGTGGGCTTATTAGGTTTTAGGTTAGGTTTGTAGGGACAATTGCTTTAGCAATTTTAGCCAGAACTGGCTTTACTGTCCCTTCTATGTGTATCTGTCTTCACACGGTCGGTCTTTACTCGCTCAAGTCTTTATTTCATAGTCAAAATAAATAGCTTCAATAATACACTATCATCGAAGGCTTTTGAAACGGTTATTTATTTTGTGCACGTTTAATGTTAGGGGTTTAAATTTATTCCTAGATTTGTTACTCTGTTACTAAAGAAAATTTCCTTGGTTAGTGCGATAATATTCATGATAAATTTTTCCACACTATTTTGGTAATATCAACTCTTGATGCAGTAAAATTTTGAAATAGGAATATTGTCAGCACAATTTTAAATATTTTATAGACTGGATCAAATCGCCCCCCACTCGTCTTGTTTTAGGGTAGGCAGTCCAAGAGCTTTTAAACCTACCTTCATAGGAAAGATTTTTTACATTCTTTACAAGCTTTGTTGCTCTTCTTTGTACTCTTTCCAAAGCAGCAGCCCTGCCTCTTTAATCGAGGATCCAAAATTTGTATTGCCATATTCCAAATGAGGTCTAACGAAAGCCTTGTATAATTTTGTAAAAAATATCTTTATCTATATGACTAAAAGTACGTTTAATTATACCAATCATTTTATTAGCTTTATTTATAGAGTTTTAAATTTGGGTTTTATCGAATACCAGTCCAGAATCAAAGGACACCAAGATCTTTTTCATAATCACATGTTGAAATATCTGCACGCTCACCAGTATTACTGTTTAGCATTGTTTTGGGGTATCTTGGGTTCTTACGTCCAACATGAAAACACGTTGTACTTGTCCGCTTTAAAAATGCAAATTCCATGTGGCAGCCCATTTGGATAAATTTTTCAATATCATTTTGTAAAGTATTATGATTATAGTTGTATTATAAATTTTTGTATCGTTTTGCGAATATATTGCAAATTTCTTTCCACTGAGTTTGGGGAATCATTATAAATATTGTAAATAATACGGACCCAAAATACTCCCTTGTGGTATACCACTTAGAACTTCCCTAAATCTGAATATGAGCTTCCTTCTCTAACTCTTTGCGTCTTTTAGTTAAAAATCCCCTTTTCCTGTATGAACTCTACCTGTAATTCCATATGATGATAAATTTTACTAATAGCCTCTCATGGGGAACAGAATCAAAGGCCTTTTTAAAGTCTAAATAAAGTATATCTACATTGTTGCCCTTATCTAAAGTTTTGTTAAATCCTCCATGCAAGTAGAAGTTTTGTTACACACGATCGATGTTTAAAGGAAACCATGCTGGCACTCTGTATATAAATTATTCAAAGTCATATGATCTACGATCACATCCCGTATAATTGATTCCATAATCTTACAAAACAATTGATGTAAGACTAACTGGCCTATAATTTCCAGGATCTGTCCTGGTACCTTTTTAAATAAAGCTGTCAAATTTGCAGACTTCCAGTCCTTGGTACCACACCTGATTCAATTGACTTATTAAACAAAATACTGAAAGGTAATGCTAGCTCATTATATGACTCCTTAAAAACTCTTGCAGGGATCATATCACGTCCACAAGATTTATTTGGGTTTTTATTTTTAAGTCCTCTCTAACTGCACTGGGTGTAATACACATATCTGTTACGGTGACTCCACTGGACCTTGAACCACTTTCCAAGATCGGAACATTACTATTATCTTCTTTGTGAAAACCTAGAAAAGAAGTCATTTAAAGTATTTGCCTTATCTTCATCTGACACGCTAAAAAACCATTTTTTGTATTCAGTGGACTAATGCCAATATTTGTCTTGGTCTGTGATTGTACATATTTCCAAAAATTTTTAGGATGATCTTTACAATTAGATGCAACTTTTTTTTCGAAATTCGATCCTTTCTTTTCTTTTTATTTTTTCACATTTATTCCTCATCCTCATATACTTCATATATTCACTACCTTGTTTAGTGCACATAAATCTTTTTTATGCATTTTGTTTTTTGTAACTTTCCTCCAAGCCTTCTTTTCCAGCCATATTGGTTTTGTCAATATTATGTGTTGAACACTCTTTTTTGGAATATATTTTTCAAAACACTTATGAATAGTGTTCTTGATCATTTTCCAACATCATCCACATCCAAGAGGGGACTTTCACACCAATTTATCATACCCAAATCTTTTCTTAAATTATCATAGTTACCCTTATTGAAATCTATCTAAAATTCGCCCTTTTTGGATTCTTTTTTCCCTCTATGTACAGAAAAAATGATAAAACCTCGTGATCACTTTTTGCAACTGGGCACTATGTTCAATATCTGAAATCATTCTTTCGTCTTTAACCAAAACTAAGTCTAAAAATTCTCTTTTTGATTTAGTCTTTTCCTTGTCGGAAATTTTTTTTCCACTTGAGTAAAATATTTCATCCCTTGGGCACTCTATAAAGTGTTCATCTGTCATTTGACCATGTACCTTTCCAAATCAATATCGGGATAATTAAAATCACCTGTAATACACACAACATCATAACCTGTATTGCTTCCATTTTCATAAGTTTAAATAGTTTTTCATCATTTTCTTGTGATGAAGCAGGATTTCTGTATGTGTTTCCAAAATAAAACAGTCAAATTTTCTTTACTTTTTAAATTGATCCGGGCACTTTCTTCAAAATCCACATCATTTAGTTCCTTACATTTCTAAGCACATAAATTCTCTTAACATATAAAAAGGCACCTCTTTTGAATTATTTCTTATAAACAAATCATAACCAGGAATAGCAAATTCTAAAATATTTGAAATCTTTCAAATTTTTGGGAATAGCCCCAGTAATGGTATAATATCAGGATTCTTATCATCAATTAAACCCAGAAACTCACCTTTTTTATTTAATAATCCATCAATGTTAGTATATAAAACTTGTATGGAAAATTTTGATTTGAAGCAACTGTAGATTTATTCTTTACAATATTTACATTTTTCTTGCAGGATTCCTTCTTGTCTCAATTCCGGATGACTCACCCTGACCAAGTCTGGGTGATCTTTTCACAATTTTCCCATTTCTGATCTGTAGTTTGTTTCCCCATTTTCAACTCCTGTTCATCTCTCTCTTAACTGTTTCATGTGCTCTCTCTCTCTTGGTGTGTAATCAGGATTTATGTACATTTTTCCTTTTGTTCGGTCTTCCCCTTAGATTTTGTAAGCATTCTTCAGGATTTCTTGTTTTATTTCTTTTTTGTATACCTTCCTTCAGGGGGCGCGGCCTGCTTCCTCCTACCGGCCCAAGTCTGACAGGGTCTATGAACTTATCTTTCTCACCCTTCAGTTCTGGGCAGATCTGGTCCATATTTTATTCAATTATTAACCTGTCTGCCATTTTGTCATTTTTGTTTGTGTTTTCACTCTCTGGTAATTAAAAATTATAAGGTTTGACTCTCTTTTTTCTTTCTCGTCTTCTCTTCAAACCTCTCAACCGTTTTCTTCTCCACACCTCTTCTATTTTTTTTTTCAAGCATTTTTTGTCGTCCTGCTTTTCAAACGCTCCAATCCTTTTCTCGAAATGGAAGTTGAAGTCGCCGATCCCAAAATAACAATGTTCCTGGATGGTCATTTACAAATTCAAGAAAGTCTGGAAGTTCGTTAACAAACATGCTGGGCGTAAATTTGTTCTTTCTGCTGGGTACCGGTCTGTAAATCCCAAAATGTTTGTGACAGGAGCGCCAGGTAGGGACAGTTTCAGGAAACAGTTCAAAGGTCCGATGCTGAAAATCAAAAGAAGAGTCAAAAGAGCAATAGGGGAGCAGCTTTTCAAGATGACGAAGGCGATTCCGCCCCCGCAGGTCGTGGTGGGGCGGGGGAAGGACTTGGTGGTATAGCCAGCTGGGGCCAGGTCACGTAGCTTTGGTTCATCGCCGTTTTCCCTTTAACCACGTTTCCGTGACGCAAAATGTCGACATCATGGAGAGTATAAAGTCATTTACGCAGATCGTTTCTTTTTAAGGTATTACCAAGTGACACCTTGTAAAAACAACCGAAGGTCATGTTAAAAATTTTTCTTCTGTAAAATCTTTGATCTGATGAAAGATGTTGATCTCTTTCAGAAATTCAAATATCATGTGGGTCATCTCTGAACAAAGATTTCATGGAATCTGCTTTTAAGTGTTTGTCTCACATTATGTATGTCTCACATCATGTAAGACCCAACACTTTAAAAGAACATGTTGTTATGGTCTGCATAGTAATGCAGGGATTGTCTTCAGTCATGACAAGCTCCTAGCATAACATCATCAGTCTCTAAAATCCCTCGAAGTCGGAGTGTGGTTGCCCATGTGGCAGGGTAATCAAAAACAGTCACACACGTAATGTTATCATCTCCAGCTGATGCATTTGTACCATAGTGTTAAAATACTTCAGCTGTTCAGATGATCCCTGGTGTCTTTTTGCCAGGGTACGACAACAACAACAAAAGAACATGTTTCACTGTGAGCGGTACATGACATGGAATGCACCACGGAGCTTCTTCACCTTTTAAAGGAAAAGATTGGGTGTAAAAGGAGTGGCCTGTGTGCAAACGGCACAAGACTCTTTCTTCTTTGTGGCCACCCTGAACATGGTAAAATTTCTTTCAGGGTTGGATGGATTGGAAGAGTTTGTTCTGTGTCTGCAAGTTCCATTCCTTTTGCCAGAGACCAACACAAATGTCAGCTAAATGTGATTATCAATGAATTAAAGTCGTCATTTCTAATGTCATGTAGTTATTAACCAATACTATAGAAGAGGGCACAGTGAAGGGTGAATATCTCTGCAGCACACCAAAGAGGTCCTGGATTGACAACATCCAGACTGCTGGGGTTACACTGTCAATCCTGCTGTGTGTGATTGTCTTACTGTGTGTGTGGCTGCAGACAGAGGTGATTGACAACATCCAGACTGCTGGGGTTACACTGTCAATCCTGCTGTGTGTGTGATTGTCTTACTGTGTGTGTGGCTGCAGACAGAGGTGATTGACAACATCCAGACTGCTGGGGTCACACTGTCAATCCTGCTGTGTGTGATTGTCTTACTGTGTGTGTGGCTGCAGACAGAGGTGATTGACAGCATCCAGACTGCTGGAGTTACAATCTCAATCCTGCTGTGTGTGATTGTCTTACTGTGTGTGGTTGCAGACAGAGGTGATTGACAGCATCCAGACTGCTGGAGTTACACTCTCAATCCTGCTGTGTGTGATTGTCTTACTGTGTGTGTGGCTGCAGACAGGTGATTGACAACATCCAGACTGCTGGAGTTACACTCTCAATCCTGCTGTGTGTGATTGTCTTACTGTGTGTGGTTGCAGACAGAGGTGATTGACAGCATCCAGACTGCTGGAGTTACACTCTCAACCCTGCTGTGTGTGATTGTCTTACTGTGTGTGTGGCTGCAGACAGAGGTGATTGACAGCATCCAGACTGCTGGGGTTACACTGTCTCAATCCTGCTGTGTGTGACTGCAGAGGTCAGGACATCCTTCCAAGCTATCATCATGGGACATTAAATAATACCTAAAAAAAATTGTGTACACTGTGCATCCTCAGAAGCATTTTTTTTGGGCTATTCAATGATACTACTTTGTACACACATAACTGCAAAGTGTTTGAAAAGAATTTAAAACAGCAACTGCATTGTTTAAATCCAGTGGCTCAACACCTAACACTCAAGCATGAAGCTATAGCACCACCAACATCCTCTTCCTGGATGTCAGCGATGGGTACTCACCACAGATCTCTTCATAAAGGACATGGGGTGCCCGGATAACTACATTAACCCTGGTCACACTTGCAACTATGCACGGTGCATCTTCTGCGGCAAAGCCCTTTGCATTAGACCCACGTGTTCTACAGCTAGAACATCCTGCCACACAGGCCAGGAACTTGCAGGGAGACTGGAAATGAGGGGCTACCCCAAGACTGATCAAAGTGCCCATTATCATTGTCAGCCTTTCCACAGAACCATGCCATCCACCTGAAGCCACATGCAGCCATGCATGGTAAAACACTACAAACGGCCACGCACAGTCCTGCCAGCTCACCTCTGGGCCAGTGGCTAAAACAAGCCATGTCCATCCTACAGCAGCAGACGTACGACTGCATGTCCTGAACCCTCTGTGGAGGGTGAAGGCAACTGCATAAATCCCAGATGCCTTTTGTCGCCCTCCAGGATTCCCCATTCCCTGCCCTTGACAGATCAGGTCTTGCAAAGCCGTTTCTGTTTTAACACCCGCACAGCATGTTTCACGTGCAAAACAAAACAAACTGAAAACAAACACTTCCTAGTCCTCTGGAAATTCATCTTCACAAGTGTTCAAATCAAGCTGAAAATTCTCAATCAAAGATCATCTCACATGTTAGTCATCTACCATTATATTTATATGTAACAGCCTATGCTGCGAGTGTGGCATAGGCTAGCAGTGGACACCAGGGGAGAGGTGGCAGCTCTCCTTTGAAGGATGCAGATGTGAGAGATCAGTGTCGTCGGGCGGCACAGACAACCTTTCAGCCATGTGGGTGACGACGGGTCTAGCCTGTGTCGCCGGGGAACGGCTCCTGGAGATGTGGGGCGATTGGCGAAGGAGCGCTGCATGACTGCGACTACAGTGGCCTGGAATACCGTGCTGTTTTAAGGGGTGACAGACATGGGGGCACTCCTTACAGGGTTGGGCTGAAAAATTGCCCTCTCGGCCGCAGTCAGCGAGTGCCCGCCAAGTTTTAGGGACTCGTGCAGCGCTCCAGCGACTTTCGTCCTGCTCCCTCCTTGAGGCGGCCTCACGCGGCACAGGACCATCGCCACCCGAGCATGAAGAAGGCCGCCCGTGGTCCTGAAGACAGCCTGATGTTTGGGGGACAGCAGGCAACACACACCGACGCCCATCGTCGGTCGACCAAGAACCTGAAATTGAACCAACATTCAAGACCAATTCCACCAAACTTGAACCAACATTCAAGAAGATGACGACCAGAACACAAGCTCTGAGAGACAAATGCGACGACCCCCATTGAAACTACCCACTACTGCCAGGTGATAGTAGTTGCCATAAATATTTAGACCTATGTCTGCAGGAACCTTGTCCTTAAGGGCCTCAGGCTGATAGGACGTTAATCTCACCCTGAATGCAAAAAATGCAATGAATGCTATATATAAACAGAAAGGGCAAAGCATGAACTTTGCGCATGTCCTTTGAAAGACCTTTTAGCTAATATCACAGCCCATAGTGATGGAAACATGACCTGAAAAGACCTCTTAGCTAATATTACAGCCCATAGTGATGGAAACAACATGACTTGAAAAGACCTCTTAGCTAATATCACAGCACATAGTGATGGAGACAACATGACTTGAAAAGACTTTTAGCTAATATCACAGCCCATAGTGATGGAGACAACATGACCTGAAAAGACCTTTTAGCTAATATCACAGCCCATAGTGACGGAAACATGACCTGAAAAGACCTTTTAGCTAATATCACAGGCCATAGTGATGGAAACAACATGACCTGAAAAGACCTTTTAGTAGAAAGAAACTCGTGGAGAGCGTGGCAGCAGAGAGTCTCAGAAGAGAAGCCCCCTTCAAGCAAGTGTTTCGGCCCTTATCTCCTGACACCTAGGGGGGTTGGGCCACACCCGGTTCATGACTCCGGATGTCCCTCTGCTGCCCCTTTTTTTGTTTCCCCATCTTGGGACAAGCCATGGCTGGGATTCGAACCCATGACCCTCTGGACATGCTCATTTTCCACTTAATGACTCGCGCTTTAACCACTGAGCCACAGGGACACCTGATATTTGTTAGGGAAATTAAGCCTTATGAAGCTCACTTTTGTTCCTCCTTGACCAGATCCAGCTTGAACACCTCTCTGCCGCTTCTGCCATTGCTTCAGGGCTCTGATTTTTTCCTTCCCTGCAACTGAGAGCTGTTTCATGAGGCTGTATGCAGACGTTCCTACAAATCCCCTAGCTCCAATTTCTGCAGTGAGGACTTTGACCAGATAGCCTTCTCTCCTCAGGCTGTTTGCCAGATCAGCATACTTTTCAGTCTTGTAGATTTGAGCTGCCTCCATTCTGTTTTCATATGGCACCGTGAGCTCGATCATGATCAGCTGCTTGGTTGACTTAGAGTGGACAACTATGTCTGGTCTCATGCCACTCTTGCTGATGATCTCTGGGTGACTTCCATTCTGGGAGGTCTGCAGTGCACCCCCAGTCTTCTCCCCCGTCCAGCAGACTCTGCCTGCTTTGTTTCGAGGGGGGAAACTGTTGTTCTTGGCCATGATTTGCTCCCTTCCTCCCGTGAAAAATGTTGCGGGTGTTTTTTGGAGTCCTGATTCCCCCTTTTGTGGTGTTGGTACAAGCCCCAGACTACTTGTACAACCTTTTTGGGGCACTTTTTTTTCCCCTCCATGTTTTACCCCCTTGACCCAGGGCATTTACTTGAGCTTAAAAAAGGGCCCAAAGTTTTTTTTTTTTCATGGCAAAGGGGGGCATGCAGGATCTTTCTTTTTTCCCCCCCATTTCCCACCGGGGTTTCCCTTTGAGGCAAAGGTCATATCAGATCTGAGAAGGGAAGTTTGATCCTGAGGGGGGGCCCTGTCCCAAAATGCCCATTCCAAGTGAGATTTTTTTTTGGAAATGCATTCTCCCCGTTGCCCCATTGCCCTTGCTGGCTCTGCTGGAGGGGGTTTTTTTGGAGTCTTTTTTGGCTTCTTTTTTTTCTAAAACCCTAAAACCATCATGTCTTTTTTTGGTTTTTCCTTTTGGGCCCTTTGACCACCTTTTCATTTTGGGTTTTCCCCCCAGCCCCCTTGTTTGTTGGTCTGTTGTGCCTGTTTTTTTCTCTGATTTTGGGGACTTTCTTTTGCAGAACCCATCGCCTCTTGAACTTTCCTTTTTCTCCCTTTTCAGTGGGGTTTTAAATGTTTTAACCCCCGGGCTCCTGAGTCCTCCAGAAAATGCTTTGAAGTCTGATTTTCCGTGCTTGTTTTTCCCCCCGGGGATGAATTTCATTGGTATTTTCAGCTTTGTTTGGGCGACAGTACAGCGCAATTCAGCCCGACAGGGGGGGGAAAACCAAGCCATTTCATTGGAACTTGTTGTTTTTTTGGCTTCCTTTTGCCTCCATTTTTGCGGTTTCCCAGATGTTTTATATCATAAAGGGGCCAAGGAGCTTTGGTATAAATTAAACTGCGGGACACCGGGCACCTTGTATTTGCCAGGGAGCCCAAAACTGGTCAATGGTTTTTAAAGGCCTTCTTCCCACCATCGCGGTTTCTTTTGCTCTTTGTTTGTCTTTAGCATATCATCCCAAACCTTCTTCCAAGGGTTTGACTGGGTTTTTCTGTGACTGTTGGAATGGCCTGGTTTGGGAAAACTGAAGCCCCCAGATTCGGCCCCCTTTTTTTCCTTTTCCCCAGTGAATTTTCCGGGGATTTCTTTGGCTTGAACTTCAATTTTGGATTGGGGGAATTTTTTGCCAGGGCCCCTCCCCAAAATGAAAGTTTTCTCGTCTTTTGGAAAGAAAACACGTAGGTCATCCCTGAAGGCCCTTTAGAGGAAAGGGATCTTGTATCCATCGCCAAGGTCTGTCTGTCTCCTGGTTTTTTTTTGCTGCTTTAAGTGAGTTCCATTGCCCGCACGAAACCGTATTGGGGAAATTGGGACAGCCCCTTGAAAGCCCACTTTTCCCAAATTGATCCCAAACTGTTGTGTAGGGCCTTTGGGAGAAACCGCATTGGAAAACCATTGAAGTACTTCTTTTTAGCATGCGCGGAGTTCTTTGGGACATGGTAAATCTCAAAAAAGGCCCAAATGTATCCCCTCATGGGGCAAGATCCATTTTGGGGTTTTGGCCCGAAACAAAAGCCACACCCACCTCCAATCTCTTTTCTGTTTTTTTCTTTTTGGAAATTTCGTCCCAGTCATTGTGGCGTGTTTTTACACAGCCAGCCCCCGCCTGGGATGCCACCTTTCTGGGCTGAAATCCAAGGGCTTGTTTTTCCCTCAGGTTTCTTGGTCAGCCTTGCTGCCCTGACAGAGAAGGATTTTCCCCTTTGACGTTCAGTATGTTTTTGGGCCCGAAATGGCTGATGGCAATTTAGTTTTGCTTTTGGGGATGTACACACCCTTTTGCCCATCCACTGGCCGCTGATCTTCTGGTTTCTCCAAGCCATCGCAGCAGCCTGTGGACCCACTCCAGCCCTTGGGACATTTCTTGAAAGCTGGTAAGGTATTCCGTTTGGCCCTGTGATGATTTCTCTGGTTTTATCGACCACCTTCTTGATTTCCGCCAACGTTGGAGGCTTGCCATTGAACTTTTTCCTCAGGGTTGGTTGGCCACACCAGACCTTGAATGTCGAGTGGTGCTTTGCTCTGTGATCGAGTATGTTTTCCTCAGATGCTGCTCAAGAACTCCTTTGTCCACACTTAGGGTCCCAGATTTTGGCTGCTCAAACAGTGTTCTGGCAAACGGGAAGGGTCTCTGAAGAAGCGCTCTTGTGTCTTCTTCTTTTTGCTCTTCCTCTTCCTCGCAGATTCCGCTTTGCTGAGGGCGCGGGTGTTTTTCTTTCAGGTCTTCCCACAGTTTTTCCAAGCCTTGTTTTTCAGCTGGCAGTGCGGTCTTCATTTGCTTCTTGAGGTTGTTCTTTTGGACTCTGATCTTGTCCATCTTTTCTGGGCGTCTGGATTTCTTTGGAGGTTTTTTCTCTTTGGGTAGTTTTACTCCCATAGGCGTCTCTACATGTGGCATAAAACCAATGTCCCCATATGGGCTAGTTTGTGTTCCAGGGTGTTTTTTCCCCTTTATCAGTGCATCGAGTTTTTGGGAAACGATTTTTGCATCCAGTTTCTCCCAATCTTCAGTTTCGTTTTGCTCGTGGCAGGTTGAGTTTCGGGCCCCTGGCATCGAGGGCCTGTGCAAATTCCTCATCCGAACCAACAGCGTGGATGTCCTTGGCACTGTGGTTTAAATCCGGGCCTTGGTCTTCCGACGTCTTATCTGCTGATGCAGTGCGCGCTGCTCATTCAGATGAGTCTTCACACATCCCATCTTTGTTCTGTGGATCTTCATGCCACGGGTGGTAGCGAAACGCTTCCACAGACACATGGATATTCCATTTGGTCCATGTTCATAGTCCGTTTGGGATTTGCAGTCGTGATTGGTTGAGCACCGATGGATTTATCACTCTCCCCCCCCTTTTCGGTGAATCCTGGGAGCATCTTTTCCTTTTATTCTTAGTAGCCACATGTTTAAGCTAATATCACAGCACAATAGTCATGGGAAAAAACATGAC
>CM031598.1:111831132-111836132 GCA_018398815.1 Conus ventricosus
GAGTGTACTTAAGAACCTTCAGAGGAGAATTAATAAACAATTTAGATAAACTGACTAAAACTAGATAAGGAAGAAAAGAACTCGCTGAGGGCTAACGAGGCCTCTTAGAACATGATGTTAAAGAAAGAAAGAAACCAAAAAATAAAAGAGCTTAATGAACTAAGATTGGCAAGACTAGAAGCGTTGTCTACTAACCGAGAACAATACGAACTTCAAGAGTGAGCCGAATAAGAGAAACTTCCATTAGGAATTTTATATGAAAACAAGCGCTAGACAGAACGAAATAAGAACTTTGTTTAGAGAGCAAGGCGTCACATCTAGCAAGCGTTATTAACAGGCCTTTGGATTTGCAATAAGTACACTAGTGTTGGCTATTTCAGGTAGCGGTGCCTGGTCAATGGTCTAGTGCTCCGCGCCATCGCCTCCATCGCCGCTGATAAATCTTGGGTAATAATACAGCTTGTTCATCTTGCAGGTTTATTAAAAAAAATTAGCCGGTAAAGCTATTAGAATTCTTTAACCTGGTATATTTGGGAGTATCGTTAGCTGGCTTTTGTCTTCTGCAAGCAAAGTAGTTGGCTTTATGGGGAGCACATATGGGCATTAGTTTTTTAATAGTTGGGTTTACTATTTTGTATGATAAAGACCAAGTAATCCTTAGGCCAGTTAATCCAACAAAACAAATGGCTGTCTTTTCATATTCGTGGTCATCGCGAACAAAGTCCACGTCTTCAATAACTGTCTTTGTGCTTTGGACCTTGGGGATTCGGATGACTAATCTTGGGGGTATTGGTTGTTTTTTTTATTGTTTGTATATTCTGCCAGATTTTATGTCGTTTTTCCAACCTTCTGTCATTGCCAGCCACATGATTTCATTGGTTGTAGTTTATTATTGTTCCTACCTGGAGTTCTAAGGTCAGAAGGCTGCATGTAATCCAGTGCCGACAGCAAAGTTACTTTCGATTCTTGCGTATTGTTAAAATTTTTGGTACCTTTTTATACTTGATTTCTATAATAAACTGTAGAATTCTAGGGCCCGTCCTCTAAATTTGCATAAGTATTGTTTTTGTGCATCAAAGCCTGTAGAAGATATTAGTTTTGCTCGACCTTGTTGTGCGCTTGCGGAAAAACCTAGCAAACACCAAACGTAAGTACTTATAGAATCGTTTATTCGTACTATTCCTGCTTTAGTTAGGCCCTCAGATGTGTCTAAGAAAATGTTGTGTCCATGCTGTGTTATGCTCTTGCCTATGAGACCGAGTAGGGAGTGTGAACGGCCTGTGACTGAATGAGAAAGATGTGTAAGGAGGATTCCAGTCATAGTTATACTTTCTGTGCAAAGCCCCAAAAATAAGGGGTGCCTAAGCCATGATTAAGATCCGACTTTTGTCTAAAGTCTGTCTTAACAGTAATATTGAAATTCTGTTACAAATCCTTTCAAATGCCTTCATGTCTATTCTGTTGCTGAATGGATTAAACGTTTTGTCATTGGTAATGATGCTCGCAGTTCAGTCAAAATACGTCTGAAGGTTGTATAAAAATGAAAATTCTGTACACTGACCTAAACCAAAGGATAGGATGATTTTTTAAGTGTCAGCATACGGACACTCCACACCCAGTTGATGCACAAAACAAGCAAAGTTTAAAACTGTTCTGATAAAAACGCATCGGATGACCTAACACACTTTTGCGATGTTGTCTTTTGTTATAGGGAGGTTAAGATATCTGACTTAATGGTAGTACTCACATTTTTTATGAAAAGTGACAGTCTGGGTCACAGCAATGTCACGAGTATCAAGTTGCTATATTTTTTAGGATTGCTTAGTGCGGCCCAACAGAATATTTTGCCCATCTTTAGTATATTTGTACGCGCTCATTTTTATTGTTGTAAACAAATGTTTGTAACATAACAACGCAAGACCGTTCCTTCGTTTTTAGTACATGCTTGGTTGAGACAATTGCGGAACCAAAATGGTTCGCACTCCATGAAATATCTACAAAATGTCCTATGGTTTAATATAAGCGAAACCAAGAAGAATATAAGATTAGAAAAATATGACACAGAAAAGAAGCTTAATTGACCAGTAGCAATACCTGGATGGTTTTTTTTTTATTTTTTTTTTTTGTTTAGGGTTTTGCTCCTCCTAAAAGAAGCCTAAGTAACTTTGGCATCGCTCTAAAAACTTAACACTGCAATCTAAAAAACAATATTAACATTCAAACCTGAAGAAGCAATGTTCTCATCCTTTTTGTAAAGAGCTAGCTAAAATGTTAGGCTTTGCAAATGGCAGAACAAGACGCTCATAAAGATTTATTGTTACACCAGGACAAAAACTACTTTATGAGGGGGAAAGTCCGCCTCGATCTTGCAGTAAATTCATTACTCTATGTTCATTTGGATGAGCTAAGCACTGATGAAAATTTATGATGGAAGGCCCTAAATTGTTTTAAGAGCTCTTCGTCGAGGGAAAGCTGCATTAATGCGATTATGAAATTATACAATTCCCTAATTTACAGTTTTAAAAGATTAGTTTGTGGGAGGGTCGGTATCAATTTAATATATAGATCAAAAGACAAAACGGGGAATGTCGTAAATGGTGATAACCTGGCACAATGTTTTGGAAATAAAATAATAAACTGGTACTAAAAAATGTCGCATGTGGGCCAGAAGATCCAGGGAGTTACAGATTAGCGCCTCCTGTGAGGTGTATAACTTTAGAATTAAAAGACCTTGCAGGGGGGGACGTGCGGACTTGAACAGAATGGTGAGATACGGCACTTTGTAAGGTTTTGAGTACACTAGAAGATGGTGATTATAAACGCAAAGGGTTGGCGACCAGAAAAAGTTTCCTAAACTGAACAAGCATGCGCAATCTAGAGAAGCAATAATGTTGGCCAGTATGAAATTAAAATTGTTCGAAAATCCTGACCTCAATTGGCATTAGAACCATATTTAGAATGGGAAATAAATTTGAATTTCTAAGCCCATTTACATTTTTTAGCCGTCAAAAAAAAGTTTCAGAAAAGCATTCATTCTCTTGGCCCTTTACATGTAAGTCTTATTATGACAGATGACTATAGTCGGAAAGTGATTGAATAAAGCCGGTATGGGGAATTTAAACTGTACATTCCTCCACAGAAGAGGAAAACGGTTTTTTAAAGATGCTTCTACAAAATTACAATTCATTCCAACAATGAAATTAGGAGACACGTTTCACAATGATATTGAAATTTCTGTCTTAAAGATGTGAAGAGGATGGGGCTGTTGGGCGGTCAGTGACGTCATTCTAAAAAGGAATTCTTAATTAGCGGGCAAAACGTAGACATTTGAAAAAACTTTAAAGTTACCGTCGTCGTTCTTAACAATGGTGAGGATATTGTAGGTCATAACAACAAGCAACAAAATCAATATTAGTCTAAATAGAAACAATCTTACAGATCTAAATTGGATAATCTTACACATTTAGGACTTATGGATTTTATTATACTGAACAAGTTTTAAACTGAGAGCATGATAAAAACAATAACTGGATTTTAGATTAAGTTCTGTTATAAACTATTGGAGCGTTTTAACTTTATGACAAAAACACTCCATTGTTCATTAATTTGTGGGCCAAAACTGGATGTGGTAAAAAAAAAATCAATATTTACTCAACCTGTGTCAAACAGTTGATCGTTATAATTGTGTTCATATTGTGGTTTGTGTTCAACACTGATATGGAACAATGGCAATTATCACGATAGATGGTTTTTTATGGACTGAGAACCCTTATTTTAAGTTATCCAGCAATTAACGGAGTGAATGTTTAGAACAATTTTATAGATTGTTTGAGGAACGCAGACGCTATTTATTATAGATGACTGTTCAGCAGAAAGAGACATAGTTAAAAAAAGAAAAACTTTGTCAAAACTAGCTTTCAGTGGAAGGCATGCTGGGATAAGTGTGTGGATTTTATGCCAAAAATATAACTCGGTTTTAAAAGACTTTAGAGAACAGTTAAAGACTGTATTTTTAAATTTCACATGAAAGACAGAGATGCATTTGATGAATGTTTGCGTGAAAATGACGTTATTGAAAATGATCAAGAAAAACATAGGATTAAGCAAAAACTAAAATCTGAAAAGTTTAGTAAATTAGTATTGAAAACGGATAACCCTACACAGTATGTTTGTTTGTAGATAATCCACGGCTGTTCAGAGCAAGTTACTTAGTTTTGAGTCGCAGGGAGTTTACAGCTGCAGAGACCAAGCTGTGAATGCAGGTGAGGGAAAGGAATGTTTTCTGCAGGCCGCTCCCCACCAGCCAGCTAACCGCACTGTATTCGGCCAACTGAATGTCATCTGTGCATAGCTGGTCTGGCAGCAATGCGTTCGGCAAGGTTGAGCGGCCATTACAAATGGGGCTGTAGGTTTGATAATTAGTTATTGTCATGAAAAATGTAATATATCTGCACTATTGAGATGACTGAATTGGCGAATTCCCAACAATTGTTTTAATACCAAACTCGACTGGGTTTATTTTCTTGTAGATAACATAGATGCCGCATGAATGCTTGTACGCAAGTGGTCAGGCAATATTAGAACAATGTCAACAAACAAAATATTGTGCAAAAATGACGTCATCACTTTCTGGGAAGTTAATTTTCCATAGTTAAGTAGTACACAAGTTTGATACATGCCTCTGCTCAGACTACAGCAACAAAAATATTGGATTACAAATGTGTAAAGCCTTGTTTGTTTGCCCTTTCACTAAGTGTCTCAATAAGGACGGAAATGTAAAGCTGTGAATCGTTATTTTTTGGTTATTGAAGTCTTACTTGCCAGAGAACTATAAAATGCCGCTTTTAGGCCACTTTCGCCCGAAAACTTGGTTGAGGAGCAAGTGAGCCAGAATGAATATTTATTAGTTCTCTGGGTTTCCGAATGTCCTGAGACTCCCAGCAGTCAGACTGAGGAAGTCGATAAAGGGAGGAAATCAAGCGCGAAAATGGTATCTTGGG
>CM031598.1:111838632-111841132 GCA_018398815.1 Conus ventricosus
CACCTACAAGCCAAAACAGCAAATCTTGAAGATCGTTTCTACTTCATGTCAGAAAAAACAAAACAAGTCAGTTCTGATATGGAAGATAAACTTAAAAAAATATCAAGTGAGTTCAGCGAAAAAATTGACACGTTAGAATCATTTTCAAGGAGAGACAACCTCAAGTTTTTCAATCTACCACAATCGTCTCATGAAAATTACGAAGAATGTGCAAAGAAAGTGATCAGCACACTTCAAGACACTGTGCCAGGGAAAACGTGGTCTTCTGAGGACATTGTACGTGCCCATCGTCTTGGCCGAAGCAGTGACTTTTCTAAACCACAGCCTGTCATTGTGAAGTTTGCAAGATGGTCAGATAAAATGAGTGTACTGACAAAGGGACGAGAGGGGCTGCGAAAGAAAGGGATCAGAGTGGCAGGTGACCTAACAACCAAACAACAGCAGACCATTCATGACTACCAAGCTAATGGATTACGTGCATTCTACAAAGGAAACAAGCTGGTTGTAGCAGGCCCATTCCGAAATCCTACTCAGAGCAGAGGCAGCTACGCTGATGCTACACAACGCGGAAGCAGTCAAGGTGTGCACGATTACTACAAGGCCAACAGGCTGGTGGTGGAGGAGCAGAGGAGACGACCCGGTCAACAGTGGCCGAGAGCAGAACGACACCACGCGGCCAGTACCTGGAGCCACGACTACCACAGCAGCAACCGCTACAACGAAGGTGATCGGACTTACTCCAGCGAACACCACCGCGCTGACGGGCAAAGGAGCGACAGTGGGAGGCCGGAGTTACAACAAGGATTTCCGTTTGGAGACAGGGACCATCCATCGGCTGACTACTACAGACACTATGGCGGTGGAGAATGGTACGGTGAAGGGAGCGGGGTACAGGACTGGAGTTGTCCGGTTCAGCCACACTACAGCTACAACTACAGCTCTATGTACCACTTCCCACCACTGCCATCGGTACGAGACAGCAATCTTATCAGCATTCAGCCTCACATTACCGACACCCAGACGGACAGCACGAGCGACAGGACAACCCAAGGAAAGACACCATCACACAGTGTGACTGAGCAGGTATGTGATAATGAAAAGGTGGCAGACGGAAATCTGGACACAAACGACATCTTGAAATGTGACGATGTGGGACAGCCATATGAGGCGACAGACTCGGTGCATGGCAATGGAAAGGGGACAGACGGAGATTTTGACAGAAACCAAATCTTGAGAGGAAACGATTTTGACGAGACCAAAACCAATGGGCAAGGACAGACACTTGACGATGACACACTGCCACCGCTGACCGTGGCTGATGTTGCCAAGGGTAGTGAAAGTGATGAAGAAAATGGCACTGTGATCATCACTAAGACCACTGGAAAACAAGTCCAGCCCGAAGGACAAACCCCACGACAGATTCCCCGGACAACAACAGCGAAAAGGATGACGAACAGAACACGGACATTGGAATGACAGACAACGTGACAAACCCAGTTAACCAAAACACACATGATGAGACATACACACCAACTGGACAAGTGCAAGAACGGACAATAATGAGCGGACCAAGGACGACCGATCTACCACAGCCTCGACGGAGCGATTGACTCGGCCCTCGGGTAATAATATTGCACGCGGCAGACCTGTAACTCGGCTGAGGAGTAGTTTCCACGAATTCCACAGCTAAACGCCAAGCAACCATTCAGGAAACCACTAAACACAGTAAAACTACACAACGCAGCGATTTATAGGGATTCGGCCAGGCTCATGTCATGCAAAGTCTCAAGTTCATGACCTACAACATTGAAGGTCTGTCTCGGATTTACGATCCTGAGGTAAGGTCTTATATTGCTGAATTTGACTTTAGTCTTGTAGTCGAAACATTTGCAACTAGATTTCCTGATCATTTGTTTTCAAAACATAGTGCTTACGTCATACCAGGCGTTAAACTGTCTGACGGTGTAACGGCTAGATTATCAGGAGGATTGACTCTGCTAGTGAAAAAAGACCTCGTTAAGTACATTGAAAAGATTGATGTGGATTATGACAATATTATAGTGTTAAAACTGTCTAAGGACCTTTTTGGCACGATTTCACCAGTGATTCTGCTTGGTGTGTATGTACCGCCTAACAACTCTTCCTATTACCATGATACGGACATAACAAATGGTATTAGGATGTTGGAGCAGTGTATTATGGATGTGATAGTCTTTTGGAAACTTACCATTCATGTTGCTCGGAGACTTCAATGCACGGACGGGGGGTGAAAACAGTACAGATGATGATGATGACGATGAAAGGATGTGCCCTTTGCATGAAGAAAACGCTGACAGTGTTGTTTTCCGTACCTCAAAAGATGAGATACAGAATGATTTTGGAAAATATTTGTTAAATGTCTGCAATTCTTTTGATTTGTTTATACTTAATGGTGCCATTCAAGGTGATATTGACTTTGGCCACTTTACCTACGTTTCTCCTACAGGATGCAGTATTGTTG
>CM031598.1:111853632-111856132 GCA_018398815.1 Conus ventricosus
AATACACACACTCACATCACATCGTTGCTATTTTATTTTCTCTCTCTCTCTCTCTCTCTCTCTCTCTCTCTCTCTCCTCTCTCTCTCTCTCTCTCTCTCTCTCTCTCCTCCCCCCCCTCTCTCCTCTCTCTCTCTCTCTCTCTCTCTCTCTCCTCTCTCTCTCTCTCTCTCTCTCTCTCTCTCTCCCATTCATCCTCACACACACTGTAATTGTCATCCAGTAGTCTGCAATGTCCCATGTCCGACGCCACCTGCGGTGACGTTCGATGACTCCTGATTGAGAGCTGTTCCAGCACTGGAAACGTCAGTCTCTCGTCGCCCTTAGTAACGGATATAACGGTAAACTAAAACATCAGGCATCATCCATGACCCATAATGAACATACCTACAAATTTTCAGAAAGAGCGGCCAAGTACTTTCTGAGATTTTCCATAAAGAAGAAACCATTATGGGCCGTTACAGCCGTTAGTAACGGCTATAACGGTACAATAAAACATTGGGCATCATCCGTGACCCTAATGAACAAACCTACAAATTTTCAGAAAGATCAGCCAAGTACGTTCTGAGACATTCCATAAAAAGCGTTATGGGCCGTTATAGCCGTTAGTAACGGCTATAACGGTAAAAATAAACACAGGGCATCACCTGTGACTCATAATAAACATACCTACAAATTTTTCAGATAGATCGGCCCAGTATTTTTTTCTGGAGGGAGTGGAACACATTTTGACCACGGACGGACAGACAGACAGACAGGCACACAGCATTTATTTGTTCGCATTGTAAAGTACTCCCTGCTCTATAAGAACTAGGAGTACAATTCATCTTTAACCTTGCATCAATTCTTCTCATATACCCTGCCATTCCTGAACGAAGAGTTCCCAACAGAGCGACTACAAGGAACCATCACTAAATATCACACAATCTCACCCTTCAAAGTGAGGTGCGGAATCGGATAATTCGACTCAAGTGGGGCATAGTAAGGAAACTTGCTTAGATTCAAAATGAAAATGTCCCATACCTCAGTCTTGCCCATAACTTAATAACATTTCTCTTATTGTGTTCCACATCCAATAATATGGGAGCACACTCAACTGCCAGCCATACTTATCCTTTGAATACATTTTCCTTTTGTTACCTCCCATTACTAACGCATCACAATTACTCGCACATAAGATAAACGTTTCACACAACTTGCGAGATAAAGTAAAGCCGAGTAAAGGTTTTGGCCCATAGTTATAACCAGCCACAGGAGCAGTGAATCAATTATTCACTGTGACAAGGCATGGCACTAGAAGGCGGAGTGTACATCTCTCCCTCCATCATCTTAACCCTTACCTAACTGCAGTCAAGCACCTGTCGCACCTGGGAGGAGTGAGAAAATTGGCAACAATTTTCTGCATATTGCAAAAATAAGCTAAGGCTTAAATACAATTTTTTTTCTCTCAGACACTCATACTCATACAGGTTCATAATCAACCACACGCGCATGCGCGCACATTCGCATGCACTTAAGAACACACAAATAGTGAATACTACATTGTTCACCTATACTAACCCAGAATAGCCAAGTACAACTTTAATGAGCTCAGATATTACTGAGCCCGAAACATTATACACAGTATGCTCCCCTTTGCTACAACTTACTGTCTACCCAATAACTACACATTCAAATGACCAACAAATAAAGCACACACAACTATGGACAAACTACAAAATTTAAATGACAACCAAAACATACAGGGAATTGATCACACGCAATTATAAACAACTCACAAAATGAGGACAACCACCTAGCTACTCTTACACTCCAAACTACATATCCCACCACAACTAACTCACATCTCAACAAAACCTCCCAACACACCTATCTGCCATGTGAATCAAAACTCAAGCTACACCCATGTTAACATAACCACACTTTCCATTGAAACATACCTGAGCAAGACGAAATTCTGAACTGCCTTCACAGTCAGCACACAGAGACACAGATTGCCAGGAATACCATGGGCACCAGACCCTACGAGGGCATTCATCTCACTAGTGACTATCAGCCCACACTCCTATACCAGCACAAACACTGGTACTTGTTTAGGCAGCCAAAGCTAGACCATAGACGCCCTACACACAAGTGACAGGTTACTTCAACACCCAACCAACTTCACCATTTGGTTTCTGTTCCAAACAGGAACCTACGCATAAACAACGACGTTGATTGGCCCCCTCTAACCTCGTGAACTTACTACGTCATCTCACTCCTTCTCCCTACCTTATACGGCCCGATATGACATGACGTCTGCATACATCTCGAGAGATTTTACAAGTCGCTATGGCTATACAACCTGTCCACCCCTAACTCTCCCCTACTACCTGTCAATCTACATCTGCCTGGAGAAAGATTTCCTTTCACTCCCCCACACAATAACCATTTGAGACCAGCAAGTAATTGAATAATTTCATACTCAAACTGATCAGGGCTGTCACCGCGTTTATTTTTTCA
>CM031598.1:111875881-111905881 GCA_018398815.1 Conus ventricosus
GTATAAACAATTCACTACTAACCTTGACTATAACATAAAAGATGACGGAAAAGTCATGACGTATGAACAATTCACTACTAACCTTGACTATAACATAAAAGATGACGGAAAAGTCATGACGTATGAACAATTCACTACTAACCTTGACTATAACATAAAAGATGACGGAAAAGTCATGACGTATGAACAATTCACTACTAACCTTGACAATAACATAAAAGATGACGGGAAAGTCATGACGTATGAACAATTCACTACTAACCTTGACTATAACATAAAAGATGACGGAAAAGTCATGACGTATGAACAATTCACTACTAAACTTGACTATAACTAAAAGATGACGGAAAAGTCATGACGTATGAACAATTCACTACTAACCTTGACTATAACATAAAAGATGACGGAAAAGTCATGACGTATGAACAATTCACTACTAACCTTGACTATAACATAAAAGATGAGGGAAAAGTCATGACGTATGAACAATTCACTACTAACCTTGACTATAACATAAAAGATGAGGGAAAAAGTCATGACGTATGAACAATTCACTACTAACCTTGACTATAACATAGAAGATGACGGAAACGTCATGACGTATGAACAATTCACTACTAACCTTGACTATAACATAAAAGATGACGGAAAAGTCATGACGTATGAACAATTCACTACTAACCTTGACTATAACATAAAAGATGACGGAAAAGTCATGACGTATGAACAATTCACTACTAACCTTGACTATAACATAAAAGACGACGGAAAAGTCATGACATATGAAGAATTCACTACTAACCTTGACTATAACATAAAGATGACGGAAAAGTCATGACATATGAAGAATTCACTACTAACCTTGACTATAACATAAAAGATGACGGAAAAGTCATGACGTATGAACAGTTCACTACTAACCTTGACTATAACATAAAAGATGACGGAAAAATCATGACATATGAACAATTCACTACTAACCTTGACTATAACATAAAAGATGACGGAAAAGTCATGACGTATGAACAATTCACTACTAACCTTGACTATAACATAAAAGATGACGGAAAAGTCATGACGTATGAACAATTCACTACTAACCTTGACTATAACATAAAAGATGACGGAAAAGTCATGACATATGAACAATTCACTACTAACCTTGACTATAACATAAAAGATGACGGGGAAAGTCATGACGTATGAACAATTCACTACTACCTTGACTATAACATAAAAGATGACGGAAAGTCATGACATATGAACAATTCACTACTAACCTTGACTATAACATAAAAGATGACGGAAAAGTCATGACATATGAACAATGCACTACTAACCTTGACTATAACATAAAAGATGACGGAAAAGTCATGACGTATGAACAATTCACTACTAACCTTGACTATAACATAAAAGATGACGGGAAAGTCATGACATATGAACAATTCACTACTAACCTTGACTATAACATAAAAGATGACGGAAAAGTCATGACATATGAAGAATTCACTACTAACCTTGACTATAACATAAAAGATGACGGAAAAGTCATGACATATGAAGAATTCACTACTAACCTTGACTATAACATAAAAGATGACGGAAAAGTCATGACATATGAAGAATTCACTACTAACCTTGACTATAACATAAAAGATGACGGAAAAGTCATGACATATGAACAATTCACTACTAACCTTGACTATAACATAAAAGATGACGGAAAAGTCATGACATATGAAGAATTCACTACTAACCTTGACTATAACATAAAAGATGACGGAAAAGTCATGACGTATGAACAATTCACTACTAACCTTGACTATAACATAAAAGATGACGGAAAAGTCATGACGTATGAATATTCACTACTAACCTTGACTATAACATAAAAGATGACGGAAAAGTCATGACATATGAACAATTCACTACTAACCTTGACTATAACATAAAAGATGACGGAAAAGTCATGACGTATGAACAATTCACTACTAACCTTGACTATAACATAAAAGATGACGGAAAAGTCATGACATATGAACAATTCACTACTAACCTTGACTATAACATAAAAGATGACGGGAAAGTCATGACATATGAACAATTCACTTCTTACCTTGACTATAACATAAAAGATGACGGAAAAGTCATGACATATGAACAATTCACTACTAACCTTGACTATAACATAAATTTCGTTACTTACAAACGGATGGATTTTCTCCATAAAAGTTACATAAATAAAACTGGGATTGAATTAAACACCACCACCAATAGTAGACTCGATGTACCTAAAGCGGTGAATATTATTTTCAAGGCAAACAGAGGAGTCAAACAATACTATGAAATTTTAACTTATGATGAACAGAAACCAAACTGCTGTACAAAGTGGGAACAAAAGCTAAATTCTGAAATCCCTTGGAAAAAAGTATTTCTCCACGTCCACAACATAAACGATATCAAACTCAAATGGTTACAAATCAGAACTGTTCATAGAATTATTGGTACGAACATTATTTTCAATGCTATGGGAATAACAAATACGAAGAACTGCACCTTTTGTAATGAAAGAAAGAGAGTCAATCGAACACTTGTTTTGGGAATGCAACCATGTACAAACTTTCTGGAAAGCTGTCGAACATTTACTGAATGAAAAATGCAGAAAAACATCTTCAATGCTAAGATCACTTGTAATATTGTAATTTTCGGGGTGGATCACCATTATAAAACAGACAAAATATTTGACTTTATTATAATGTTTGCAAAAAAATTATATCTGTAAATGTAGATTTGAAAAACGTACGCTATGTGTTACTGGATTCCAAAATCAGCTGCACAACAGATTTAAAGTCGAGTTACACAATGCCAGAATTAATGATAATCAGACAAACTTTGAAGCCTCATGGAACAATTTTACACCAATGTTTTTTTCAATCAGATGCATAATAGGCGCCTATCTGTATTATGCGGCTCGTTTATATGATATGTATGTATGTATTGTGTGTGTATGTGTATGTGAGTATGTGTATATACATATATGTATGTTTATGCGTATGTGCTTTTCATATATGTGTATAGTGTTTTATATGTGTGTGTGTGGGATATATACATATGTATTTCCCCTCCCTCTGTACCAGTCTACAGTGTTATTTTTGAACAGCAATCCTCCTTGCAGAATAATCACACTTAATAATAATTGTATACAGATCAGCGATGATCAATTATCAAACCCGGCAGACTGTCCATCGATACAGCATTTTTTTTCTTTTAAAACCCCTTTGTGTGTACATGGATCTATGCTTGATCTTTCTTTTTTTATGTGTTTGTTTCGTTTCTTTATGGCTCTCTCAAAAACAGAAAAAATGACGACAACTTTGCGCACTGTCCTCTTTCTGCGCATTTGTAAACTCTGATATTATTTGAATTATTAAAAAAAGGTCAAAAAAAAAACCCCAAAAAAACCGTTTTTTGGACCAGCCTACGGAGCTTACCTCCCACTCCTGGACAAGCCTAGCACAAACTAACATTAACATCCAATCGCCATCGCAGCCACGCTGTCTACTTTTGCTTAAGTACATTATACGAGTCCTTTGCCGCTCTCTGATCTTAAGGTCATGCCTTTCTATTTCTTGATGTTGTTACCCTCTACCACTTCCTCTGCCTGACTCTTCTTCTGTCTCCTGGCGCATGCCCCACAAAATGTCTGTTTGTCTGTCCGGAGAACTGTGACTATGCGATTGTTTCTTGACTGTTGTTAGCAAGTCTTCAAATGGCCAACGGCTGTGTCGATTCTCTGGGTATTGATCCGTTGATTGCATGGTTTTGTAGGGGATACCCTGGACTGTGCGGCCGTGTCAGTTCTCTGGGGCATTGCTCCGTGATGGCATGGTCTTGGTAGAGGATACCCTGGACTTTGCGGTAACATGTTATGTGAAATGCCTAGGAGTCTTCATCGTAAATTTCGCTGTCAGAGTTCACGTTACATGAGCATAGAGAAATAACGATGCTATATACATACAATGCTCAGCAATTCTCTTTGATATGCTTCGAATATTCAAGTCGATGATACTACCAGCAAGATTCAGAATGCCAAATTTCAAGCTGCGTTTGATACAAATGACCGGAGCAGGCCTATATGTCATCATGACTATATGTCACCATATCTACATGTCAGCATGACCTACATGTACATGTCGCCATATCCATGCTTTTAACCCCAGTAAAACGCTTATTCGAACCCTACTATTTACACACAGACACGGCGGGATATAAGTACGGTGACGTATAGACACGGTGACATATCTTAGAGCCCTTATTGAAACGTAAAGGTGAATATAAACACTGACATATACGCATGGCGACATATAGACACACATACGTACAGAACCGACGCCAGCCAAGAATGCATCTTCAAGATGCAAAGCCGACAGTTCGAACTGATCAAGAATTTTCTGCTGTAACTAGGTCAGTGCCAGAGACGAACCAAAATTAACGAGACGAAGCACATGACAGAAATCGATGTGCACTTGGACATTTACGTCACCGAGTGCAGAAGGCAGGTGATGTTATTCCAATCGATACAGCGACTGGCCGCAACTTTGCTGAGAAAAAAGAAAAAATCGCTGAAGCTTAACTTTAAGGCATCGACTAGTTGTGTCTTGCCCAAATCCTTGCTCTCGTTGCTAGAAACATACTGACATAATTTTTTAAGTCCGTGCGTTCGTGCTTTTGCTGAATGTGTGGTGGTTGGTGTGTGTGTGTGTGTGTGTGTGTGTGTGTTGTGTGTGTGTGTGTGTGTGTGTGTGTGTGTGTGTGTGTGTGTGTGTGTGTGGTGTGTGTGTGTGTTGTGTATGCGTATGTGGTAGAGAGAGAAAAAGACAGACAGACAGACAGACAGGTAGACAGACAGAGTAAGTGTGAAAGATTGTGTTCCAAGCGAGAAATTTTGATATGTTGAAAAAGCTTCATACAAAATACTCAAACGCAGATGCAAGCATGCGCGCGCGCGCGCGCACACACACACACACACACACACACACACACACACACACACACACACACACCACACACCACACCACACACACATGCACCCTCGTGAACTCGTGAACTTGTGACTTTAATGTGAGGCCTCCAGCCTATCCACATGAGACACGTAACATGAAATTGTTTGTGCTATTGAAAATGAATGATTTATATAAAAGAATTCAAAAAGAAGGGTGCTCATTTGGCGATAACAAGTAACAAACTTAGGTTTATAACATTTCATTACAACTGTTCCTCTCTAGAACGTAAAGCGTAATGTACAAACATAGCAACATCTCTCGTCATGACAGCATTTTCGATTTGCAACAGTGTTTTCAACTGGACAGGAAAGCTATCTTTATAGTGTTCATGAATAGATTTTCTCGTAATTTTTTGTAACTTGGACATTTCAGAAGAAAATGTATTTCGGTTTCTTCTTCACTGCAAAAAGGGCCGGTGGTTATTGCTGTTGTATCGGTATACTTTTTATTTATTCGAAGCTCATTTACACCTAATTTGACTTTTGCTAATGCCCTCCTGAATTTTGTAATTGTGATATCTTATACGGATTTCTCAGGTTGATGCAATGTTTTGAAGGATAGGTAGACGGTATAAACGATCACTCCCTTCTAATTTGCTGCGCCAGTCCTGTTTGAAACAATCTACCATTCGCTCTCTAAACACTGGTAAGAAAGTCTTTTCATCTCCCACTCCTCCATTTATCCACACTTCTGAAAATCCGTTGGAGTCAAACAATGTTTTATGTCTAAAGCCCAGTTGGGGATTTACTAACTTCTTTCAATTCTTTTTCATATGCTTGTTTCGGTATTCGGTTTGACGTCATTTTTGTTATCTTGAACCAGTATTTCACTGCCCGTAAAGTACTATCAATATAAAGAGGGTATCTGTCTAGCTCATCATAAACAAGAGTATTTGGCGTCTTTTTGCCAATTCCTAAAGAACTTTTTTTTACAACCAAGGAGATGTATACGCTCTATTACTTTAATACGTGTGAGGCCCCATATTTCTGATGAATATGATATCAATGGTTTAAACGTGTGCATCAAATAATTTAAAGAAAATGGACATATCCATATTACCCTGGCTGTACATAGTTTTCGTGATATCTATATCTTTGCCTTTGGCTTTTCCTGCAAACTCTGTGAGTGAAATGTCTGCAGACAATTTTGTCGTTAAGGTTAATCCTAGATATTTATAATCTATTAAAGACTTCTACTTCCTGCCCTCTGTAGTACCATCTTTCATGTTTATTTTTGCAGATTTACGAGGAAGAGAACGTGGAGGTAGGGGAAGGGGGGGGGGGGGGGTCTACAAAGAAGGGAAGAAAAAAAAAGAAGATAAGCACGTGGTAAAGTGGAAGAAGGAGAGGGTGACTGCAGAATTAATTGATCAACACAATTTGGACGGGGAAAATAAAACCGAGAAGAAAAGATTGATACAGTAATTGACTGATATTGATATCGACACTGATAGAGTGAACGACTGATAGTGGTGTAGATGTTGTCATCTTTTGAACCTGTGAAGAAAGTTTCTGAACACAGATGGTCGATGGTCTCCTCATGCAAGGACGCCCAAAGACAACAGTAGAAAACAAGACGAAAAAGCATATAAACGTACTCCCAGTAAGTAGTAGTACAACAAAAAGAAAAAAAATATATATATTATAAATCAGTCACTATAGCACTTTCTCCCCCTTTGGTGGTAGAAATTTTGTATGTAAGAGAAAAGAAAAAGAAAACCGCTCTCCCCGGCGGGGAAATGAACTCGTGCCTCCCGCGCGACAGGCGGGGACACTATCCACTCTTACTACCGAGGCGCTTCCTAACATCTGTTACACTTAAGCTTATAAACCGTTATTGCTGAAACTGTACATCATAAAGTTATCATGTATAGCCGTTAGTAACGGCTATTCTGGTAAAATAAAATATCGGGCATCATCCGTGACCCATAAAAACGTATCTACAAATTTCAGAAAGATCGGTCCAGCAGTTTTGTCTGGGGCGAGTGGAACACATTTTGACCACAGACAGAGAGACACACCGACAGCATTTCTTTTTGTTTCCCGTTGTAAAGTACTCCCTGTTCTATAAGAACTGGGGGTACAAAAAAGCGAGTGTCCATGATGCAGTATCTGGGCCACTGCAGACAAAGACGTCTCTCACATTTCCCCTATGGACTCTTCTGCGTGAAGTACATAATAAGCAGCATACCTAAGGGTACATGCAAGCCAGATGAAGTTGCACGGGGTAAACGTGTGAGTAGGACAAAGACTACAGCTCTCTTTTATATAACAACACGTCGCTCAGACTGAAGGGGAACGTGGAACTTTCTAGTTTTGGTGACTGTTTCCCACTCCCCTCCTGCACTCCTGCCACATACTTCTCTCTCTCCTCTTTTCTCTTTTCTCTCTCTCTCTCTCTCTTCTTACATCTTCAAACTCTGTGTAGAATTTTGGGGAGAGAGAGAGGAGAGAGAGAGGGGGGGGGGGGGAGAGAGAGAGGGGGAGTAGTGGTGGTGGTGAGGTGAGGGAGGAGAGGGCAAAACTGTCACAAAAAAACTACAAAGTTCCACGTTCCTCTTCAGTCTGAAAAGCGTGGCCTGTGTTCCCCCCCTCCTCCTCCTCCTCTCTCTCTCTCTCTCTCTCTCTCTCCTCTCTCTCTCTCTCCCCCTCTCTCTCTCTCCTTTTTTGTGGGGGGGTTGGATTTTCTCCAATTCTTTATGTGTGTGTGTGTGTGTGTGTGTGTGTGTGTGTTGTGTGTGTGTGTGTGTGTGTGAGAGAGAGAGAGAGGGGAGAGAGAGAGAGAGAGAGAGAGAGAGAGAGAGAGAGAGAGAGAGAGAGTTTAAAAGAAGAAGCAAACAATCAAAAAGAAATTAGCAGCTGGTTCAGACCGTTTACTTAGCAGCCGTGTGCGCTTACTGTTGAGAAATAGTAAAAGGAACTATGACCGGAAGAGAAGATAATCGGTTTGCTAGTGCATTGTTTTCTTTTCTTTATTTTATTTTATATTTGTAGTAGTTGTTGTTGTTGTTGTTGTTGTTGCTTTCACAGTATTACATTTGGGGTGGGGAAGAGTAAGCGGGGTGGAGTGAGGGAGGGAGGGAGGAGGAGGAGAAGGAGGAGGAGGAGGGGGGGGGGGGGGGGAAGATGATAAGAGATTGGTAGGAGGCTTGGAATCAGACTGGGCAATGGATGAATCCAGATTCTACCGGTCTGCGATGCAGGAGAACAATCGATCCATCCACACATTCGAAATCTGCTTTTATCACTGTTCGATGTTTTTTTAGGAGCACAAAGAAACCCAGCGCCACAGAGCACTCGGAGAGGGGATAAAACACTGTGGCGAGGACATGCAAAACGACAGCCAATCAGTCGGCGGGGGGTTTTGTGATGTTTTAGGAAAAAAAAAACAGACATACAAAAAAAACAAAGAAAAACAATCAAAGAGACAAACAAACAAACAAACAGAAAACAATTTATTCACCAGACAACATCCTTTCTGAACCTCGGCTCGTATACACGGCATTCAATCGCGTTTGCCTAAAAGATGATATGATGAAAAGATTCTTCTGAGAGCATCAGATCAGAAGCTGGAAATGTTCTTCTTCGTCTCAGTGTATTTCATGTTCCTGGGTCAATATGTGTGCCACATTAACAAACAAACAAACAAAAACAAAAACAAAAAAAGATTCGTCGAGTCACACTTTGTCTTACGAACCCTGCCCACCTTTTGGGTGGTGTTTATGTAGCTGGTGAAGGCGACCTCATCAATGTGATTACCACTACCATATGAAATGTGTCAGGTACAATAATCCTGATGCAGCAGAGAGGAGAGAGAGAGAGAGAGAAGAGAGAGAGAGAGAGATGATGATGATTTATTGCCTTCAGCTACAGGGGCCATTAAGGCAAGGTGGGGACACTACGACTGGACTTACTGCATCATCAAAGTATAAGGAAAATGCACATTGTATCATTAAAGTATAAGGAAACTAAATGATTAAATGAACAAAACGATCAGGACGCAAAGGATTTAAAGATCGCTCACATTGTCAGGATGGCACACATATTTATAACGGTTGGGGAAAAAAGGGGGAATAATCAGAGATCCAACTTGGGAAGCCATTGTGCCGTAAGCCTGATCACGTTTTCGTGCTCTCCGGAGCAGTAACAGTGGGTGGAAGGAAGGGTAGAAAGAAAAGGGTGCAGGGTGGTGGGCTGGATGAGACAGAGAGGAGGGGGGGGGGGGGGGGCGTCGGGGAAATAGGGGGACAGGAAAGTTGAGGGTGGGGTGTGGGGTGATGGGGGGGGGGGGGAGTATCCACAATCTCAGGAGACTGGTAAGAGGAAATGAAGAAGGAAGAAAAAAAAGTTGGGACAGAAGAAGAAGAAGAAGAAGAAGAAGAGAGAGAGAGAGAGAGAGAGAGAGAGAGAGGAGAGAGAGAGAGGAGAGAGAGAGAGGGGAGGGAGAGGGGGAGGGGAGGGTGGTGGTTAAAGCAACGAATAAACAAGCCTCTATCCTCGTGGCGGGGAAATTTGTCTGCACTTTCTATGAACAGACGACCTGTTGAAAACACAAGAAAAAAATGGATACAACCAACACAATCAGTGTTAGGTAGGTACTCTAGGTCGACCAGCGCGTTGGGGGCCAGACATCTGCTAGTCGTAGCCGAGACCCTCTTCTTCAATTCTCTCATCTTAGTTGTTAATTCGTTTATCTATCAGCTTAATATCATGCGCAGTGTGGTCTCAAAATTTAGCGGATGTGGTGTGGCGTATACGGACCAGTCCGCACGCAATGACACCTCCTTGATGAAACTGAAACTGAAACATTGGTTGTGCCAATATTATCATATCATAACATCCGGAAGAATGGAGGTGTGAGATCTATCCAACACTGCAATGGTAGCTACCGCAAGAACCGGAGCGCACTGGGCAACATTTTTATAAAAATCTTGGTTGTTAGCTGGATATGAACTCTCTCTCTCTCTCTCTCTCTCTCTTCCCCTCTCTCTCTCTCTCTCTCTCTCTCTCTCTCTCTTCTCTCTTCTCTCTCTCTTGCTCTGTGTGTGTGTGTGTGTGTGTGGTGTGTTCTTCAATGTAATGTCTATACACATAAGTGATTTTAGACAACCAAAATAAATGAACAAACACGGTAGAAAAGGAGGAAGGGAGGGGAGGAGGGGATGGCTATACAGGCAACTGAAGGAGATAAAGACATAGAGAAACAGTGAGTTAGAAAATGATGAAAAAGTAAAAATGAAAACAAGGAAAAAGAAAAATGAGGAAAAGAATGGGAAAAAAGAATGTGGTGGTGTGTGGGGCGTGTGTGGGGTTGTGTGTGTGTGCGTTGCCGTGCTTTGCGTGCGTGCGTGCGTGGGTGTTTTGTTTTTGTGTTTTGGGGGTGTGTGCGTGTGGTGGGGTTTTGTGTGTGTGTGTTTGCATGCATTTTTGGGGGCCCTTTTTTTTGTTTCTGGGGGCATATTAATGAGTATAGGGTTTTGTATGTCAGGTGATATCGCCCATGCCCCCTTTTCCCCTTCAGCCCCCCCCCCCCCCCCCCCGCCCCCCTTCCCCCTTTTGTCCACTCAGGCCCCCCCTTTTTCCCCCATCAAACCTCTTACCCCCCAACCCCTTTGCCCCTGCCTCTCTCTCTCTTTTTCTCCTCTCTTTCTCTTTCTCTCTCTCTCTTTTCCCCTTCTCCTCTCTCTCTTTCTCTCTCTCTCTCCCTAAACATACAGATGACTCAAAAACATGTCGATTACCCCGTTTACGTATGCATAAATTCCCTCTTTGGGTTTAAACCCGTCCTCGGGGGGTACACTCCCCCCCTCAAAATAAATGCATCCTCAGGGAGAGACAAAAGCTTTGTGTAACAAAAAAGCTTTGTTTTAAGTTTTGTCTAGACAAAATAGCGCTGGAAATACCTTTAAAAAAAAAAAAAAAAAGATTTTTGTGAAGTGACAGATGGACTGGGGAAATTTTCCCCGGGGGAAATTTTTCCCTAGTTTGTTTTGGGAACTGCGTGTTTTTTCCCCCCATTTTTCGTTCTTTGAATTTTTGGAAGAAAGACAATCGATCGGGGTCTTCAGTTTAAAAAAAACAAAAAAAACAAACAAACGTAGGTGACAAACCTTTCCCATTTTAACACTATGTCCCTTGAAAAATGTGTTTTAAAATTTTGGATATGTGGGAAAATAATGTTTACTAAATAGTGTGCGGGCTTGATTTTGGGGGGGTTTAGAAAAAAGGATTCGATTTTTTTTTTTCTCATCGCCGCCATACAGACGAAATGCCGTTTAAAACACCCCCCACACCCCACACACCCCAAACCCAACACACAACACACCCCCAACAAAACACAAAACACACATCCGCAAACACAAAGCGCCCCGCGCGGAGAGGAGAGGGGAAGGAGGGGAGAGGAGAGAGAGGGAAAAAGGGGAAGAGAGATGGGTAGAGAGGGGAAAATGAGAGAGAGGGGGGGGAAAAAGAAAAGAGAAGAAAAACAGACGGGGAAAGACAGACAGACAGAAAAGAAGGAACAGACAGAGACAAAAGGACAGAGCAGACAGCCAAAAAAAAACAAAACAGACAGACGGGACAGACAGACGAGTGCATTAAAGACCGAGTCATTTGTAAATTGTAGCTTGGCTGCGGGAAGGTGGGAAAAACAATATCCCGTGAAAACAAAAAAAGTCCCCGGAAAGGAGTTTCCCCTAAGGTCGGCAGAGACCCTGGTCCTATATTCAAACCCCCCCCCTCTATACCCCCCACAAACCCCTTTTCCCCAAACTGCATCTTTACCCCATTCCCCAGTCAGTTGGAACCCTTTACTGTACCAATCAACGGGCAATCCCAACTTCTCCCTTACCCCTCCACGTCAACCCCAAAAAATTTCCCTTTCCCCCTCCACGTCAGGGGCCCTAACTTTTTCCGAAAATCAACGTAATCCCCAAAAATTTTCCCCCTTTCCAATCCCCGTCAATCCAAAAACTTCTCCCTTACCAATTTCCCTTCCAAACCCCAAATTCTCCCTTACCAATCCCCGTAAAACCATAAATTCCGTTTTCCAATTTAACGTCCATCCACAAATTCTCCCTTTCCAATCCACATAGCCCTAAATTTCCCTTACCCAAACAAAGTCAATCCACAAAATTTCCCTTTCAAACCCGTTCTGACCATAAAAAATTCCCTTCCCTTTAACGTAATCCCCAACTTCCCCCTTTCCCAAACAAAAGTCCCAAACCACAACTTCTCCCTTACCATTTAAAGTCAATCCACAATTCTCCCTTTCCAAACCAAACAACCATAACTTCTCCGTTTTCCAAACAAAAAGTTAAACCCCAATTCTCTCTTACCGATCAACGTTAATCCCCAAATTTTTTTTTACCCATCAACGTTAAACCCCAACCTTCTCTTCCGATCAAAGTCAATTTCCCCAAAAATTTTCTTTTCCCAAACAAAGTCGACCTAACTTTCAATACCAATCCATGTCAGTCCACCAACTTTTTCTTCTTTTCTTTCCTAAAATTTTGGGTTTACTCAAAAAAAGGTAGGTACCAGCGCGCATGTTAAAAAGTAAAATAAAATAACATAAAAAAAAGTGCGCTCAGACGTTGGCCCCCGGAGCAAAATTTGGCAACAAGGGGGCGCACTCGATATTTAAGAAGTTAAAAGCAAAGGCCAAATTTTGGCCCCGGTAACAGTAAAAAAATCTTGGGGGGTTTAAAAAAGGAAAAACGTCAAAATGCAGATCTCAAAAAGTCGTTTAATTTTTTTTTTTAAAGAGATTGATTTGTGGCAATCTTTATGGCCAACCCCGGGAGTGAGTTTTCCCCGGTACCCGAACTAGGAAAAAAGGAAATTTAATGGTTTTCCCAAAAATTTGTTTCAGGTTTTGGGTTAAAAAATTGACCGCCAATTCCCGGTGTACTTTTTTTCAATAAATAGTTGTTCCCCTTTGGGAAAATTTAATTTCCTTTTGCCCCCCCCTTTTAAGAAGGGTGTTAAGTTTGTAAAAAACTCTTCTCTCTTAGAGGGTTTCCTTTTTAATTTCCCCTTTTTCTTCCCGGATTCCCCTTTTTCAGAGGTTCCCGTTACGAACCGTGTGCTCTTTTTCTGAAATTTTTTTCGAAAGGTTTTCAAAGTCCTTTAGAAGGTAAGGGGTCCCAAAAAGGCAACCATATTCCCAGGATGGTTTTTAAAAAAAGGTTTTTTTGCAGCGTTTTTAACCTTTTGGGGGGAGTCATTGATATTCCCGGGATAAGAAAGTAAGATGTTATTTGTTTTTTTTACATACTAAATTGTAATGTTTTTCCCTTTGGAGACTTCATAATCACGCCCAAATATTTTGGGGCATTAAATTTCTTTAAGGGTTTGTATTTTGGATAGAAAAATTGATCTAAATTTGGGGGCGTTTGTTACATTTCGCAAAAACTGGCATTTTGGGGATGAAAAATTCCCTTTCAAGTTCTTTCCCCCTTTGTAAAGGGTTTAAAATCTTCTTGTAGAATGCGTTTTATTTTTCCCTTTTTCTGATTGTTCTATATATAAGCTGTCTTCTGCAAAAAGCTTTTAGTAGTTCAGGGAGAGGATTTTTTACTTATGTCATTTTTTATAAATTAAGAAAAAAAAGGGGAGAACAGTTCCCCGTGGGGACACTTTACAAAAGGTTTCAATGGGATGCGACCCTTTTCAAAACTTTTTGGGGTTCTCCCAAAAGAGGAATGATCTAGCCCTTTTAGGGAAAGAACCCTCAATGCCCAAAGTGTTCTAATTTAAGGCGGGCCCCCATGGTCAACCCTTTTCAAAGGGTTTAGAAAAGTCTAATAAAATTGTCTATTTGCGTTGTTTTAAAGGGGCAGTTATTAAAATCATTTTTGGGGTTGTTAAAGTTGGGTTCACAACCCGTCGTGTCTAAAACCTGTGGGGTTATTTAAAAATTTATATTTGTCAAAATGGTCCCATTTGCTCTCTATATTATGTTTTAAGTAGTTTTGCTGAAAATGGATGTAAGAGATAAAGGTTTTTATAGTTTCTGCTTTTGTTTTTTTCCCATTTTTTTAAAAAGGGAAAAATTTTCGCTTTTGCCCTATCAGGTTTTACTCCCTGGGCCAAATGAAGGTTGGTTAAAGTGTTGGTATTCCCCACTCCGTTTCCAAACCCCGTCAGGGCCACAACCCTTTTCCCCTTTCCAATCCCGTTAAATCGTAACTTCTCAATACCAATCCAAAGTCAATCCCAAAAATTTTATAACTTTTCCACGTCAAACCCCAAAATTCTTTAATACCCGTCCCGGGAATTCCCCAACTTTTCTGGGTTTTCCCCAAACCCGTCAGTTCCTTTCTTCTCAAAACCCAAACCACGTCAAACCACAAATTTTTCAATTTTCAAACCACTTCCCTTTCCCCAACTTCTCTTTCCCAAAAAAAGGTTTAGGGTTTAACTTCAAAAACCCAAACCACGTCAATCCCAAAAAACTCAATTTTCCAAACCCCGTTTAATCCAAAAAACTTCTCCGTTACCCAAACCCCGTCCCGTCCGTCTTCTCAAAAACCCCCAAACCCGGGCAATCCCCCAATTCTCAAAAATAATCCCGGTTTAACCACAAATTCTCAATACCCGTCCAGTCAATCCCCAACTTTCTGTTACCAATCCAGGGCCGTTATAACTTTTTCCCAAAACCAAAAACCCGTCAATCCCAACTTCTCAATATAATCCACGTCAAACCCAAAATTCTCTGTTACCAATTCCCGGGCAGTTATAAAATTCCAACCAAAACCCCCGTTCCCAACCAAAAAATTTCAAAAAACCCAAACCCGTCAAAACCAAAAATTTTTCCGTTACCAATTCCCCGCCCGTCCACAACTTCTCCGTTACCCAAACCCGTCAGTCCCAATTTTTCCGTTACCCCAATTCCCACGTCAGTCCATAAACTTCTCCGTTACCAATCCACGCCAGTCCACAACTTCTCCGTTACCAATCCACGTCAGTCCACAATTTCTCCGTTACCAATCCACGTCAGTCCATAAACTTCTCCGTTACCAATCCACGTCAGTCCACAACTTCTCCGCTACCAACCCACGTCAGTCCGCAACTTCTCCGTACCAATCCTTGTCAGTCCGCAACTTCTCCGCTACCAATCCACGTCAGTCCATAAACTTCTCCGTTACAATCCACGTCAGTCCACAACCTCTCCGTACCAATCCATGTCAGTCCGCAACTTCTCCGTTACCAAACCCCAACCTTCCTCACAACGATCAACACTACCTTTATACCCCCTCCATACCACTCTTACCCCCTCTATACCGAAATCAACCCCCTTTTGTACCAATCCTCAGCCGCATCTCACCAGTTTTCTCCTCCTCTGTACCAGTCCCCACACCTTAAATACCAAATCTCTCTCCATCCAGACCGGGTACTATTTCCTGCATACCGTTCTTTGTGGGGGGGGGGGGGGGGGGGGAGAGGTGTGTGTGTGTGGGGGGGGGGGGGGGGGAGGGGACTGGCAGGAAAAGTCTTAAGGAGCTATCACTCGATCAAGCACCATCCCTACGTTGTTGTTTTTTTGTTATCATACAAACTCTCTCTCTCTCTCTCTCTCTCTCTCTCTCCTCTCTCTCTCTCTCCTCTCTCTCTCTCTCTCCTCTCTCTTCTCTCTCTCTGTCACACACACACACACACACCACACGCACTCTCTCTCGATTCTCTCTCTCTCTCTCCCTCCCTCTCTCTCTCTCTTTCTCTCTCCTCCCTCTCCCTCTCTCTCTCTCTCTCTCTCCCCCCTCTCTCTCTCCCCTCTCTCTCTTTCTCTCTCTCTCTCTCTCTCCTCTCTCTCTCTCTCTCTCTCTCTCTCTCTCTCTCTCTTCTCTCGCTCTCTCTGTCCATCCTACATCTCTGACCACCATTGAATCTCCGATGTGTCCTTTTTGCTGCTAGGCATGTATGCAGCCAACAAATGTCGGTAGTCCTAACACTCCCCCCCCCCCCATTCCCGCCCCACCTCCCTGTCCCACTCCCCCCCCTCCCTGACCCACTTCCTTTGCTTCCTCCATCCACAATATCTCTCTCCCCACTCCCTGCACTGCAAAAACAGCCTACAGGGAGACAGAAAACAGCCTACAGGGAGACAGAAAACACCCTACAGGGAGACAGGAACTCCAGATTGATACGGTATACGTGCACACACTTGGGAAAAAAAAAAGAAAGAAAGAAGAAGAGAGCTCGAGAAAAAAAGAGGATAAATAGATGGAAGGTGTGTGTGTGTGTGTGTGTGTGTGTGTGTGTGTGTGTGTGTGTGTGTGTGTGTGTGTTCGTTCAGTGCAGTTCAGTGGTTTATTTAACGTCTGTTCACCATTGATGATATTAGACGAAAAATAATTTAAAAACGTCATCTCTAACTAACAAAGCTTAACCTCAAAGATAAAAAATAACAATAATAACTTTTTGAATTAGTGGTAAAAATAAACACGCATCAAAGCAACTTGGCAATTTCAGATCGTGCGATAATAGTAGCAATGTTTATGACAGAAGGGCTGAACAATATTGACTGATATTTTGGGGACGTTGATATCAATAGAATTTTGTTTATAAATTGGAGTTAAGACCGAACATTTTATCAACAAATGATGCACTGAAATAGGCTTACCACAAGTACAAAAAAACATGGCAAGAATATTTTGTTTTCCCATGCATTTAACTTGAGTTTTGTTACTATCTTAGAAATGTGACGAGGACAAGTATTTACCTATTTGAGATTTTCTCCACAATTTCTGTTATAAATACAATGTTCTAACTTTAGCAAATTTCTGACGAAGATGCTCTCAGTGAAGATAATAAATTACAATCGAGGCAATTGTTTAGCCCCCGCTTTAGCAAGTATATCTGCTGCTTCATTCCATTTCAACCCACTATGAGAGGGAACCCAGCAAAAGTCAATACATTTCCCTGAATCCTTAAACAGTGTTTAAGGTGATGAATATCAAAAAGTAAATCTTCCGAGCCTTACCCTCCCAATGTCCAGAGGCTGCAAGACAGATTTTGAATCAACACATATGAGAATATTATGAAAAGGGCATTGGAGCATCATAAATGTAGCTCAAAGCCATCAATATTGCATTATAATTCTGCTGTAAATATGGAAAGCCCCTTTTCCAATATGATAATTCTTTTTCACATTTAGGTTAGGAATGATAAAACCAGAACCCCTACCAATGTTATCTAGGACTGAGCCATCAGTGTAAATCTTCAGGTGATTGCTATAAAAATTGTCAAGATGAACCCTGACCTTACTAACCAAGAGATTAACGTTTTCAGTCTTAGAAGACTTGTGTAATTATAATCAAAATTTCCACACAAATGCTCCCAAGGGGGAATCTTAGGCGTGATGGGATTTTTCAGAAACTGTTGATAAATCAATGTTACAATCAGACATAAGCTTATACGCGTAATTTCTAATTGGTTGTAAATATAAAATATTTCTAGCTCGTTTGGGATAATCTTTGTTCGAATCCATCAAAAGTTCGGTTGTATTTGAGTTCTTAACTGACAGACTTCTAATCATACATTTTGATACGTCTAAGAGCCGTTGTTCTCGAAAAGGTTAAAACCTCTGCAGCTTGATAACTTTTGATAGTATTTGCATTTAACTGGTACACCTAAGGCCAGTTTCACTGCTTTGCTATCTAAACTTTGTAGCTTTTTTAACAGATATTTTGGAGCAGAATAATATACTTCTTGGCCATACTTTAATTTGGATCGAACTAAATAAGTAGACAAATGCAATAAGGTTTTTGTGTCTTGCTCCCAGGTCTGATAGTTGATTATTTTTAAAAAGTTGAATCTTTTTCTTGCCTTGGTTAATAAATGTTCTATATGCTTTTTCCAACTAAGCTTTGTTGTCAGAAAGACTCCTAAAAACACAGTTTTGATATTTCAAGATATTATCCTCTAAGTTCAAAATAGGTATATGGACGGATTTTCACCATTATTAAATAGCATCAAAACATGTTTTTTCACCTGACAATTTTAAACCATTTTCTTTTATATAATTTGATGCATTGTTTTGTTCCTGCTGATAAATTGTCTGCACATGACTGATAATCCTCTTACTCGAACTTTTTCTTAAACTGGTGTTTATCCATACTGCAATGTCTTCAGCGTATTGACCACATGTATGTATGCGTGTGTGTGTGTGTGTGTGTGTGTGTGTGTGTGTGTGTGTGTGTGTGTGTGTGTGTGTGTGTGTGTGTGTGTCTGTGTGTGTGTATGTGTGTGTGTGTGTGTGTGTGTGTGTGTGTGTGTGGTGTGGTGTGTGTGTGCGAGTGTGCGTATGTGTGTGTGTGTGTGTGTGCTGCGTGCGTGCTGCGTGCGTGCGTGCGTGCGTGCGTGTGTGCGTGTGTGCTGTGTGTGTGTGTGTGTGTCGTGTGTGTGTGTGTGTGTGTGTGGATACGTCTTTGTCCTGAAGGATCTACCTCAGCGATGCCTCCTGAGCGTTGCAAGGCTTTCCTTGCAGGTGATCCCATTCCCGCTTGCGATTTGACATCTGGTCGTCCTGTGGTAGTTCAGTGGAACTGTGACAGGTCGGGCAGAAGTGACAATATTGTAGCCATAGAAATTAAATCAGAAGAAAAAGAATCGAATCGTTTGGTTGTAAGTTGATTTTATGCCATGCACATTGTACAAAATTTAGATTAAGACTAAACTACTCTTTTAGCCGACAGCTTCACATACCTCGGCAGCATTGTCAGCATTGTCAGCAAGGACAGGGGCACAGACAAAGACATCCAAACAAGAATAGGCAAGACATCAGCAGCTTTCAAGATGCTCCGACTGTCTGGACCTCACACACCGTCACTGCAAAAACCAGATCCGCATTCGTCAACACAAATGTGAAGTCTGCGCTTCTCCATGCCTGTGAAACGTGGCGCACCCCCAAGTCATCGACACACCGCCTGCAGACCTTTGTGAACAGATGCTTGAGGTACATATATCGCATCAGATGGCAAGACATGGTCACAAATGAAGACTTGTGGAGAAGAGCGGACAAGAGCCCATTGAAGATCAAATTAAGCGCAGGGAAGTGGGTGGGCTTGGCCATACCCTCAGAAAACCAGCAGCCAGCATTGTCCGCCATGCCTTGCGATGGAACCCACAGGGAAGACGCAAGAGAGGCCGACACGCACCACTGGAGAAGATCAACGGAGGCGGAGACAACTCTACTGGGCTATTCCTGGGGCCAGCTGGAAGTCGCCGCCCGGGACAGGGAGAGATGGAGAAGGCTCGTGGATGTCCTATGCTCCACTAGGAGCCCAACGGGAATAAGCAAACACTCTTTTTGCCACGTTTTTCCTAACTACCACCCCCCCTTCCGCCCCACTTAACGTGGCTTTGTTCCTTGTTTCTGACAACATTTCGCCCCATACAGATTTGACTTCAACGCGGTGACAACCCTAATATGGCCTTTTGCGGTCGGCTGAGCTATAAAAGCAACACTATCTTACCATGTCCCATACAGAAATTGTGCTGCAACAGTCCCGTTATCAATAATGTACAGGGATCAATAATTGTTACGTTGTCATGAAGCAACCCGGCAATGGAGACGCTGCGCTGCTGCTCGAACGCTCTCGTTAAGTGTTCATTGGCGCCTGCGCCGATCCAACACGCGCATGACACCAGACAGTAAGCTACTATGCTGATCTGCAGATTAAAAAAACATAAAGCAATGTTTGCATGTTTTTTTTTTTTTTTTAATTTTTTTTTAATTTTAATTTTTCGTTTCTTAACTTTGTAAGAAATTGATTTTGACAAGATGAAAGCCCCGATTTGACCCCTCGCAGTCAGGTAGGCTATAAAGAAGAACTGAATAGTTATTACACTTTATCTTAGGATTTATGTATGCCATGCATGGATATGCCTATTTTGTATGTGTAAACATCTCCGCGCACTGTTTCTCTCTGCGCATATGTAAGCTCCTCTTATTAACTGAATAAAATGTGTGGAGAAAAAAAAATCATTGCCACTAAGAATTCACACTTACCTGAGATTCGCTTTGGTCTGGCCTCATATTGCAAATACTTCATCAGCTTTCTGGCGTCCAAAACTATTATGTTAGCCAAACCGAACTTTCTTTTGGATTTTCATGCCTTCAAAGAAATTACACAGATGGTTACAAGTCTGATGAGGGAGATACTTCTACTGCCTGCCAATAGCTCAACAGCTTCTCGGAAATACTCTAAACACATTCCGTCAGACCATCATCTACACTACAGAGCTAACAGCACAGATGCTGGCACTTAGATAATTATTGTCTAAATCAAATCAGAAGACTGATTCTGTTAGACTCTTTTCTACTTTGGAGGCCATTGCTGGCACTAACCTAGAGGTTCCTCAGCCTCCGAATCTCTTGAAACCGCAAGCTCCCTGAAATCTGGTGGTTCCAAGATAGTTTCGGATTGGGTTCCCTTTCATGCCAGCATTCGAGGCAACGAGGAGGCTAACTTACCATGAATGATACAAATGAATGGTTACGTAGATTCTCTATACACTCACCCGAACCCTAAAGCTCAGATGTACGTTAAAGACTTTTGGCAAGAGGAATGAAACGGGCAGGCAAGAACAAACTTTCAAACCCGTCATAAAGGAGCTTTTACCAGCACTGGCCCTAAAGACGAGAGAGGATCTAATGGAAATCTTAAGGCCAGATAGCATTGATATGATTTTATCGTATGTAAATATGTAGAGGGGTAGAGGGTGGGAGGCAGGATCGATGCGGAATAAGAAACTGTTTGAAAAGCGAGTGCATAATACACTATAACATGTAACTTTTACTTACCAGTTCATGAACATTTAGCAGTACAACACTAAATAGTTAAGGGAAAAGCATTTAATGATTGCATGTTTCATGGCCGAATTTGTAAGTAGCAGTGATGTGTGCGTGTGCGTGCGTGTGTGCGCGCGCGCGCGCGGGGGCCCGGGTGTGTGTGTGTGTGTGTGTGTGTGTGTGTGTTGTGTGTGTGTGTGTTTTTTAAGAGAGAGAGAGAGAGAGAGAGAGAGAGAGAGAGAGAGAGGAGAGAGAGAGAGAGAGAGAGGGAGAGAATTCGCATATGCTAATTTCTATTTTTCTCTGATATCAAATGATTTGTGTGCCCCTTTGACGCAAGGGCTTTCTGGATAGTGACCACAAATCATCGAAGTGGGGAGTGTAGAAAGATCTGTCTCTGTCTCTGTCTTTCTGTCTGTCTGTCCTTCTATCTGTCTCTCTGTCTGCCTGCCTAACTGTCTGTCTGTCTGTCTGTCTCTCTCTCTCTCTCTCTCTCTCTCTCTCTCTGTTCAAAGTTGTAAAGTTCGCTGAAGTTCAACAAAGTTCTCTTATTTTAACACATTTTGTTGTTGTCCGTTACTTTTCCATAAATAGATTCGGGGTCGGGGGCAGGTTGGGTGCGGGAAAACAAAACTTCGAGCAGTGTTTTTTTTTTTTTTTTTCGGTGAAAAAGAAAAAAAAACTGGTCTAATCCTGTTTTATGTATGCTAAATGCATTAAAAGTAAAGGGGGGGAAAGCTGGATTTTAGCATTATGGGAGGTAGAGTAAAAACGGGGAGGAGGAATGTGAAGGGGATAGGTGTAAGTATATTCTTGTTTGTGTATAGGTTGAAAAAACTCAGCCAACAGACCCCCCCCCCCCCCCCCCCGACCCCCTCTCCCCAAACGAAGAAGCACACTCTTATACACGGTCGTGCTGATTATGCCACAAATGGCTTCTTCGCGGCTGTTGTGGTATTCTAGTTCCAGTGTCCAGCAGTGGACCCTGGTTAGAACGTGGAACCGGGTGACGTCTTCATTGATTAGTGGTTAATGTAGTGATAACACGCATTCGTTTTTGTCGTATTGGTCGTTCACGTCTTCTCCTGTTTCGTCCATTTTCTTGTTTTCTCTGTAATATTTCCTTTTTTTTTTTTTTTTGCTTTGCTTCTTTCTTGATTTCTTTTGTCTTTTTTGTTTCTTTGCCCTCTTTTCCCTCTTTTATTCATTGGTTTCCTTTTGACCTCCTTCTCGTCCGACTTTCTTCTTTGCTGTCTTTTCCCTCCTCCATCTTCTCAGGTGAAGACAGTGCTTCTCTGGGTCCTCCCCAGCACCTTCGGGTGTTTCTTTTTCTTCTTTGCCTTAACTAGGCTGACCCTGGAGAAAGGTCCAGTGACGGTGAGGAAAGACCCACTGACCACAGGGAAAGTCCTGTTGACAGTGGGAAAGACTACAACTCTGGAATTCTCTCTTGAGGGCACATAAGACCATATGGGGGAAAGCTTGGCTGTGTCTGGAGTGGCACTGTCTTCATCTGTCCGTGGGCAGGGGTGGTTGGTCTGTGGGGGGTGCTCGGGAGCTGGAGGGTGGTGTTTTTCGCCGGTGGGCTCTGCAGTCATGAAATACGGGCTGGTACAACCCATGGGGATGCTACTTTAAGGCTGTTATGAGCTGCATCCTGTAGTCTAATTTACCTCTGTTCAGGAGCAGTTATGTCCCTTGATATCTTAATGGAGTGTCCTGCGCGTGCCTGTACCCATCGTCAACACAGCGCAGGCCTCCAAGGGTGGTACAGGACTGCTCTAAGGGCAGGTGAAGACAGTGCTTCTCTGGGTCCTCCCCAGCACCTTCGGGTTTTTTCTTTTTTTCTTTTCTTTTCCCTCCTCCATCTTCTCGTCATCTATTTTTATTCGCTATGTGGGCAAATCTCCAGGTGACTTTTTTTTTTTTTAAGCAGAGAGCCTGAAAAAAAAATCCTAAAGATCCGGCGTGAGAGAAGACACATATCGGGGAGTTGTTACAGATTAAAACTCTAACTATCACGTTCAGAACTTAACACAAAACATTTTTTACCTAACTTTGTTCTTCGTTTCCATACTGACAGAGAATATTACTGATGGTGCCGCTTCTCTGCGCATCCCTCGACAGCACTGTTTCAGAAATGTTGTAAACATGATCCTTCAGATAGTTCTATATACACTGAAATGTTGTAAACACGATCCTTCAGATAGTTCTATATACACTGAAATGTTGTAAACATGATCCTTCAGATAGTTCTATATACACTGAAATGTTGTAAACACGATCCTTCAGATAGTTCTATATACACTGAAATGTTGTAAACATGATCCTTCAGATAGTTCTATATACACTGAAATGTTGTAAACATGATCCTTCAGATAGTTCTATATACACTGAACTGTTGTAAACATGATCCTTCAGATAGTTCTATATACACTGAACTGTTGTAAACATGATCCTTCAGATAGTTTCTATATACACTGAAATGTTGTAAACATGATCCTTCAGATAGTTCTATATACACTGAAATGTTGTAAACATGATCCTTCAGATAGTTCTATATACACTGCTGAGCACGCCACCTTCTTCCGAAACTTCCAGTGGCCTCTAAATGAAAACCTTTTTTTTTGGTAATTAAATAATAATTAGAACTTAAAAGTGCACAAAAAGAGGTCAGTGCGCAAAGTTGTCATCATTTGTTTTAGAGAGAGACATAAAGAAACGAAACTAAATGAAAACTTACAGACTTCGCACTTTGTTTGCTTTTGAGGCCATGGCACTGTCAACGTCTGATTCTTTTAAGCCGTACACTTCTCTGAATCTTCTTACATCATAGTTTGTTTGTTTTTGTGGTTTTTTCTTTTTTTGCTTGGGGTCTCGGTCATGGTGGTGACCGAGGCAGTAATATGGGCTACCTCAAAATAGATTGGAGCAGATTCCATATTCCACACACGGATCTAACGTTCAGTTTCCCGCATTCCATTCCCCTGTCTGTGAACTACTCTAGACGAAAACGCTAGTCACCTAAATATGTTAAAGCTAAGAGGCCATAACACGTGTGGGTTTGACAGCTAGAAAATGGAATAAACGAATAAGTAAACAGATATGGATGGGGAAAAGTCATGAATGGAGTGGAAAGGGTACAGGCGAACAATGAATAAGTAAACAGATATGGATGGGGAAAAGTCAGTGAATGGAGTGGAAAGGGTACAGGCGAACAATGAATAAGTAAACAGATATGGATGGGAAAAGTCAGTGAATGGAGTGGACAGGGGACAGGCGAACAAACAGCGAAATACACAAAGAAAAAAAAAAAAGTGAATGGAGTGGAAAGAGTACTGGCGAGCAATGAATAAATAAACGATATGTATTGAAAAAAAGTAAAGTGAATGGAGTGGACAACGTACCGACACAATACATACACAACACACACATTACACAAAAAACGATGAGTGAACAGACACGCACAATCCACAACATTCAACACACACACAACACACACACACACTGACACAACACACACACATAAACACACAACAATACTACACACACGCAGGGCACCACGGCACGCACGCACGCACGGCACGCCGCTCGCAATTACGCAGCATGCACGCAACGCACGCACGCACGCGCGCGCGACGCACACACATACACAAAACACACACACACAAACACACACACACCACAACACACACACACACACACACACACACACACACACACAACACACACACATCCCCAACTATCACTGATTGAACGCTTTTTAAAGTTACGGTTCAGCACTCAATCCCCCTTGCTGTGACCACACAACCACAACGCCAGTCATCATTATATATAATAAGCTAAGGAGGCCAAAAGCGTGGGTTTGAACTAGAGAAAGAAATAAATGAAATAAATAAACAGATATGTATGACAAAGTAAGTGAATGGAGTGGAAAGAGTACTGGCGAGCAATGAATAAATAACAGATATGTATGACAAAGTAAGTGAATGGAGTGGAAAGAGTACTGGCGAGCAATGAATAAATAACAGATATGTATGACAAAGTAAGTGAATGGAGTGGAAAGAGTACTGGCGAGCAATGAATAAATAAACAGATATGTATGACAAAGTAAGTGAATGGAGTGGAAAGAGTACTGGCGAGCAATGAATAAATAAACAGATATGTATGACAAAGTAAGTGAATGGAGTGGAAAGAGTACTGGCGAGCAATGAATAAATAAACAGATATGTATGACAAAGTAAGTGAATGGAGTGGAAAGAGTACTGGCGAGCAATGAATAAATTAACAGATATGTATGACAAAGTAAGTGAATGGAGTGGAAAGAGTACTGGCGAGCAAATGGTGAAGTACACAAAGAAAAAATGCAAATGACAAATATATGCTAACGTCAAATCTCGTGAAACGACAATATGAAAAATCCAACATAGGCTCTGAAAACATACGCAAGCACGTGTGCACGCACATATATGAATGAACACACACACCCCACACACACCACACACACACACACACCCACACACACACCACACACAACACACACACACACACACACACACACACACAGGGAGGGGGTGGGGGAAGAAGGGAGAGGGAGGGAGAAACACGCACACACACACACACACACACACACACACACACACACACACACACACACACACACACACACACACACACCCCACACACACAACATACACGCACAACACACACACACACACACAACACACACACACACACACACACACACACACACCACACACACACACACACGCACACGCACGCACCCCACACACACACACACACACACACACAAAACACACACACACAACACACACACACACACACACACAAAACACACACAAACCCCACCCACCCCACACCACACACACACACACACACACGCACGCACGCGCGCGCGCGCGCAAGGGGGAAAGGGAAGGAGAAACACACACACACACACACACACACACACACCCCAACACACACACACACACACACACACGAAAGTTTGTGGCGGTGTCGTATATAATACTGTCGCCGTGGAATTGTATCGCAGCGATAGCATTTCACGTGAAATATTGTTGCAGCGACAATAATTGCTGGGAAAAAATGTCGCGCGACAACGTTTTCACGAAAAATGTCCCATAGAATATTGTAGCTGTCCATAAAATGCAGTATTTCCCGGGAAATACTGTCGCTGCGACACGATTTTATGAGCGACAGTATTATATACGACACCGGCAAGCTATATACAGGAAGCTGGGAGCAGGGGATTGGAAAGCTGGCCAACAGGTGACGGCGTAAAAAGGAGCTGTCACTACTCTGACGGCTGTGACTCCCCTGCCCCGTCAAAGACCGACCCTCCCACCCCCCCCACCCCCATCCCCTCTCCTCTCCCTGACTTGCTGGCCTGGCTCCGAGTTCCCACGGGAGTCTGGTCATTTGCAGCATGGATAGGTCAATGCCTGTTTAACGCCGCACACACTGTCAAGGGTCTCTCTACTGTGGTGTAGTCTTTGCCAATGGACTTGAGAGTTGTCTTCGACACGGTGACAGCCCTGACATGGCCCATTGTGGTCGGCTAGGCCATATGCGACATGAAGGTCGGCACATTTTAAAAGGTGCAGAAGCTCCGTTATGCATTCTATGCGATGTGCAACTCGTTGTGGACTACGTTGTGGACTATGTTCTTACAGAATATTGGGGCTTGCCTGATATCAGAGAAACATTTCACAGAAGACTCACGGATAAATCTTGCGCAAAGGTGCCCCACCTGATGTGGGGTTTTAGTTTCTGAAAGAAACTAACATTTTTTTTATCTGATCAAAGATTTTTTGGGAAAAAGATTCAAACAAATTCCAGCCGCTGTGTGTGTGGTGTGTGTGTGTGTGTGTGTGGTGTGTGTGTGTGTGTGTGTGTGTGTGTGTGTGTGTGTTGTGTGTGTGTGTGGTGTGTCTGTGTGGTGTTGTCTGTGTGGTGTGGTGTGCGCGGTGTGTGTGTGTGTGTGTGTGTGTGTGTGTGTGTGTGTGTGTGTGTGTGTGTGTGTGTGTGTGTGCGTGCGTGCTGTGCGTGTGCGTGCGCGTGCGCGTGCGCGTGGCGAATCTAACTTGAGAGATGACTTAGACAAAGTGGCAGCCCTGATGTCGCCTTTTGCGGTCGGTTGGGCAACAAGTAACATTCTCTCTTTCTCTCTTAGACTGGCACTTCTCTGGGAAATCTGTCAAGACTCACTCTCATTCTAGGGCTTGGCACTTCCCTCTGGGAAATCTGTCAGGACTCACTCTCTCTAAGGCTGCCACTTCTCTGGGAAATCTGTCAGGACTCACTCTCTCTAAGGCTGCCACTTCTCTGGGAAATCTGTCAGGACTCACTCTCTCTTAGGCTGGTACTTCTCTGGGAAATCTGTCAGGACTGACTCTCTCTAAGCCCGGCACTTCTCTGGGAAATCTGACACGACTCACTCTCTCTATGGCTGGCACTTCTCTGGGAAATCTTTCAGGACTGACTCTCTCTAAGGCTGGCACTTCTCTGGGAAATCTGTCAGGACTCACTCTCTCTAAGGCTGGCACTTCTCTGGGAAATCTGTCAGGACTCACTCTCTCTAAGGCTGGCACTTCTCTGGGAAATCTGTCAGGACTCACTCTCTCTAAGGCTGGCACTTCTTTGGGAACTCTGTCAGGACTCACTCTCTCTAAGGCTGGCACTTCTCTGGGAAATCTGTCAGGACTCACCTGAGCGAGGCTGTCGGGGAAGCAGCTGCAATGAATGCAATTGTTGTGCTAGCGCTGACAAACCATGGAAGGTGATACCGCAGAAATGTAATGGTGATGTAGTTATCGTTATTGGTGTTGTTGTAATATCCATAATAATGCAAAGTTTCCACGGCTAATTTGGTTTCCTTTGAAATTATTGTTATATTCTAATTTATTTTACACTCGTCGTCCTTTCTTAACTCTTGCAGAGTATTTTATTTTTTGCAGACTTTTTTTTCTGTATCAGTTAAAAAAAACCTCTGCGAAATCTTTCACTTTCGCTCCTGTGCCTTAAGAAAATGTCTGAAAATTTCTCGACTTCTTTTTCTTCTGGGTCTTACGAATGTCTCAAAGTGGATATTCGCCAGCTTGTCGATCATCTCTATTCCTTTCCTAGTAAATCAGACATTACTCTAAGATGGCACATAAATCATCAGTAATCTTTTTAAGGTGCTCCCGGAAACTACAGGACAAAACCAGCACAGCCAGCGAACGCAGCCAAATGAATGAATACGCACAAACCAAAGGAAGTGAACCGCAAGAATGTTCATTTGATTTGTTTCTGAATACAATAATGCAAATTTTCACGCTTATTTGTTCTGGAAATATTTACTATTCCTATTTTTTTCATCATCTTCCTAACCCTGAAGTATATGGGGCAGTTATGAACATTTTTCACAAGTTCTTCAATTTAAAAACCTCTGTCAAGCAATCTCCACAGTTTGTGTGTTTGCCTTATGTGAAGTTGGCTCGAACGTTCTTCCCCTCTGTCTCCGTCCGTAACCTCATGAAGTGTCCAAACAAGCCGACGCGCTTATCGATTGTATTGCCATTACCCGAGTTAACGTATTATGACGATTGTGAAAAGGATAGATGAACGTTAGTGTTATATGTGTGCCCAACATACATTCAAAAAAAGCAGAACTAGATGAGACAGGAAAGCACAAATGGGAAGAGATTGTGGTCAGTGTAATGTCGTGTAGTGTTGTGTGTGGTAGTTGGAGGTGGTTTGTGGCGTTGCTGTAGGATGATGTTGTGAGTTGTTTGTTTTTCCGTTGAGAGTTTGGGGAAGAGAGAAAGAAGAGAGAGGTCGGCGAGAGAGAAGTCGCTACGAAGGCAGAGACGACGAGAGACAGTACAGATTCATAGGAGAATATTGTCTTGCGAGTTGACCCCCGTTTGCTCGTCGCATATAAAGCTTCATGAAGGGGTGTATAGGGTGTGTGTATGTTGTGTGTGTATGTGGTTGTGTGTGTGTGTGTTGTGTGACGTGTTGGTGAAGGGTGCGTGCATTGTGGTTGCGTGCGTGCGGCCGTGTTGTGTGTATGAGAGGTGTTGTGTGTGTGTGTGTTTGGGGTGTGTGTGTGTGTGTGTGTGTGTGTGTTGTGTGGTGTGTGTGTTGTGTGCCAGCACACACCACCACGCGCGTGCACACACTGTGCATGCGATGTAACATTATTTGGCAAGATTCAAGTCGACAAGAGTGTATATTCGTGTCTTGAGGAGTGGCAGTGTTGGTCCCTCGTCTGTGTCTTGTCTCTCTGTCTGATTCGAGTTCGCAGTACGTATGAAAGATGCTAGCAGTCACGTCTGCGCTGACGCAAGTTTCTTCTCACTCACCCGGTTCTCTCTCTTACAACTGTTGTGTGTTGGTGTTTCTGCTTCTTCTCTTCTGTTGTTCATATGTGGGATTGACAAGTCATTTGTCGTGTGCTCCGATGATAGTGTCATGACCGCTAGATACGGGAACCCTCCTGTGTTGGATCGTGTGTTCAGTTGCTGTCCCCAATGGCAGAGAGACGGTCGAATCGCTGAAGAAACCATAATCAACATGCTCCATCCCACGACCTCATATCAATTCATCCCACGGTACTCCTCATCATTGTCGATCCCACGCACCTACATTACATGTCCCATCCCCCATCCTCGTTACATTGTCCCCTCCACATCTCCATATTTGTCTCCCCGACCTCTATGTCTTCTGTCCATCCCCGCCTCCATATACATTGTCCATCCCACGCACCTCCACCGCACCTCCATACATTCTCCATCCTCGTCATATCATTGTCATCACACGCACTCTCCATATACATGTCAATCCCACGACTACGAATACATTGATACCTGTCCAACCCCCAACATATAACGCATCGTCAACACCAAACCTCCATATACATTGTCCACCCACACCTCCATAACATTGTCCTCCCACGCACCCCTTATATACATTGTCCATCCCACGCACCACTCCATTACATTGTCCCATCCCAAAGCCACCCACCACCTCCATATACATTGTCCATCCCGCACCTCCATAACATTGCATCCATCGCCACCTACCATTACTCCTCCCACACTTCCACGCACCTCCATATCACCTCCAA
>CM031598.1:111913381-111918381 GCA_018398815.1 Conus ventricosus
CTCTCTCCTCTCTCTCCTCTCTCCCCTCTCTCTCTCTCTCCCCCTCTCTCTCCCACACTCCCATTCAACAAAACAGAAAAAAAAGTTCAGTGCTGTCATATCTAGTCGTCACCTGCCACAGAGAGAGAGAGAGAGGGGAGAGAGAGAAGAGAGAGAGAGAGAGAGAGAGAGAGAGAGAGAGATGGAGCCGAACGATGGTAGATGATGAAGCAGTTAGACCCGCGCGCAAGGGAGTAAGGGAGAAAAAAAAATGTATGTCTCTCACACACACACACACACACACACACACACAACACACACACACACACACACACACACACACACCACCACCTCCTCGCTGCCCCACTTCTCGTGCCCTTACCGCTCTTGTTGGCTCCCTAAACTCTCATTCTTGCTCTGCGACGTAAACATCTCATCCCTGGCTCGTTCGTTTCTGTCGCTGGTCCGGCTCAAGCAGTGCTTGGGAGTGGTCAGTATCGGGTCGTTACAGGACCAATGCGTTGAAGAGGTCGCTGCATGCACTGGTGGGGTGGGCGTGAAGTGGGGGGGGGGGGGGGAGTTTTTAGATATGAGGATGGAGATAAACTTTGAATGGGAAGTAGCGAGGAAATACAAATCCTCCCCCCAGTCCCACGTCGAGGATGTGCATCAATCTATTCCCCCCACCTGGTTTCCTCTTTGAATCAGGTCCAGTTCGGTTGCAGCAATGCATTGAGTCTGATTGAAAACATCAGCTGACACAACTTCCAAAAGTATCCAGTACTCTAATAATGTTGCCCAGATAGGGCATCTTGCGGTCATAAAGACGATGCTTCAATATCTTTTAAAAAACCAGCTGTCTTCTATATTCAAGAAGGATGACACAAATTTGATAGATTCATTGGCTAGACCACAATTATAATAATGAAAGCGGTTTTTTTTTACCCCCAGAGCAGATTGCGGTTGACTTCAAAAGCTTTTTTTTTTTTTCAAAATCAGCAGAAAGTACTCCTGTGAAAAGATCACCATTAGTGTTCGAATGACATTTTTCAACTGGACTTGCTCGTGCAGTATGCAGCGTCCTCTTTAACGCATGGTCCTGTTACGACCCGATACTGACCTCTCTCCCCAAGACACTTGAGCCGGAACAGTGACAGGAACGAACGGGCCAGGGAGGAGATGACAGGAACGAACGGGCCAGGGAGGAGATGACAGGAACGAACGGGCCAGGGAGGAGATGCTACTCACAGAGCAGGAATGAGAGTTCCGGGAGCCAACAACAGTAGCAAAGACACGAGAAGTGGGCAGCGAGGGAGAGGAGGAGGGATTTAAGTCCCTCCCCCTCCCCCCCCCCCCCCAACTCCCGGTGCACGGGTCTCACTGTCTCTTCATCCACCATCATCTGCTAATTTTCTTTCGTTCAGCGTCATTCCTCTCTCTCCTCCTCTCTCTCCTCTCTCTCTCTCTCACTCTCTCTCTCTCCTCTCTGTGTGGTAGCTGATAATTAGATATGATAACACTTATCTTTTCTTCCTGCTTCGTTGAGAGAGAGAGAGAGAGAGAGAGAGAGAGAGAGAGAGAGAGAGTGGGGGTTTCCTTTTTGTCATGTTAACTCTTAACTGCAGACTACAAGCAAAATGTTTTCTCTAAATCGCTGATTGCATCTGCAATCCCCAAACTTCTCCCCAGCAGAATCAATTATCAGCCAACATAGAAGAAACAATTCTTTTACATTGTGTCGTTTATACCCATTGCCCTTCTGAAAGGGCCAAGTCAGGTTGTCACCTCGTCATTGTCACAATTTTCTGTTCTGTTAGCAAACGTGTACTTGATACGGACGTGTACTTGATACGACCCCCCCCCCCCCCCCCCCCCCCCCCCCACCCCCACACACAATCCTCTCTCTCTCTCTCTCTCTCCTCCTCTCTCACACACACACACACACACAACTCAACTGAAAGAAGCAGACAGTACTATAATATATCAATATAATACTAATATATATATTCAATTATAAACAAAACTTGCTGTTATGTCTTAAAATTGAAGAAAATAGGGAGATAAAGATTCATATCTGCAGTGGCAGATTAGTTATCGCCTAACTAACAGTAGTGTGCTTGTGTGGGTGAATGGGGAAAATAAAATAAATGCTTCTCAAAATAAGCCTTCCGAAAGCTTAGAGTCTCCAAGGGGAGATGATCTCCAATGGGGAGAAAACCCACTAACATGTAAATCCTGATCAGATACCGATATTTCGAAACCTGATTGTTTCTCGTCAGTGACCGCGGAAAGTGGTAATTTGACTCGTCTGCCTTTTCTGTTTTAAGAAGAATGCTACCCCAGAAAAAGCTGTGTGCAATACCGTAGTATGTTTGTTGAGTTTCCAAAAAAACAACCAAAGGTGCCACCTAAGAAGCAAAAGAAAATCATGAAAGAGCAAAACAAGCTACATTTCTTGTGAAAAGTAGAAAATGTAAAAAAGATAACCTCTTAAGACACAAGTGCTGAGGCTAGTTCCTGGAATGAATCCGAAAGGGGACTAAATTACAATAAACTAATAAATTCCAAGGATAAGTACCGCTCTTTCATTTTTGCTCTTTCATGATTTTCTTTTGCTTCTTAGGTGGCACCTTTGGTTGGTTTTTTGAAAACTCAACAAACATACTACGGTATTGCACACCAGCCTTTTTCTGGGATAGCATTCTTCTTAAAACCGAAAAGGCAGACGAGTCAAATTACCACTTTCCGCGGTCACTGAGGAGAAACAATCACCTACTCCTATCTTTTGAAAAGGTGGACAAGCATCCCGGTGTATTCTATGTGATTCACCTCTCAGTATAAAACACATCATAGAGTGTTAGAGCATAAAGGATGTCAGGAATATTCCACCAGACCTATGAAAAAGAATTATGAAGTAATTGTTGTGTGAAAGGAAGCATTTTGTTTGTCTTTTAAACATCCATAAACGAAATTGATTTTAAAGAGATGGCAGGCCTTGATAAAACCTCTCGTGATTTTAAAGAGATGGCAGGCCTTGATAAAACCTCTCGTGACAGGATGGGCTGCGCACATGAATGGAGTTTTTGGTTTCTTTACATTCACCTTCCTCTTAAATCGTCATTTCCCCCTTTTTTTTTTTGCATGTTCCTCACTATCTGTACATCTTCCTTCATGTATCTTTCCATTTTTACATCTTTTTCCTTGCAAGACGTTCTCCTTTCTCGCTTTACACCAATGTCCTTCCACATCAAGATTTTATTTTGCTCGCTTTCCTCCACCTTTCGGTGCCCATTCACTTTACATATCTTCCATCATTCTTCCTTTCTTCACCTTCTCTTTCCTGTCTTTACCTTCTCTTTCCTGTCCTTAACTTCTCTTTCCTGTCTTTACCTTCTCTTTCCTTTCTTCACCTTCTCTTTCCTGTCTTCACCTTTTCTTTCCTGTCTTTACCTTCTCTTTCCTTTATCTACCTTATATTTTCTGTCTTTACCTTTTCTTTCCTGTCTTTACCTTCTCTTTCCTGTCTTTACCTTCTCTTTCCTTTATCTACCTTCTCTTTCCTTTCTTCACCTTCTCTTTCCTTTCTTCACCTTCTCTTTCCTTTATCTACCTTATATTTCCTGTCTTTACCTTTTCTTTTCTTTCTTTACCTTTTCTTTCCTGTTTTTACCTTCCCTTTCCTTTCTTACCTTCTCTTTCCTTTCTTTACCTTCTCTTTCCTTTCTTTTCCTTCTCTTTTCCTTTCGTTACCTTCCTTTCCTTTTTTTACCTTCTCTTTCCTTTCGTTACCTTCTCTTTCCTTTCGTTACCTTCTCTTTCCTTTCGTTACCTTCTCTTTCCTTTCGTTACCTTCTCTTTCCTTTCGTTACCTTCTCTTTCCTTTATCTACCTTATATTTCCTGTCTTTACCTTTTCTTTCCTTTCTTTTCCTTCTCTTTCCTGTCTTTACCTTCTCTTTCCTGTCTTTACCTTCTCTTTCCTTTCTTTCCTTCTCTTTCCTTTCTTTACCTTCTCTTTCCTTTCTTTTCCTTCTCTTTCCTTTCTTTACCTTCTCTTTTCTTTCTTACCTTCTTCGTCTTTCTTTCCTGTTGTTACATTCTTCTTCCTCTGTTTCCATCTCTTTTCCTCCACTCAGTGCCACTTCCTGTCATTAAATTTACAATTCGTTTCCTTTTGGGGTTTTTTATTCGTCTATTTTCATTCCATCTGGGCGTTTATTTTGCTTCCTTTTTTTTTCTTTCGAAAATGTTATTCTTAATTTCTTTACATTTTCTTTCTTTGCAGGGCATTCTCCATCCATACTGTACATTGATTTTTTTTTTTCTTGTTTTTACTTTTTTTTTTTTTCACTTGGAGTGGTGTTACCATGGGAGTATGCATTTCTTACGAGAGAGAGAGAGAGAGAGAGAGAGAGAGAGAGAGAGAGAGAGAGAGAGAGAGTGTGTGTGTGTGTGTGTGTGTGTGGTGTGTGTGTGTGTGTGTGTGTGTGTGTGTGTGTGTCTGTGTCTGTGTGTGTTTGTGCGTGCGTGCGTGTGCGTGTATGTGTGTGCGTGTGTGTGTGTGTGTGGTGTGTGTGTGTGTGTGTGTGTGTGTGTGTGTGAGAGAGAGAGAGAGAGAGAGAGAGAGAGAGAGAGAGAGAGAGAGAGAGAGAGAAGAGAGAGAGAGAGAGAGAGAGTGTGTGTGTGTGTGTGTTTGTGTGTGTGTGTGCGTGTGCGTGTGTGTGAAAAGTGGAGTGAGAGTTGTTGCGAAAACGTGACACATCCGGGACCTTTCCCAAGTAAAAGCCAAACAAATAACGTAGCTTACCCGGCCCAATGTGCCGTTACCATGCAAACCACAATCTGTCTCCCGCTCCCGATTCTTTTACAGCACGCGAGACAAAGCGGGCAAAGCAATCACAGTGCCTGAGAGCTGAGTGGAACAAAGGAAATGGAAGGGGAAGGGGAGAACCTTGCCGAAAAAACAGACTGCACGAAAGGTGTATTTTATCTATTGAAAGCATTATCTTGTTATCTTGCGGT
>CM031598.1:111928381-111931049 GCA_018398815.1 Conus ventricosus
TGACTTTTTAAATGCCACCAGAAATAGACATTTCCCTTCAGAGCCCAAAGGGGGAAACGACAATACAAAAAAAGAAAATGTTCAACCCCGGGAGGAAAAACACAAAAACGCATTTTCCCAAAGGCTTATTTACGAAAGAAGAACGGGTTTTTTAGACAAAAAAAACAGCTGTTTTTTTTAGAAGAAAGCAGCTTTTGGGGCTTTTTGTTTTTTTTTTGGGTTCAAACCCTCCCCCTCCTCCCCCTTTTTGCCCCCCCTCCAACCACCTTTTTCCGTTGTGCGGGCCATCCCCGCTACCCCCTTTGCTGTTTTGGAAACCGCCCGGGCCCCCTTGGGGGATTCGGTTTGAAAGGGAAAATCGTGAAATTCATTAATTTTTTTTTTCGAATTCCTCTTCTCCTTTTATCTTTTCTTCTTCTTCTTTTTCTTTCTTCTTCTTCTTCTTTTTTTCTTCTTCTTCTTCTTCTTCTTCCCCTTTCTTCTTTCCTTCCCTTTCTTCTTTTTTCTTTTTTCTTCTTCTTTGTCTTCTTTCTTCTTCTTCTTTCTTCTTTTTCCTTCTCTTTTTCCCTTTTTCCCTTTTTCCCTTTTTTTTTTTTTCCCTTCCTCCTCCCATTCTTCTTTTTCCCTTTTTCTTTCTTCTTCTTCTTCTTTTTTCTTTTTCCCTTTTTTCCTCTTTTTCTTCTTCCTTTTCCTTTCTTCTCTTCTTCTTCTTTCTTCTTTTTTCTTCGTTTCTTCTTCTTTTTCTTTTTTCGCGTCGTCGCCCGTCGCCCGTCGTCGTCGGGGCGTGGGCTTCTCTTCTTCTTCTTCTTCTTTTTTTCTTCTTCTTCTTTTTTCCCTTTCTTCTTCTTCTTCTTTTTCCCTTCCTCTTTCCTTACACAATCATTGCTTTTTCCCTTCCTTTTTTGTTTTTGCTTTTCCCTTCCCTTTTTTCTGTACATCTTAAACTATTTACTTTTCCCCTTTTTCCTTTTTTTACCCCCATTTTTTTTCTAAAAACTTTTCCCCTTTTCCCTGCTTTACATAAAACCCCATCCAATAAAAACGCCCTTGCCTTTCTTAGGGTTTTCCCCCCGGCCCTTTTCCCTTCAATTTTTTCCTTTATTGAAATTTTTTTCCTTTCCTGGGGTTCCCCTCAGTTGGATCTTAAAGTCTTCAGTCCCAACGTTCCTTAATTTTTTCCGTTACGTTTCACCCTTCGGTTCTCCCCCCCAACATTTTCCCTTTCCCCTCTTCATAGTATTTTCCTATCCATTCTGTCATTCGTTTTCCTTTTTTTCACTTTTCCCCCCCTTTTTTTTTCCCAAACTGGATTGCCCCGGGAAAACCAAATTTATCCCATATTTCCCTTCCCAAATCAACTGGGCGGGGGGGGGGGGGGGAGGGAAAGGGGAAGAGAAAGAGAGAGAGAGAGGAGAGAGAGAGAGAGAGAGGAGAAGGGGAAAAAAGGAGAGAGAGGGGGGAGGGAGAGAAAAATAGAGGAGAAAAGAGAGCGGGGGGGGGGGGAGGGAGAGAGAAGAGAGAAGAGGAAGAGGAGGGAAGAGGAGAGAGAGAGAGAGAAGAAGAGAGACAGACAAAAGCCCGACGATAACAGACAGACAGACGAGGAAAAGAGGGTTGATTGCCCTTTTAAATTGATCGATTATTGATCTTTAAATAAAGGGAACGGAAATTTTAAAACCCAAGACCTACTCTTACAACTGCCCTTTTGTCAGCATACTTTTATTTCAACACAAGCGTAATTTTACGGAAAATTTAAACACGCCACACTGAAATTTGAAATTTCACAAGGGGACAAAAGACTTTTCATAAAACGTAATAAAGTATGGGGGAAGCCCAAAACAAAAGAAACCACCCCCAAAAAAAAAAAAAAAAAAAAAAAAACCCTAGGGGGGAGATGGGAAACGGAGGAGGGAGATCGAGCAAACGAGAGAGAGAGAGAAGAGAGAGAGAGAGGAGAGAGAGAGAGAGAGAGAGAGAGAGAGAGAGAGAGAGAGAGAGAGAAGAGAGAGAGAGAGAGAGAGAGAGAGAGAACCAGCCGCCCGCGCGAAGTGGTTAGCGTCGCGGACTCCCGGCTGGGAGGTCGTGGGTTCGAATCCCATCAGAAGTCATGTGGGTTTTTTCTGCCCCGACCGGCTCCTACCCAGAGTTGAGTTGCTGCGGACTCAGTTGGGAAGACTGGGACCACACAGTCGAGTTTCATCCACTTAATGGATACGTTTTCTGAGAGTGTTGCTCTAATTTCCTGACCAACACTGCAGGTGCTTGTATCTCTCGGGCCTGGTTGACGCCGGGATATATTTATGAAAGGAAGCGTAGAGTACAGCCCTGTCATGTAGTCTCAGACCAAAGTGGAAATCCGTAGCATCATCTTAATCATCCTCATTCTCATTGATCAGCATTAAAAAAAATGTCTCAAATTCTGTGGCCCTTCATGTCCTGCTCTCATGGTGACCTCAATTTCGACGTGCTCTCCACGTCTGTGGCTTTGGTTTGGTTCCATCGGGGTCACCGGTATCGGCGAGTCCATGGGGTCTGTCGGTGGACGGACGTGGTGGCGCCCTCCGGAGGGAGAGCTCACTCACGCCGGCTCCGCGACTAAGCAATTATTGTCGTCAGTAGGGGGCTTAGTAGGTGGTGTCCTGCTATGTTAATCAAACAGATCCCCAAA
>CM031598.1:111936149-111941149 GCA_018398815.1 Conus ventricosus
GCATATTCACTTCTGCCAAGATCCCCAAAGTCTTCAAACCCTTCAACTCTGTCCCTTCCTGCATCGTATGCAACAGATTCCTTTATTGACATTTCATCAAAAATGATTGCACATACTTTGTCACTCGAGAGAGTGATTTCACTTTCAACGCAAGAGCGTCAAAAATGGCCTGGCTGAAACCAGGGTACACCTGTGTGTTTCGCATCACTCTCTGGAGCGTTTCTTTCCGCTGGTAATAGAAACATCTTCATCAAGAGCCTATATGCCTTGGACTGGCATGAAAAAGAGACAAAGCAAGAGCTTTGTCTTCTTCGCTCCAACGTACCCCCTTCTTCTTTTTCCCCACAGCTTTCAACTGCGATTGAATGAATCTAACAGAAGACATGGGCAAGAAATGTGAGAGTTCAGAAACAATGTTAGCCTTTCTTGAGCTATGCTTGATCTTTTGGTCCCCCTTTTGACTGTAACCGTAACCCGGTAGAGCTTGTTTCGACTTGACTTCAGCCTCTGCTTGAGAAATTTTTACCCGGTCTTTGTGGAGATGGCTTGAGGATGGGTAGGTTCAGTTGGTAAGCTGAGCTCCTCTCCTTGATCTGCACACAAAACACACCATCACATTATTAATGACTGGAGAAATGGAATCTGATTTCATCACTTTACATAAATTTTCAAGGAATGAAATTGGAAAATTAATCTCTCTCTCTCTCTCTCTCTCTCTCTCCTCTCTCCCCTCTCTCTCTCTCTCTCTCTTTCTCTCTCTCTCTCTCTCTCTCTCTCTCCCCTCTCTCTCTCTCTCTCTCTCTCTCTCTCTTCTCTCTCTCTCTCTCTCTCTCTCTCCATTAAAAAACCTTTTAGAGCGAATACATGAGGTACTCTACGAATTTCATCTATGCAAAGTGATTTGTAAATATCTTGCTGTGTCTGAATTCGATGATTTAATCCCTTTTTTCTTTCATTGCAAGACAGTAGTCTTTAATCACAAGCATTCCCTGTAAACTCGTGATTACCATCATCTTTATCACCACATCCATCCCAACATTCATGATCCACTTTACTTTACATACCTGTTTCATGCACACGCTGCTTTTTGCTCGTTCTTTGGGGGCCGTGCTTGTCGTTTCCTTGGCGATTTTCTTGACGACTTGACTTTAGGTGGGGGGTTGGGACGTCAAAGATGGTGGGCTTTCCATCGTGTTTTAAACGGCTCCTCGGGTCGTCAGGTCTCAGGAACTGGTTTGGCTCAAAATGCTTCCGGCAGAATAGGTAGCTTTTGTTGAGCTGTGCACTGGTCTTGCCGATCAGGTCTAATCTCCTGCTATTTTGAACCCACTGTCTGCACCTGGAGACACAGGGACACATGCTGCATAATTATACCTCTTATGAATTATACACATGTGCTGTTTGTATTTGTTTCACGGGATTTCAGATTTAGATCTATATATCAACCGATATATGCCACAACTGGTTTTCTCTCTCTCCTCTCTCTCTCTCTCTCTCTCTCTCTCTCTCTCTCGGGTGGGGAAGGTGTTACTGATCCCTGTTCCACCGGATACCAGCATGAGGACAGGGGCCCGAACATGTTCCTGCTGTCTCTTGTGACAACATGAATGGTGCCAGTGTGCATGGATACTCTAGTGGTGAGAGGAGTACTGGTGGTGAACAAAGACGTGGTGGTTTACACTCCAGTGTTACCAGGAGTAGTGTAGTGCACGCGGACGTGGTGGTTCTCTCTCTGCTAGAGGTGGTGTCAGTGGACAAGGACGGGTCAGTGTCAGTGTGAACCACCCCAGGACCGGCCAGCCCTCCCCTCCAGTCAACAAGAGTCCCGGTAATAACCCTCCCCCAGAAGATCCACACGTACACGATAGGACAGGCAGGGTCATTTTGCTCATTTGAGTTTTCTTGTCTTAATGTCGAAAATCTTTATTCTAAACTTGGCGACTTATCTTTTATGAACTATGTATCTATGTTTGATTTTGCATGCTTAACTGAGACTTTTGTGGATAACGCATTTGATTACAATGGAATTTTTACAGATCATGTTAAATTTACTGCTCCAGCAAAAAACTGTCCCGTCAAGGGAGAAATTCTGGCGGCGTTTTGCTGCTTGTGAGAAAATCATTGGCAAGTTATGTGTCAGTCATTAATATAAATTGTGCAAATACGGTTGTTGTGAAACTACATAAATCTGTTCTCCAATATGATAAAGATATCTTAATAATTGCTAGCTATATTGTGCCCGAAAATGTCCTTTGTACGATCAGTTGCAAATTAAAGATGGTATTATCTGGTTACAAGAAAGCATTTTGGACATTGCTCGAAATCAAGATTTTTATATCAGTTGATGGGTGATCTGAATGCTAGAACTGGAAACGAACAACCAAAGAAGAACAAATGATAAATTATTCCCCTTTTGGGGATATGTATGAAGATGTTGATGATGACTGTTCAAATGCATACTGTTTACAGCGCAAATCAAAAGATGACTATATAAATAACTTTGGTAAGTCGTTGTTAGATTTATGTTTTCTGCTTAATTGTATTATTGCTAATGGTTGTTGTTCCAACTATACCAGTGGGACTTTACTTATATTTCCCCTCATGGCTGTAGTGTTATTGATTATGTGATATTGTCTGAAGATTTATTTCTAAAACTAAATTGTGATTTAAATGTTGGTGACAAGATAGATTCATGGCACTTACCTGTGGAATTTAGGTTGAATAACAGAGATCGAAATAGTAACATTGCCCAATCTGTGATCGAACCGTTGCCTGAAGATCGAATTGTTTGGTCTGATGAACTTATAAATGAATATAAAGAACAACAACAGTCTAAGGAGTTTACACAGTGCATGTTAAATGCTCAGACAGAACTTAGTTCTGACATCAATATGTCTATTGTATATTTACTAAAGCACTAATGTAGTTCAGCTGCATGCATGATTAAACTGTAGAAACGGCCACAGAAAGAAAAATGAGTGGTTTGACGAAGAGTGTGCTCGAAAAAAGAAGAAAGTTATACAGCTGTTAAGAAAATTTAAACGTGATAAGAAGGGAGTGGAAGAGAAAAAAGACGCTTACGTCACAGAAAGAAAAGATTATAAACTCATGCTATACAAAAAGAAAAAAGAGTTCGATGATATTAAACAAGATAAACTCAAACAATCAGTGAATGATCCAAAATTGTTCTGGCAAACAGTTCGATCCATAACAGGAAATCTGTAATCTATAACAACATCACAATAGAACAATGGCATGACCACTTCTTTAATTTATTATGAACCTAACAAAGAACTGCATGCAGAAGAGTCTAACTTTACCGGAGATTCAGATGAGGAAAGTATTGAGCTTCCTCATAATGCCCCTATTTCTAGACATGAGGTTTACGCCAGTATTGGTAACCTCAAAGCTGGAAAGAGTTCAGGGCCAGATAAGATCATCGGCGAATTGTTAAAAAATGCAGATGTTTTCCGTTATTGATTTTCTTGTAATGTATTGCAATAAGATATTTGATCTCGGAGTTTTCCCCTTGGAATGGTCAAAATCTATTATTATACCGATACATAAGAAAGGTGATGCTGATCAGCCAAATAATTACAGAGGTATCGCTTTAACCAGTGTGTTGAGCAAAGTTTATACAAACATTTTGAATAAAAGATTAACCAAATGGCGGAACAAGAACAGAAAATGATAGAAGAGCAAGCAGGCTTCAGACAAGGATATAGTACCGTTGACCATATTTTTACTCTATATGCAATAGTTAGTAAATTTTTGGCTAGGAGAACAAAACTTTATGTTGCCTTCGTCGATTTTAAAAAGGCTTTTGATTCCCGTTGATAGAAATTTATTGTGGTCGATTTTGAGGAAAAATGGTGTGAAAGGTAAACTGTACTGGGCACTGAAAGGTATGTATAATGAGGTATTAGCTTGTGTGCGCAATCAGGGTAGTTACACAGATTATTTTAAGTGCCCAAGAGGTGTAAAACAAGGATGTCTTCTAAGTCCATTATTGTTTTCGCTTTTTATCAACGAATTAGCTATTGAAGTGTCCAAAACAGGCAAACACGGTATCCAACTCATCCCTGGTGCAGTAGAATTATTTCTTTTATTGTTTGCTGATGATGTTGTCTTATTGTCAGAGTCTATTGTTGGACTCCAGAACCAGTTAAATGGCCTAAAAAGAGAAGCTGACAGATTACACTTGTCAGTTAACCTTGAAAAAAACAAATATAATAGTGTTTAGATTGGGGGGCTACTTAGCTACAAGAGAAAGATGGTTCTATGGAAATGATCAATTGCTGTAACTAATTCTTATAAATACTTAGGAATGTCTTTCACAACTAAACTGAGTATACATGCCGCCTTGTCTGATGTTTGTAGGAAAGGAAGAAGAGGTACTGTAGAAATAATCAAAACATTGAAGAAACTAGGCGCAATAGAGCCGGGTCTGTTCTGGAAACTGTTCGATCTCAGATTGAACCAATTCTAACATATGCTGCTGAAGTATGGGGATTAGAGGAAGAAGGGAAACGAATCGAAGCGTACATACATTTGCTATTAAAAGATTCCTTAATGTCCCCCTACATGCCTCAAATAAAAAGCATATGGAGAAACAGGTAGATATCCACTTCATATAAGAACTTCTGTGAAATGTATAAAATATTGGATAAGACTGATTAATTTACCTATGACAAGAATATGCAGACAGGCCTATGAAATGCTTTTGTCATTGCATGAATCGGGACATTTCAACTGGGTATCAAATATTCACAAAATTTTGACTATAAATGGATTTGGAATAGTATGGTTAAACCAAGGGGTGGGTCATGAAAACAGCTTTATTTCCTTATTTAAAGACCGGATTATCGCATGTAGTAAACAAAATTGGCATTCTGAGTTAGAAAATAATGATAGATATAGATGGTACCATTCCTTTAAGGATATATTTCAAACAGAGAAATACTTATCATGTGTTAGGAACTATTGGCACAGAATTAATT
>CM031598.1:111946149-111971447 GCA_018398815.1 Conus ventricosus
ATTGGCGGTGACCTGACACGAGCCCAGGCACACAATGGTGGCAGAAGCACGAAGGAACGGGAAGAGGGCGTACTTTAAAGGAGGGAGGATGGTGATCGACCCCCCTCTCCCCGATCCCAGCACTATGCACAAGTCGCAGCGACGGGATCTGCCAGAGAACACAAAAACAACACACGTGTGTTGACAGCCAACACGGAAACTACACGGCGTGTGCTGTCACCAGCCAGGTGGGGCGGCCAAGGTCGCTGGACAGGGCCTCGATTTCCACGTGCGGTGTTCACCCCACTCCAACTACCGAAGGCGGCCAACAGCTGGGGGATGTGGCGACCGGTGGAGGTGGGGTTTTGTCACGCCCACTTCACGGGACCAGCAATACCGGGGCAACGGCGGCGGTGGTGGAGGTGGGGGTACCCGTGACTTCAATTCACGGGATGTTTAACGGTCCCTGTCTGTCAGCGGCGGTGCTGATGGGTCCCAGCGAGATGCAAGGGCGGAACAGGGGAGTGCGGCAGATGACGTCACGGGTAACGGGAATCCCTCGCGTGTTGCGGGGAAGTCTACGGCGAGACAGGGTGGCGCAGGCCGCAGTGATAGGAGTTCCTCTCGCCGTGACGTAGAGGGTCATCCTCAGGCGGGACACGTGGTGCACGAGGAGGTCGGCTGGCAGACAGACAGAGCTTCGTGCTCACTGGGCAAACCGTGGCAGTGGCACTGACAGAAACTTAGAGACAGAAATAAAAGGACAGGTTTTGACCATCCAAAAGAATGGACATTTCTTATTACAACGTTGAAAATCTGTACAATAAATTAGCTGATGTTTTGTTTATGAATTATGTTAATTTGTTTCATTTTGTTTGCTTAACTGAAACTTTTTGGATTACTCTTATGATTATGATAATGTTTTCCAGAGTATTTGAAATTTGTTGCCCCTGCACAAAAGTTGTCTAACATGGAAGAAATTCAGGGGGTGTTCTAGTATTGGTCAGGAATTGTTTAAAACAGTTTGTGAAAGAAATCCGTGTGATTGTGAAAATACTGTCGCACTGAAGGTGGATAAAACTGTTTTTAAACACAGATAAGGATGTAGTTCTAGTTGCATCTTATGTTGTACCAGAAGGGGCCCGCTGTACAATAGTACGGATTTAAAAGATGGTATTTTAATCTTAGAAGAAAGTATTCTACAATCTGTGCAGGAGGAGGATTGTGTATATGATAGTGTGGGGAGATTTAAATGCAAGAACAGGATGTGAACAACCAGTTGCTGAGGACATGGATGATTTTGTTTCTGAGATGGGAGGAAGTAGCAAGGAGACTGTGCTGACCTGCGGTGTTCCAGGATGTTACTATAAATAGTTTTGGGAAATCCCTATTGGACTTTTGCTTTATATTTGATCTTATTATTCTGAATGGATTTTGCAATGGAGATCGGGAAGGAGAATTTACTTTTGTGTCACCCAAGGATGTAGTGTGATTGATTATTTTCTTATTTCAGATTGTTTGGTCGATAAATGCACTATGTGTGTTGGTGACAGGTTATTTTCCTGGCATTTGCCGATCGAACTGAAATGGAGAAACACTCTGGGCAATAAGGATATTACTCCACGTCAGAAAGGAGAAGAACGAATTGTGTGGTCGGAAGAGAATGTGGAATGCTATAAAAATGAACTTGATAGTGATTACTTTAAGGAATGTTTACAAAATGCCTTGGACATGCTGTCTTTTGATGTAAATGCCTGTGTTGATATGTTTTCACGTGCGATGTATGGAGCTGCTACCTGTATGATTAGAATGGTTGGAAATCGAAGGAAAGAATGCAATGAATGGTTTGACAATGAGTGTGAAAAAAAGAAAAGAACAGTCAAAGGTCTTTTAAAACAGTTTCCAAAGGTGTAAAAGGGAAGATAATAAAAAGTATTACAAAGAACGTTATGTAATGAAAGAGGGAATATGGGCAGATGAAGAGAAAAAGAAACATGAATTTGAAGAATTAAAATTACAAAAACTAAAAAATTCGGTTAAAGATTCAGTCTGTTTTGGTCAATAATTAGATCAGTGAGTAGAAGGCCATTTATTTATAATAATATAAGCACTCAACAATGGTATGATCATTTTTCAGCAGTTTTTAGAGATACAGTTGACATTAATAATGAAAATGGACACGCTTGTTGAAGATGCTGGAGGTTTTGAGGAGCCCTTATTTAATGATGCTATTAGTAGAAATGAAGTGATTGATAGTATAAAGCATCTAAAGTCAGGGAAAAGTGCGGGCCCAGATAAAATTTTAAGTGAAATGCTGAACATGCAAATTACGTTGTCATTGACTTCCTTGTAATGTTATTTAATAGACTGTTTAATGATGGGAACTTCCCTGCTGCTTGGGCCAAATCTATTATTGTTCCTATTCATAAAAAGGGAGATCCAAATAACCCAGATAACTACCGTGGAGTTGCTCTGACTAGTGTCGTAAGTAAAATCTACACCATATTTTAAACAGAAGACTCACAAAGTGGGCAGATAGGGAGGAAAAATCATCGAAGAACAAGCTGGATTCCGATCTCACTATAGTACTGTAGACCATATTTTAACGCTTTTTGCAATAGTTCAAACACACTTATTGAAAAACAAAAGTGTACATGCTTTCGTCGACTTTAGAAAGGCCTTCGACTCCGTTAATCGTAACATGTTATGGCTTCCTTACGTAAAAGTGGAGTGGATGGCAAGTTGTACATGGCACTTCGTGGTGTTTACGATTGTGTTTCAGCATGTGTGCGTGATAAGTGTATCTATCGGATGTTTTTTTGGATGTCCACAAGGAGTGAAGCAAGGATGCTTATTAAGTCCTCTGATGTTTTCATTCTTTATTAATGAATTAGCAATTGAAATAACAAAGAAAGGAAAGCATGGCATTCAAATGATCCCAGGAGCGGTTGAATTTTTTTTACTGTTATCGCAGATGATGTGATATTAGTATCTAATACTGTGGTGGGTCTTCAAAATCAGCTGAATAGATTAAAAGAAGAGGCGATCGTCTGTCTCTAACTGTTAATCTTGAGAAAACAAATGTAATGGTATTCAGAATGGTGGTCACCTTGCACGCCATGAAAAGTGGTTTATGGCACAATAGAGGTAAAAATAAACTAACTCATATAATATTTAGGTATGCTGTTTTACAACCAGGTTGAGTATGAAACGCGCAGTAGATGAGAATTGTAGAAAAGGAAAAAAGGGAGTCATAGAAATTCTAAAAGCTTTAAGGAAACTAAACTCGATTGATTCTTGTATTTTTTGGAAGCTTTTTGATGCAAAAATCAAACCACTTCTTACGTATGGCGCTGAAATATGGGGTTCTCGTGACAACAGAGATCTAGAGAAAGTACACACCATTTGCAGTTCAAGCGCTTTTTAGTGTTCCACTGCATACGTCAAATACAGTAATGTTGGTGAAACTGGCAGATACCCTTTATATATCAGGACGTATGTTAAATGTATAAAATATTGGCTTAAGTTTATTGAGGTTACCTGACTCAAGACTCTGTAAACAGGCATATCAAATGCTATTAAATGAACTTGATCGGGGGAAAGAAAATTGGGTGTTTTTTATCAAGAAGATTCTAACTACGAATGGATTTGGAATCGTGTGGATGTGCCAGGGAGTTGGATATGAAAACGATTTTATTTTGGAATTTAAAGATAGGATGATTGCTTCTTATAACAGAACTGCATTCCAAAATGGAAAACACAGAAACGGTACAGTTGGTTTTTAGTTTTAAAAGTATATTTGAAACAGAAAAATATGTATCATTGATTACGTGCAGGTGGCACAGAATTTGCCTTGCCAGGCTTAGATCCAGAACTCTTGGTTTGAATGCCCATAAAAAATGGTTTTCTTACTGAGCCATCTACACAGTCGCCTTGTCCATTGTGTGGTTCCTTTAAGGAAGTGAGAAGCATTTCCTATTCCATTGTAATGAATACAGCAGTATCCGCGAAAAATGCATAATTTTTGAAAAAAAAATGTGCTAAAATGAGGACATAGTTGGTGTGCTAAAACTGAACTATGACGATGATTTTATGAATCTCTTGCAAGGTATATTGCAGAAGCTTTGAACATCAGAAACAAACAAACTAACTCGAACTAATGTAATTAGTAAAGAACGCGAATTTTGAAGAAGATCTACGTTGTATTCATGCTACTTCTTTAGAATGGCGTTATTTTGGATGGTCTCGGTGCATGTCTATTTTGCTTGAAGCCAAGCATTCAATTTCATGCATATTGTTTTGACTTGTTACTTGCCTTATTTTGGTTTTGTTTCTTTTGATTGCACCCCTTGATCACAAAAGGCTGATTATAGCCAATGACATTAAAGTGATCAGTGTTCAGTTCAGAGTGTACCTATCTTCTGTTATCTATCTTATCTATAATCTATCTATCTATATATCTATCAATCTATCTATCTATCTATATATCTATCTATCTATCTATCTTCTATTCTATCTATCTATTATCTATCTATCTATAATTTTTATTTTACAATTTTCCAACCTGGCCAAACATTTGGCTTATATGACGATTAAAAAATAACGTGAAAGAAAGTTAGATATAAACTAAAAAATACACTGATCAGATCGTAACCTGATTGGAAACGAGGAACACATCCAGGGGGGTTCTAACCCAAATTCAAAAGTGTGTAGAGATGAGGGTGCAGACGGGGGTAATCGGGATGGGGGTGGGGGGGGGGGTCGGGGGGTAAATCAAGCGGAAAAAGGGAATGAGATGACTATCATGGGAGTGGGTTCAAGCCAGGGTAAGCCATTGAGGGAACATGCAAAAGGAAAACATGCAAAGTCGCCGACCTTTCCCAATCTGTCAACAATGTGCCAGTTTATATTGCTAATCACCAGCGGCATTTCGCGCTTCTGAAGCAAGCAGGAAACGCGAGACAAAAAGGAAAATAAACTATCAGCGGGGTTAGAGAGAGATAAAGGGAGAAGAGATCAAACTGGAATGAGGGGCACGGACCGTTTAGGAAATAGAGCGACAATTTTCGTGCGAGCTGAATACGATTTCTAGGAGAGGTAGAGATTGAACGAAACTGTAAAGCATGAACAATTGCAAGGGTTTCATGAAAATTTCACTTGTCTCTAATGTCGCAAATTTTGGTGGAGGGAAAAAAAACTCATATGCTACAAGTCTACTCACGTTGTGGCATGTGCACAGGCTTAGTTTTGTATGCGATGAGCGGCTCGCAGTGACAAGTACACACCAATCAATCCCACCCCTCTCTCAATCATACCTGCACACACACACACACACACACACACACACACACACACACCCACTCACACACACACACGCACACACATACACAAAACAATAACACTATCTTCTTATCTATCTATTCCTATCTATCTATCTATCCTTTATATCTATCTATCTATCTATCTATCTATTATCTATCTATCTCTCATCAATCTCTCCACCTGTCTATCTATTTTATTCTATCTGTCTATCTTTTGATATATTCTCAACGGTTCTTTTGCGAACCTTTCACTTTGGTGTTGAAGAAAAAAAAAAAATGACGTGAGTAACCAGAAAACAGGGACCATTTGCAACACACTAGAGATGGTGAAAAACACATCAGGATTTATTCTAACAATCTTACCTGATGTGTTTACAGAAAATGCAGGCGACGCGGGGGGTTAAATCCAGAAAGGGAAAGGGGGGGGGGGTGGTGAAGGGAGGGATTGTGACGAATGTCTATGGAAGAGTCAAGCCTGGGTAAACCATGGCAGGACATGTAAAAAGAAAAAGATGCAAAGAGCGACCTTTCCATCCGACACAATTGTGCAGTTTATATGCTAATCACAGCTATTCCGCGCTATGAAGCCAAGCAGTCACGCGAGACAAAAAAAAAGGACAGAAACCTATCAGCAGGGGGGCCTTCCTTAGAGGGAAGACAAAGGCGACGAGATCAACTGGATTGGAGGGGCCCGACCGTGTTGTACTAGAGGCGACAATTTGAGAGCTGAATACTTCCTTTTTGTGGTAAGGTAGAGATGTCTAATCGAAACACTGTAAAGCCATGGATAAACATTGCAAGACTTACTTAGACTTAGATGCTTCCGCGTCTTGCGGGAACATGTGGCAGTCAAGCGTGCCCAGTGCCAGTCCCCAGCCAAGTCTGGTAGTGTCACTCCATTACTCTAATCATCGAGGCTGAGGTCTCTTTCCACTGTCTGTCGCCAGCTCTTCCTTGGTGGTCCTAATATGCTCTCGGCCTTTCTTGGAGTCAATTTGATGGCCTGGTTTGCGGTTTTGAAGAGTGAGGTAATCTTACTCGACATGTTCCATCCAGTAGAAGAGCCATCGGCACACGTTGGTTGACACGAGGAGCTGTTTGGACTCTCGCTGACGTCTCATTTAGTATAACGTCTGCCCGTTTGATGCCCCTTTGATGCCCAAGATCCTTACATAGGCACTTAATTATCAAGGGTCGAGTTTCGTCTCCTCAGTGGTCTTTAGTCGCCAGGTTTCACTGCATTTAACAGCGCTGAAATCACACTGAGGTTATTGCAATTTCAGTTTGATTCCAAGGGAGACTTTCTTTCTGTTCCATATTTTGTTCAGCTGATTGAATGCTGATGTTGCCTTACCAATACGACACTGCTGTTGATGAAAGAAAGCTCTCATGTCGTTGCAGTTGGCAGTTTCTTCGGCATCTTTCTGCTTGCTTTCAGCCAATCCCTTTTATCTTTATGGGCATTTCGCTTCACTGCCTGTCCTTCTGATGCATTCCTGGTAGAGCGCTGCTTGGTCGGAGGAGCAGTTGTGTCTCTTTGGTGAAGTTCTTCACTCTCTGCTATCAATTCCCATAGTGTCATCACTGATCAGGATTTAATTGTACACCTTTTTAAACCCTTGGATTTCTTTTCCAGCTGTTGCCATGGGATCATTCATCCTCCTCCCACCATTCTTGTCGATTTGGCATTGTTTCTGTAAGGAACTGAATACCTGTTGCCTCAGGAACGCTTGGAACTGGGTTCAGTGGTGGGGTCCTTCAATTTGCTTGCATTGAATCTCTTGGATGTGTTTCTATCTTCTCTCCTTCTCTTCAGCTTGGGTTTCAGCTTTGTTAGCACGAGATGATGGTCACCTGCACACGTTTTGAAAATTCCCACGTCTTTAATTTCGCAATGTTGAAACAAAAAAAAAAAACTAAATACTCTCAATATTTACTCTACTTTCGGAGTGTTGCGCATGTGTACATACTTGTTGTAATGGGCTGAGCACTCAATGCCACACACATACATACCAAACCCACCCACCCCACACACAAAAAGATACCCCCCCCACACTCACACACACACATCTATCTATCTATCTATCTATCCTATCAATCTATCTTATTGTTATTATCTATCTATCTATCTTCTATCTATCTATCTGTTCTGTCTGTTGTCTGTAAATCTATATATCTACATACCTATCGACTTATTCTCTATCTACTATCTATCTATCTATCTATTACTCCTATCTATCTATCTATCTATCTACTATTATCTATCTATTATATATCTTATCTATCTACTACATTCTAACTATCTATTTATCAATCTAATCAATCTATTCTATCTATGATCAATCTAACGATGTGTCCTTCTTTCATCTCTTCTAAGGCTTTTTTTAGCTGTGTGAACCTGTGTACGTCGTTGAAGGAACAAAACACCCAACAATGAAAAACTAATTGAAAACATAAACGAAGTGAGTAAGAAGAAAAACAGACCATTGCAACCACATAGAGATGGTGGAACACACATCAGGGATTTGTTCTTGCATCAAATCCCTGATGTGTTTACAGATAATGGCTGGCGACGGGGGTAAATCCAGAAAGGTGGGGAGGGGGGGGGGGTGTGGGAGGGGTTGAGACGATTGTCATGGACAGAGTCATGCAGGGGTTAACCATTTGCAGGACATGTAAAAGAAAAAGATTGCAAAGCGCCGACCTTTCCTATCGTACAATGTGCATTTATATGCTTAATCACAGCGCTATTGACGCTACTGTAGCCAAGCAGACAAACGCGGACAAAAGGACGACTATCAGCGGGCTTAGAGGAGCGATAAAGGGAAGAGACTAACTGACTTGAGGGCGCACTAACCGTTAGGGAAGAGCAGAGACATATTTTCGTGCGAGCTGAATACGCTTTGTTGGAGTGGTGAGAAATTAATGAAACTGTAAAGCTAGAAATACATTTGCAAGTTTTTGAGAATTGTCAGCGTCCTTTAATGTCGCCATGTTGTAAAAACTAAACTAAACAGGAGGCTGTTCAAATTTGTTAAGCTTTGTGGAGATTTTAGAACTGTTATTAAGTTTAGGAACCTACAGAGGTTCTTCCTAAGCTTAAAGTATATTGAGGAATATGTGCTAGGTTTGGGGAAATTTCAGTATAATTGTTAGGAGTTGGGGGGAGATTTCAGACTATACCTTATTTTTAGCTAATGGTGTTGTACGTTACATTTAGGTTTAAGCTTTCCTTCTTGGTGTCATGGCACACAAGGATACAGGTCACGAAAGAAGAATGATTGTTTATGAGCTGATTTGTGAGTTTGTCTCCTGTTCGCTCTTACAAACGAGGACATTACAACTAATTGATTTTGGTAAAAGACGAATATCTTCTTTTTTTAAAGTATTTTGAGACATCGAAATAACTCTATTTCATTCAATTGTCCTTCCATATCTTGGGGGAATGGGTTAATAAAACTTTGGTATGGAAAATCTTTTCAAAACTTGGAAGTGAACTGCGCATTACTTTGTTAAACACTTTTCCATCCAAACCAGATTTTTCTCGCCATTCTAGCGATTGTAACAGGAATGATATCTCATCTTGGAGGTGCGTTGTGAAGTAAATCTACTAACTCTTGAGTAAAGGGGCCCTTTTTTTCAATTCGGGTTCATAGCATGGCTTTCTGCTGTTGTGATTTCATTTCCGCTTAAGATCAAAGTAAACTGAATCAGTAAAAGATCAAAAGTTTTAGAAGTACATGACAAACTCAACACATGCCTTTTTCAACTAATTATCTTATAGTATTTTGGGGGGGCCTTTAAGATTTCTATAGAAGGGTTTAAGATCTCATTCTAGAGTTATCTTCTCTATCCCCAATTTTTCTTTTCTCTTTCCTTTTCCACTCCTTTCACATCTTCTCTCTCTCTCTCTCTTCTCTATCTCTCTCTCTCTCTCTCTCTCTCTCTTCTCTCTCTCTCTCTCTCGCTCTCCCAAGCCATTAACTTCAATTATGGAGGGAAGTTGTTGTCTTGCTGCTCGGTTGCCACCCCCTCCTCACCAATCTTATTGATTTATTTCATCTTTCCATATATCTAGAGAGAGAGACAGATCTTCACTGATTGTTCTTTAATACCATGGATGAAGATTTTTAGTTGATCGTTTATACTCGAGGATGAAGATAAAGAGAGAGAGAGAGAGAGATGAGAGGAGAGAGCGAGAGCGGCGAGAGAGAGAGAGAGTGGTGAAGCGACAGACGTACAGACAGACAGTCAGAAGTCAGGACAGAAGAGGGAACTGAGACCCAGAGGCGAGAGAGAGTTAGTTCAAACATCGTAGATTCATTCAATTCTCTTCATAGGACATCTGCATCTTCCTTAATACAGACCAGGATCAAACAACAACACAGTGGTAGTCTGTAAATGCTACAGGTCTGGAAGGAAACTAACCTGCATTTCTTCCCATGTATTGGAGGCCAGCAACGTCTTGTGTTTGGTAGCAATCTTGTGAGCAATTCTCACTTCGATGTATCACAGACTGGTCGTTAAACAAATTGTTGCTGGTATCACGCCTTCAGACAGAAAAGGCCGAGGAAACGGCGACAGATTTATGGAGGAAAATGGAGGCAGGTGGCGTCGTGGCGCGTTAAATCCCCCTTAATACTATCCCTATATTCTGATCAGATGCGATTGTCATTTGTGTCTGAGACGGGAACATTTTCTGCCAGGCTTTTGTTCAGTTGATGTGTCTGAACGGGTTTCATCAGTGGAACTGTAAGGCACCAAACATTATCGGAGGTTTTGATTCCAGTCTTGGAGTCAGTTATGGCATTCCTTTCTTTACATGTTTTCTCTGTCCTCATTCTAGTCTGTGGGCTCCCTCTACCCCCCCCACCCCCCCCCCCCCCCCCCCAGCCCAGCCCGGTCAATGTAAAGTGGGTGACTTTATTTCATTTTAATTGACTTTCTTTACCTACCTGTTATCTCCTGATCTTCTTTTCTGTGTAGATACTGACTTCAGGAAGCATTAGTTTTGCCTCTGGTGTTTCACCTCTCTCATACGCATGATTTTTGTTTTTGAATTGTCATTGTGGTACCCTAAAGTCAAACGGGATTATAGCTTTTGACAGACCAGTTGACAATCGTGGGGCTGATTACCTCGCGACTTGAAAACGCCCATCCTGGCTGTTACAGTCTCTGCCCATCCTAGTTACAGTCTCTGCACCATCCTAGCTGTACAGTCTTGACCATCACTAGCTTTACAGGTCCTGCACATCTAGCTGTACAGTCTCCGCCATCCTATAGCTGTACAGTCTCTGCTCCATCCTAGCTGTTCAGTCTCTGCCCCATGCTAGTGTACAGTCTTGCCCGTGCGAGTGTACTGTCTCTGCCATACTAGCTGACTCGTCACTGCTATCTAGCTGTACAGTTCTCTGCCCGTGCTTGCTGTACCAAGGAGTACCCGGTTCAGTCAGGGTACGGTTAAGGTGTTGGGATTGATAGGGTTGTACTTCATTTCAGTTTTCAGTGAACACCAACAATCCAATGCCCATTGTAGCCAATATCGTATAGGACTTGGTGATTGAGACCCAACGATGATTAACTTCAGAGATGACAAAAACCTCGATGGCCTACTTGTGCGCTCCAATGCCCACCACTTTCAACATGAAAGTATCACAGCCTGAACCACAGACACAGTACCTAGGACTTCATCGAATCCCTAGACAGTTTAGTGAACGGCATATTACATGACAGTCACATCCTATCAAACTGTAGAGAGAGAGAAGAGAGAGAGAGTGAAAGAGAGCAGAGAGAAGAGAAGAGAGTGAAACACGTGACAGCCTGGTGAGTCAAAAAATTCCCACTGCACTTTTCCATTTTAAAAGGTGACACTCAATCCTATTATGTTTCCAGCGAAAATGTGGCAGAACTCGTGAGTCAAGAAATGTTTACCTCCTTGCAACTCTGTTCAATTCTTGGACAATCTTGAACCACAGGTGTCGGCTGTCTATGCTTCCATGAATAAATGGGTGGAATGTCAGTCACAATGTTGTACTATGTTTTTTTCTAAAATGTGACAGTCTGTCAGTCTCTAAAATTCCCACTACCACGTACAGTAATGGGTGGAAGACATCCCAGCACATCGTTTCGTGATGATTTTTGGAATACTGTACAGCCTGTGGTGAGTGGCAATCTTCTTGACAGGGCACGAGACATCAAATACCATAATTTACTAAGATTGTGTACATAACACAAAATACAAATAGATGAATACATTCCTGTCATCGATGGGGCTTGTATGACATGATAGTTCAAATCCCTCTTCATCCTTACCCCTTCACAACCTTCCACTGCCTTTTTAAACTCTATTGTTCAAATCCCTCTTCCTCTTGCCCCCCATTCAAAACCCTTCCACTGCATTTAAATACGATACTTCAATCTCCGTCCTCATCAGCCATTCATGAAAGACAGCCTAAGTAAGCTTTTGTCAAGGAATTGGCACACAATGAGGGCTCTGTGATCATTGTGATTATTGACGCTCCACACACGGCATCGTGTCTGCCTCCAAAACCCCGGTATTTTCCATTTCGCTGTATCAGTTCCATCGAATATGGAGTTAGTCATTTGATGTTCTCCCTTCATTTGGACTCCGTAAACTTTTCGCTCTTTACACGTATGACTCACGACTTTTTCCCGGGCGCTGTGATAGGAATTGATTCCCTCTTTTGGTTTGTCTCTTCAGACAGTCTGCCAAAATTTGGAGAGTCCTGTATTTGCTTAGGGACTGTAGATTTCCTGACCAGTTCCTCTTTGATGTTTTGGAATTAACCCACAATAGTTCTTGTTCTCTACAGCGTACTCTTTATTGGATAAAAATGTGGATTCAAAGGAATCATAGTTTTGTGCTCATTATTTTCTTCCTTCAAGGTTTCTTTCTATGCTGGCGCCTTATCTTTTCAACGAAAAAATGCTGTATTCTTTGCAGTTCAGTTGACAAAGGATAGTTACTGAGTTACACAAACTGTTGTAATCTTACTGCCTCAATTCAGACAGAGGGGCTAAAGATCGATGCTGTTTAAAAGGTTTAAAGTCCTTAACGCTCTGCAAAAGTTGAAACACATTCAGCCTTTACACGGACTGTTACCATTCTCTTGAACTAGAAGTTATATCCCTCCCGCACGTTCCGATGAGATCCAAATATCATTTCTTTCAGAATCAGGAAAAGTCTGGCTTATTATAGTTTTTTTTTCTCTTTTTTTCGAACTGAACGATTTAGATGTAACACAGTTCTATTTGTCAAATCTTGAAATGTTTAAGACAAGAATACCATATTTGAAGAAAGAATGGATCGTTTCTCTGAATCTTTCTTGCAGCTTTCAAGAATTTTGAAATGATCAAACTGAACATATATATGACCGTTGCCGTTTTGTCTGTACATACTTCATAAGGTAAATGCAATTTTCATGCTACATCATGATTGCAACTAGGCTCCCTCCCTCACCTCCTCGGCCACCTCTGGTCCTCGTGTCCACCCTCTTTCCGCTCCACTTTGATCTCTTTTCTTCCCAGCCCTACCTTTCCCTCTGATCCTCTGTAAATCGACATGGCTTCCTTTGGCCTCATATTCGTGTAATAAAAATCGCGAGGTAGCGATTTTCCAGCGCACCAGTGATTCCCAGTGTAATACGCCCGATTCACAGGACTTGAATCAAGTGTCCATTTTGGAAAAGATAAGACGAAACCTATGGGATGTGTATGAAGACAATGACATGAAGGCGTGACGTAATTATTTAATATAAAGGAAAAACCGACGATTTGAAAACTAACCAGCAACGCAGAGCAAACTAAATGTTCTTCTAAACAGCAGCATGAAGTTTATTTTATGAAATGGGGAAGCGAAAGAAAACGGCTTGCATGAGACAAGTTCAAATTATCTGTTCCATGGAAAATGTTTACAGTCCAACTACAGCTCTTGGTGAATTACACCACAGTGACTAACTGTAAGCATTGTAGGTGGAAGGTACAAAATGGCATTGAATTTCTCGGATCGTGTCCCGGTCAATAAGCTTGTAAGTTGGCCATGGCAATGCTTATACCAACTCAGCAACGACTCCGTTGTTCTTAATGCCCCGATGCATATTTGTTTTTGTTGCTCTTACTGCAACTTGAAGTAATTTAGAGGAAAAAAACATGATTGGTCTGTATCCAGAAGGTGATCTTAAATCACTATTTAACCAACAGAGGTTGTATTCAAATAGTAGACTCAGTACATTGTTCATTCATTCTTCATACCAAATGACACAGGGAAACATTCTGATGTGCATCCATTGGCTCATTGTCTTGCATTAGCATAAACTTATGAATATATGGGCCTACTGATACATTGAAAACAAAATCAATATAAAAAAAAATTGTTTGAGAGGAATCAGAATTCATCACCAAGTGGATCGAAATAATGATATTTGCTAACAGATTGACCAAATGGATTCACCTTCTGAGAGAGAGAGAGAGAGAGAGAGAGAGAGAGAAGATGTGTGATGTGGAGAAGAGAGAGAAGCAGGAGAGAGTAGAGGAAGAGGGGAGAGAGAGAGAGGAGGAAAGAAGAGAGAGACGGAGGAGAGTTGGAGAACGAGAGGAGAGTTACATCGATGAGAGAGTGAAGAGGAGAGTCCCACGGAAGAAACGACAGCGAGGGGAGGGACATTACACAAAAAGGAAAAGTGCAAGGAAAGGCAGCTTGCGTGGAACATGGGCAGTTGACATGGTAAATCAAGTCTCTGCCGCCCTGGGAGGCATCAGTCACGTTAAAACAAAGGGGATAAATCCATAATATGCACAGAGGGAAGCATGATCCAATGGGGATTATGAAAAGGAAGGGAAAAAATGTGGGGGAAACCCTTAACGTCAATGGACCAGGAGAAGAAAACTGGTTTGCGGCAAACCGATGATGTTATTTTCTCCAGTCGAGAAAAAATCACAACAGTTTTAACTGACGAATCCGCACGTTTCAGCCGTGGTAGCGAGTCGATGCCTCACGCCTTAGCAAGTATAATCACCAGGAGCAGTTCATGTGTGGTGTTTTTGCATAGGTTGGATCATAGCAGGCACCACGGAAGGCGAGTGAAATGGCTCGGGTGTGTTGCGTCCTGACGAGTTGTCATTGACTGTACCAATGGATTGCCGTGCCAGAACTCGTAGCAGAACAGTCAGGCTGGCGGCTGTGAGAAGCTACGGATAGATGAGGGCGTATGTGTGCATTGCTATTGAAGGCGTCGTGGAAGATTAAGACACCAAAAATATATGAAATAAACTGAAACTAAACACCCAAAGGGGCAAAGAAATGCCTTTGCCAATATGGTCACAATGGCATTGAGTATGCGCTTCAGACGAACGGTATAAAACATGTCAGTGCGGTTTAGGAGGCAAGGGAAGGAAAGATCCAATTGAATGAAAAAACTGTTGTGATACACTGGCTGTTTTGGATTGGTGTGACAATGTTCGTGGGCACTGATATACGATGTTATGCTGAGTGGAGAAAGTGTATGATATGATATTCATAGAGTTCGTATTACGTTGTCTGTTTTCTTGGGAAATTTTCCGCAGCACAAATGTTGTTATTGATTTGAAAAAAAAACTGTTTGTCTACTCAGACACAAACACATATATAAATATCAATGAGCGCGACACACACACCCACACACTCACACACACACACACAACTCACACACACAACACTACACATACACACACACACACAAACACTCCACTCGCACGCACGCAAGCACGTAACGAGCACGCACGCACGCACGCACGCACACAACACACCAACACACACTCACACACAAATACACACGCATGCACACTACTCGTCTTTATTCAGTCGGGCTTACACAATTTTCATGTTCTTCTTTTGACCTCTTTCTGGGTTCGGCTTGTTGTAAACACTGTGATCGATGATCTGTCGGAGCGTACGTGATCTCTTCTTCCAACCAGGCTGTGTCTTCAGTGCCTCAGTTAATTGTCTGACAGGAAGATGGTTGGGAAAAAAACTTACAGAACACGCCATTATTCAACCTTTAGAGGAAACATGAAATGGGGCCCAAGGATGAAACCAATGAAATCTTGCGTAGATCTGGTTCAAAGTTTTCAGATTTTGTTTTCTATTTTGAAGCTGTGAGATTTGTTTGACATTTTCATTAAAAAATAATTCTTTTTACAAAACAATTAAAAAGAAAATAAAAAGAAAAAATGACACAAAAAAATTACAAAATCAAAACAAAACAAAACTATGAAATTTACTGAAAAAGATGTGCCTTTTACTTGTATTGACTTTTGGTGCGGTTGTAAAATTTAGAGCGATCTGTCTTACAAAAACGGTTTGTATATTAATGGGGACAAATCGTGCCTTTTACATGTATTGATTACTTAGGCTGTTGTAAAAGTTGAGCAGATTCTGCCTTACAAATGTGTGATGTCAATGAAACAAACTATCGTGCTTTTACATATTTGGTACTTAGGCTGTTGTTGTGAAACTTAGAGCGCAAAGATTGGCTTACAAATGGTATACATGTATATCAATGAAAAAAAGATCGTGCCTTTTACATGTATTGATACTTTTGCTAGTTGTAAATTTAGAGCAGTCTGCCTTACAAATCGGTGTGGATATCAATGAAAAAAACGATCGTGCCTTTTACATATTTGATACTTAGGCAGTTGTGAAACTTAGAGCAGGATCTGCTCAAATGGTGTGAATATCAATGAAAAAAAGATGTGCCTTTACATGTATTGATACTTAGGGCAGTGTAAAATTAGGCAGATCTGCCCTTACAAATGGTGTGAATATTAATGAAAAAAAGATCGTTGCCTTTTACTTGTATTGATATTAGGAGTAGTTGTAAAATTTAGCGCATATCTGCCTTGCAAATGGTGTGGCATTCATTGAGAAAAAGATCGTGCCTTTTACATGTATTGTATACTTAGCGCGTTGTGGAAATTGAGAGCAGATCTGCCTTTACAAACGGTATTCATGAGCACAGTAACACTTGGAAGGAGGAAGTGGGCTGGATGGAGGGCAAGCAAACTTTGTTTCCCCTAGCTGCCAGAAAATGTTTTTGTTTTGTTTTGTTTGTGGATATGTCAGAACTTTGTAGTTTCCAAAAAATTTTCAGGAATGTTTGTGAAGTTTGGAATGTTTAAGAACATTTGTTAAGTTTTTGTGATATTTGGGATTTGGTTGTTGTTCCAAGTAGGAGTTAAGGATTTTTTTTTCTTCTTTTTTTTTTTTGTAGATTTCAGTGCAATTGATTCATTGGGGAGACTAAGAATATGTGTTGTTAACTTTGGAAGGAAGATTTCGTATTGTGCTATAACTTGAGGGAAATTTCAGAATATTTATGAAAAAGCTCCTGGATATTTCAGAAAACAAAACAGTAATTTCACAACATGTGTAAGTGATAGGGAGATTTCAGAATGCTTGTTATGTTTCATGTGATTCTGAAATATGTCTGACGTTTTGTGATATTTTAGATCGGTTTGACACAGTGTCAGGGATAACTCGCGTACATTCATTATTATTGTGGGACATCTCAGAACCATTCAGGCAGAAGCCACCTTTATCTTAGGGGTTACATTCATAGGTATTCGTCCACCATTAATTCGGTGGTATGGTAGAAGGGATCTCAATTAGTCGGCATGGCAGACAGGATTACGACATCAGAGGAGAATGGACATGGGAACAGCCGAACACTGCACTGGCATGCCAAAGCAAAACCAGGTTCTATGAAATTTTGTGTGTGTGATATAAGGGCTACATTCATTGTTCTCTGTGCCGGTAACTGCAGACCATTTATCATGTTTTGTTTATATGATACTCTTTTAGCAGAAAAAATATTGAGAGGAGAGAGAGAGAGAGAGAGAGATTGATGAGAAGAGAGAGAGAGAGATGGAGAGAGACATGGGGGAGTGGGAGAGAGAGAGGGGGGGGTGGGAAGAGGGGAAGAGAGAGGAGAGAGAAGAGAGAGAGAGAGAGCGAGGAGAGAGGAGAAAGAGGGAAGAGAGAGAGAGAGAGAGAGAGAGAGAGAGCTGGGAGAGAGGGAAGTGAGCGAGAGAGGGGGGCGAAGAGAGGAGAAGAGAGAGAGAGGGAGATTGAGTTGAGAGAGAGCGAGGAGATGGAGAGAGAGATGGGAGAGAGGGAGAGAGAGGAGAGAGGGGGGAGAAGAGGGAGAGTGAAGAGAGAGAGAGAGAGAGAGAGGAGAGAGAGGGAGCGGAATGAGATTAGGAGAGAGAGGAGAGAGAGTGGGATGAGAGAGAGAGAGAGGGAGAGAGAGAGAGGAGAGATGACAGTTAGACAATCAGGGACAGATAGATGTACGGACAGCCAGACACATAGACAGAAGAAAGGGGAGTTAGACAAACCAAGGGAGACATACAGATGGATCAACCACCCCGCCTCCCCAATTCCCCACCATCCATCCACAGAGAGAGAGAGGGAGAGAGAGGATGAGGAGAGACGAGAGAGAGAGAGGAGGGACCGACGACAGACAGACAGTCAGGACAGACAGAACAGACAGACAGGACAGACGGATGACGACAGACAGGACAGACAGAAGACAGAGCACACAGTCAGACAGCAGGAGACTCGGAGGAGAGAGACACAGAGAGAGGACAGATGTGTCAGAGAGACAGGGAGAGTGCCAATATGCAAGCAAACTACGACATGACATACCAAAGGAAGGATGGGGAAGACATGTCGTTACCTAGGTTTACAATGGGCAGTTTTATGTAAATTACCAGCTAATTTTTCACTGTTGCTCCCTCTTGATCCGTGAGACAAGGAAATAAACCCATTAGTGGGAGATAGTGAAGAGGAAAGAAAGGGGATGAAATGGTATGGATAATGTTAAAATGGTATAGGATAATGGTAGAAATAGGGACCCGCTTAAGAATCGGTGAAGAGAATGTTTGGTGTAGATCGAAGATTTTAATCTGCTGAGACGGGACCCAAATAAAACACACAACAACAACAGAACTTGCCAAACTTCAGTTATGCGAGGACAGTTTCGAAATCACATATTGCTGCTATGACAGCGAAAGACAAACGTTCCGTGTGTCATATGTTGAATTAATAAAACAGTGAAGTCGTATTGTTCATTTGTTTTTCACAGCCGAATTAGTGATAGTGTATCTGCTAACGGAGCTGTGCCTTCCTGAATGCAGCATTAGAAACACATGCATTAATTTATGCATTTGCTGACCATATTTGCCAGACCATGCACAAATGCCGTCCCTAAGTGTTTACCAGGGTTGTGTTACTGACTTGAAAAAACCTTCTAAAGGTTAGAAGTAAACGTGAACGCACTACTCACACAACACACACACACACACATCACACACAACACACACACACACCACACACACACCACACACACACCACACGCACAAACACACACGCGCGCGCGCGCGCACACACACACACACACACACACACACACAACACAACACAACACACACACACACACACAACACGCACGCACGCACGCACGCTCGCAGCACGTCCACACACACACACACACACACAACACACACACACACACAACTCCCCACACACGGCACGCCACGCACGCACGCACGCCAGCACAACTCACTGCAACACTAGCACAGCAGGTTATAATGAGGATGTCTTCAGGGAACAAACAGAACTTCAAACCAAAGTAGGCTTTAGGATGAGGGTCTGAGGGCCAAGACTAACGGACTGTGGCGCGCGGTCCAGGCAGTGAAGTTTAAGTTTGTACAGCTGAATATTTCCGCTCTTCCCCATGGTTTTCTCTGGTGAAATTTACGACTGTCACACCTGCTGCAGCAATACCACAACCAAAAAAAAAAAAAAAAAAAAAACCATCGCACCACCATCAACGACAACATCAACATCAACATTAAACATCAAGAACAACAACAGCAGCAGCAACAACTACAACAAGCCACACAACAAACAACATCATCAATCTATCCATTAACCAAACATACAGTCACCAACACACCAAACCACCACCACCACCACCACCACACCACCACCACCATCCAACAAAAACAACAACAATTATATCAAACCATCGTTAACACGTTATTATCGTTCATCGTATCTAATAACACGTCGACAAAACAGAAACAACATCAAACAACAAGACTACTGCCATACTACTACTACTATCATACTCTACTACTAATACTATTAATATACTACTAATACATACTGCTGCTGTACAAACAATACGTGCTGTTATGTACTGTTGCGACATCTGTGGCTGCTGCTCATAATGGTATTATTTATAGTTCTACTACTACATATTTCTGTTAACCGTGCTCTAATGTATGATATTACCAATGTTAATACCAATGTTGCTGTCTGCTGGTGTTGCTGCTCCATTACGAATACTACTGCTGCATGCTGCCACTGCTTGATGCTATAACAAAACTGGCCGTATGATGCTGCTGTGTTGGCATCATACCCATCCACGACAATGCTGGTGCAGTGTTACAATGCTTCATTTGTTTATTGTTTCACTCTTTTTTCATTTGCTTTATTTATCCTTTTATTTCATGTAATCCGACGAAAGCACACACACACTACACACACAACACACACCCACACACACACACAACACTACACACACGCACACACACACACCACACACACACACAAACACAACGACACACACACACACACAACACACACCACACACACCGCACGCACGCACGCACGCACGCACGCCACACACACACACACATACACAACCACACAACACACACACCACAAACACACACACACACGAACGCGACGCCGCGGCGCGCGCGCACGCGCCCGCACCGCACAGCACACACACACACACGCACACTGCGCGCGCGCGCGCGCACGGCGCACGCACACGCACACGCACACACACGCTCGCGCACGCGCACGCACACGCACACGCACCCACAACCCGCGCACGCGCACGGCACGCACACGCACACACACACACACACACACTAACTCACATTATAATCCCTTTACTTGCCAAACGTTTAGGAATGCGTTGAATAAAACAATGGCGAAAGAAGGAATACCTAAAACAAAAACATATACATAGAGAGAACAGTGCAACAAATAAACTTTGCAAACAGATCTTTGCAATGTAATTAGAACGGCAGACAGCCCATCAGGGATAATCTACCAAGATTCCCTGATGTGTTTACAGAGGCGGGGTGGGGGCTGGGGTCAATCAAGAGGCGAAGGTGGGGGGGTGGGGGGGGGGGGGTCGGGGAGGGTGGGACAGTTAAAAGCAGGGTTTCAAACGCTGTGGTGAGGACAATTGCAGCGAATGAGATTGGCAGTAAAGATGCAGGAGACGTCCTTTCCCTGTCTGGCACCCCAGGTGAGAGCCCTTCCCAGTCTGGCACAGGTGCATTTATATGCTAATCAAGCTAACTTTCGCGCTTCTGACCCCCGGAAAACTAAGACAAAGGGATAAAGCTTTAATGGGCTTTGGGGAAAAGATTAAAGGGAGGGTGAATTGAAAATGAGGAGCACGACTGTTTAGACAATGGAGAGACCAGTTTCTTGTGCGAAGTGAATATTTTGTGAAAGGTGGGAGAAATAATAAACCGGTTGGCTGTTCAACATTGCCATATTTCTCGAAAAATTTCAGTCTTTTATATTTCTAAAACCGGAAATCACTTGTGAGTATCGAACAAGACTGCGTATGTGAGCATATGTGCATGCGTGCGGCGTGCGTGTGCGCACCCCCCCACCACCACCACACAACCACAACACGCACTCACATGCTAGCCCCCCCCCCCCCCTACACACATTGAATTCTTCTTGTCTCTCTCTGTCTTCTGTCGCAGTCTCTCTTTCTCTCCCTCTCTCTCTCTTCCCCCCCCCCCCCCCCCCCCAAACACACTCTCTCTCTTCTTCTCTTCTCACTCTCTCTATGTCTGTCTCTCTCTCTTTCTCTCTGTCTCTCTCTCTCTTTCTCTCTCTTCTCTTCTCTCTCTCGCTCTCTCTCTCTCTCTCTCTTCTCTCTCTCTCTCTCTGTGCGCTGGTGCACATGCGAGATATGTCTGGACTGTGTCTTGTTCGTCCTGGCTGTGTCATGGTTTTTACACAGAGGTTGATGATGATCTGCCAGATAATGATAGTTACTTCAACGAGGTCATATTTTCGGTCGCGTCTGTTGTTATTGTCTGTCTGGAAGACACGCAAGATAACCCACTATACGCGGATTTCAAAAAATTTAGAGCAATCATTGGAAATGCTCGTCGACGAAGAGCTTGGGTCGGATTTTGGTATGGATCTTTGTTAAGAAACACGGATCCAGAAGTGTCTTCCTTATTGCGAGACGGGGACCCATGCTTTATTAGTAAGTTTTCCATAAACTTCTAGTCTGCGATCGATTTTTTTGTTGTGTTATTTCAATTGTGTTGATGTGAACCACTGTCTTCTCGGGGTTTGACGGCTGCCTCAAAGCTGCATCTGCAGTCTGCTACCTTGGCCAGGTTTGAGCGAGACATCAATGGGATGGACAGTGTTGGAGGATGTGGTTGGGGTCTGAGATCAACGTGCTCTCACGGACATTCATCTGTGGGACATATTATGTCGGACTGAGTGGCTCAGCTGTTCGGCATTGTTAGCTCTCAGTCTGAAGAGGTTATTTGTGGTTTCTCTGGAGACCAATGGAGTGCGATCAGCACCTCAGTCTGCCACCAACCTTTTTTTTCACTGGTTTTGATTCTCGATCGCTTGTGTTATGATAGTTTTGGTCTCTCTGTAGGTCACGGGTGGCTGAATTGCTCCCAGGTTCTGCTTGCCTTGGAAGAGCGTTAGCCTTCTCAATTCACAGGTGGGAAGATGGAATCTACTTGAGTTTCGAGACAAAACAATGAATCTCAATGAAAAGAAGCAGACTCATTACTGGATTGTTATTTACAAACGCAAACTTTTGATGTGGATCACGTCATCAAAACAGACAGTGTGACCCATACAAAAAAAAATTGTTATGGTGAAAGCACGTTGTGGGAGGAGGACAGTCCCTACTTGGTAAAAGGTACGTTGTGGGGTGGTGGACAGGCCTCCTTGGTAAAGGTACGATTGTGGGTGGAGGAAGGCATCCTTGGTAAGGTACGTGCTTAGTTGTGGGTGGAGAAAGGCCTCCTTGGGTAAAAAGGTACGTTGTGGGTGGAGGAAGGCATCCTTGGTAATGGTACGTTTTGGGTGGTGGTCGGTGCCATCTTTGGTATGGTACGTTGTGGGTGGAGGACAGGCATCTTTGTCAAGGTACGTGCTTGATGTGGGTGGAGGACATGCCTCCTTGGTAAAGGTTCGTGCTTGTTGTGGGTGGAGGGACAGGCAAATCTTGGTGTAAAGGTACGTTGCTAGTTGTGGGTGGGTGGACGCGGCCATCCTTGGTAAAGGCACGTGTAGTTGTGGGTGAGGACAGGACATTCATTGGTTAAAGGTAACGTTGTGGGTGGAAGGCCATCCTTGGTAAAGGACGTGCTAGTTGTGGGTGGAGGACGGCCATCTTGGTAAGGTAGTGCTAGTTGTGGGTCGAGGGACTGGCCATCCTTGGTAAAGGTAGTGAAGTTGTGGGTGGAGGGACAGGTTATCCTTGGGTAAAGGTACGTGCTCGTTGTGGGCGGAGGACGGGCAACCTTGGTACAGGTACGTGCTAGTTGTGGGTGGTGGACAGGCCATCCTTCGTAAGGTACGTTGTGGGTGGAGGAGGGTTCAACTTGGTTAATGGTAGTGCTAGTTGTGGGTGGTGGAAAGGCATCCTGGTAAAGGTACCGTTGTGGGTGGAGGGACAGGCATCCTTGGTAAAGGTACGTGCTGTTGTGGGTGATGGACAGGCCATCCTTGGTAAAGGTACGTGGAGTTGTGGGTGTGGTGGGACAGGCATCTTGGTAAAGGTACGTTGTGGGTGGTAGGACGGGTCATCTCTGGTAAAGGTAGGTAGTTGTGGGTGGTGGACAGGCCATCCTTGGTAAAGGTACGGTGTGGGTGGGGGAGGGCCATCCTTGGTAAAGGACCGTGCTAGTTTTTGGGTGGAGGAAAGGCCATCCTTGGTAAAGGTACGGGCTATTGTGGGTGGAGGAACGGGCCCTCCTTGGTAAAGGTACGTGCTAGTTGTGGGTGGTGACAGGCCATCCTTGGTAAAGGTACGTTGGTGGGTGGAGGACGGGCTAGCTTGGTACGGTACGTGCTAGTTGTTGGGTGGTGGAAGGCCATCCTTGGTACAAGGTTCGTTTTGTGGGTGGAGGAAGGCATCTTGGTAAAGGTACGTGTAGTTGTGGGTGGAGGACAGGCATCCTTGGTAAAGGTAAGTGCTAGTGGTGGGTGGAGAGAAGACGGGCCATCCCTTGGTAAAGGTACGTGCTAGTGTGGGTGGAGGAAGGCCATCCTTGGTAAGGTACGTTGTGGGTGGAGGAAGGGCCATCTTGGTAAAAGGTTAGGATTGTTGTGGGTGGGGACAGGCATCTTTGGTAATGGTACGTGTAGTTGTGGGTGGTGGTACAGGCCATCTTGTTTAAAGGGGGTACCGTGCTTTCTGAGACATCCTTGCTGAACAAAAACATAGTGTTATGAGTTTGGATAGATTTCAAATTGTTGTACCAATTTGAGTGATTTAGGGACATTTCGTAAGTGAGGAGGATTTAGGAAAATTTGGAAAGTGTAGGAAGATTTCAAAATAAAGTGTGAGAAGATTTTTATAAAATTTGCTGTTAAGTTTCGGGAAATTTCTGAGTTTACAGTTTCGAGTTACTTGCTATTATTATGTTACATTCACATCTGACGTCCATGCTCTCCTCAGATGTAATAGGAGACACAGAAACCAGGTCAGCAAAGTTTAAGTTATAGGTTTATGCGTGAGTTCATCTCCTGTTCTTACCACTCCGTTTTTATTGTAGTTTGAAATAACATCATGAATTTACACTCGCTACCTAAACGACCTGTACACACGGGAACTCATTCATATTTGTTAATGTTGATATGTGAATAATTCTTTTCATTAAAGATTAAACTGCATTTGAACAGACTCAAATGTTTTACGATTACGTTAAAAACAGGTACAGACGCCCATTTTTATTAATCATGTTTTGTACTTTTAGGTCCCTAAATACTTCTAGACAAGGGTTTAAGGTTCATATCTTAATGCACTCTTCTTCATCCCCATTTTTCTCCCGCTGCCCCTCCCACTCCCATCAGTTGGTGTGTTTTTCTCTGTAGGTCTCCACCAAACCACCGACTTCATGATGAAGGAACTGTCTGCTTATACTTGACTGCCCACTGTCATTGATTTATCCTATTTTTACATCCATGTGGAGAGAGAGAGAGAGAGAGAGAGAGAGAGAGAGAGAGAGAGAGAGAGAGAGAGAGAGAGAGAGAGAGAGAGAGAGAATGATGATGTGATGATGAATGATGATGATGATGTTGATGATGAAAATCTTTATTTCCAAGGGTACAGATAAGCAAATATATGTCTTTTAACATCCGGCCCTTGCTCCGCCGAGGGATTAAGAGTGACTAGCAACCAACTAAGCATGACTAGCTACTAAACCATACAAACAAACATACTTATTGTCAAAAACACATAAAAAAACATGTATGAGAGAATTGATTCAGAGAGAGAGAAGAGAGAGAGAGAGAGAGAGAGAGAGAGAGGAGGGAGGGAGAGGAGAGAGAGAGAGAGAGAGAGAGAAGAGAGAGAGAGAGAGAGAGAGAGAGAGAGAGAGAGAGAGAGAGAGAGAGAGAGAGAGAAATAATATTTTGAACAACCTTGATTCTGATTCAGCTTTTCTTCGCTAGGAATTTACATATTCTTTGATACAAGCAATATCAAACAATAACAAAATGGTAGACCAGGAGCCCAAGAGGTCTGGAAGGAAAACTTACCCGCCAATTTGCTTTCCCATGCACTGCAGGCAGCAAAGTCCCGCGATTGGTAGTCAATCTGTGAGCAGTTCACACTCTCCGATGTCCCC
>CM031598.1:111971547-111974047 GCA_018398815.1 Conus ventricosus
ACAGACTGGTCGTTAAAGTGATTGCTGGCCATCACGCCTTCAGACAGAAAAGTGCCGAGGAAACGGCGACAGACTTATGGAGGAAAATGGAGGCAGGTTGGCGTGTGGGCGTGTAAATCACCCTAAAATACTACCCCTATCTTCACATTGATGCGATCGTCGCTCGTGTCTGAGACGGTGCATCGTGTGTGTGTGTGTGTGTTTGTGTGTGTGTGTGTGTGTGCGTTGCGTGCGTGCGTGCGTGCGTGCGTGCGTGCGTGCGTGCGTGCGTGCGTGCGTGCGTGCGTGCGTGCGTGCGTGCGTGCGTGCGTGCGTGTGTGTGTGTGTGTGTGTGTGTGTGTGTGTGTGTGTGTGTGTGTGTGTGTGTGTGTGTGTGTGTGTGTGTGTGTGTGGTGTGTGTGTGTGTGTGTGTGCAGGGTGGTTCATATATTGTGAAAGTAAGCATAGATTACAGCCTGCTGTGTAGAGTCAGACCTGTATGGAAATCCGCAACAGCATCATTATTATGCAAATCTCTTTCGAACAGCATGAAAACGTACTGAGATTCTGCGGCCAGTCATGCCCTGGCTCTCATGGTTTCGTAGTTCTGATTAGCTCTGTACATCCATGCCTTAGATATACTTCTGTCGGGTTCACCAGTACCAGCAAATGTCATTGGGTAGACTTCGTGGCACCCTTCAAGGGACTCCCCACTCACGCTTGCTCTGCGACTCAGCAAATGTCGTCAGCCGGATGCTCAGCACGTGATGTTTTCCGAATGTCGGGTCAGAACAGGCAAGCATCTGATGGGTTGCCTGGAGATGACTCGAAACTTACATCAATGCTCCCTGTGAATTGCCGGTGCAGGGGCGGTGGGGAGACGGGCCAGGCTATGGCTGTGGAGAGGGTGATGAAGCGGAAGGCAAAATGGGAGGTGTCTGGTGTGTGTGTGTGTGGGGGGGGTCGGAAATGGAGCAACGTGGGTACAGTGCCACTTTCGTGACAGGGAAGAGGAGAAGAAAAGGCACGTGGAGGGTCTAAAGGGGAACGCTCCCTTCGCTCTATCACTGGAGTTCTGCACGGCTGTCCTATGTATGTCAGACTAGAACAGGCAGCAGTGCTAAAGTGACTCTGCAGCTGTGCACTATCTCATCAGTTGTATTGCTGCATGATAGCCTGGTATTGACTGCTTATGAACTACCGATGGTGGGGCTATGACAGTACGAGTCACGGAACGGCGAAGTATAATATAGTTGGAATGAGCGCTGTGGCAGTAGCGATACTGAGGGGGCATAGAACATCACGAAGGGGAAAAAAAACGCCTTGATGGATAGAAAGACACCACAACATGCCTTGATGGATAGAAAGACACCCCCACCTGCCTTGATGGATAGAAAGGAAAGACACCACCACCTGCCTTGATGGATAGAAAGACACCACCACATGCCTTGATGGATAGAAAGACACCACCACCTGCCTTGATGGATAGAAAGGAAAGACACCACCACATGCCTTGATGGATAGAAAGACACCACCACCTGCCTTGATGGATAGAAAGGAAAGACACCACCACATGCCTTGATGGATAGAAAGACACCACCACATGCCTTGATGGATAGAAAGACACCACCACCTGCCTTGATGAACAGAAAGACACCACCACCTGCCTTGATGGATAGAAAGACACCACCACCTGCCTTGATGAACAGAAAGACACCATCATCTGCCTTGATGGATAGAAAGACACCATCATCTGCCTTGATGGATAGAAAGACACCACCACCTGCCTTGATGGATAGAAAGACACACCACCTGCCTTGATGGATAGAAAGACACCATCATCTGCCTTGATGGATAGAAAGACACCACCATTCTGCCTTGATGGATAGAAAGACACCACCACCTGCCTTGATGGATAGAAAGACACCATCATCTGCCTTGAGGGATAGAAAGAACCACCACCTGCCTTGATGAACAGAAAGACACCACCACCTGCCTTGCCGCCAACCAAACGTCCCAAAAGACACTGGGGTAGACATATTTATTTTGACTTGTGATTGAAAATATGCTATTAACAAAGAAATCTTTTACTCGTGTTAGGTGTAAGGTGCTTGTTTGATTTGGTGGCTAAACTGGCTGGATGTGTTATATATATCAACTTTCTCTTTTTCTGTCTTCCACCGCATCTTTCTCATCTATTTGTTGGGGGGGGGGGGTGGGGGGTCTCTTCTTTCTCTCATATATGAGACGGGGGGGGGAGGGGGGGGGGGGGGGGCGCTATGTTTTTAAGGTGAGATATATAATATGGCTCTCACAGTCAGACAGAAAAGGCCGTCAGTACGTGGGACTGAGTCACGTCAGAGCTGTCGAACAAAATGCTGTCCGTGAGATCTTCCACTTCTGGCAATCCTAAGTGTCGTACCGGAGACCTGGTTACCTTAGTCTGGTGTAGGTTATCTGATTGTCAATCTGTTTATGTCTGTGTGTTTTTTTTTTCTGTCCATTATCTAAGTTGAACTGT
>CM031598.1:111979047-111986547 GCA_018398815.1 Conus ventricosus
GATGTCTATAGTATTTAGGCTTAATTAAAGTTTCTCGTATATGTTTAAGAGCTGGGCAACAGAGAACAAAATGCACCTCACTTTCTTCGCCTTCAGTACATAAGGGGCAAATTAAATCGTTGAACATAGACGTTTTGTATCGGAAGCGATGTAAAGCCAGCTCAGAAATCCCGAGCCTAAATCTAGTCGTAATAAATTTTAAGTGCCTGTCAATATCTAAATGTAAGTAAGGTTTTAAACTGTGGCCACTGCTAAAAGCTCTATACAAGCTGAATCTATCACTAGTTTGATATGATCGGACCAAGTTTGCCACCTACAGTCAATCATCCTTTGCCTGAAACAACATATAAAATCATGAACATTTCCAACGCCTTGACTTGCCCAAACAAATCCAAATCCATATTTAAACAAACATAAGCGCACATTTGTTGCCCAATTTTTCTTACCTTTTATATCAAGGTCAAATAACATATCATAAGCTTTGCGTGGAATCCTGTGATTCTCCATTTGTATCAGCTTAAGCCAGTAGCGAATACACTTAACAGCAGAATTTATATATATTGGATAGCGATTGGTTTCACCATAAACAAGGTCATTGGGTGTTCGCCTGTCTACTCCTAGAAATTTCTTCAACGCAAATAAATGGACTGATTCACAATGGACAACAGCATTGTCTAGGCCCCATAATTCAGAGCCATACTGCACAACTGGCTGTATCTGAGAATCAAACAATTTCATAAATAAATTAAAAGAGTTGTTATCCAACATATATAACCTTTTCAGAACATAAATCAAAGCATTCTTAGCTCTGCTTGCAAGGTCTTTGCATGCAGCAGTGAAACTCAAGCGCGTAGAGAAAAAAATTCCTAAATATTTATACGCATTAACCACAGGCATTCTTTCACCGTTATACAACCATTTTTCTCTCACACTCAAATATCCACCCTTCCGAAATACTATGATATTGCTTTTAGTCATATTAACTTTAAGTTGAAGAGATGCAGCGGCATGTTGTAAGCTGTTCAGTTGTGTTTGCAGACCTATAACTGTCTCTGCCATCAAAACGACATCGTCAGCCAACAACAGAATAAATAATTCGAATGCATCTAGTGAAAATCGAGCGCCATGTCTTCCTTTATTAATTACTTCAACCGCAGTTCGTTAATGAAAAGAGAAAACAAAACAGGGCTGCAAGCATCTCCCTGCCTAATCCTGATGTGCAGGCAATGTAATCAGTTAAACATTGAACCACATCGAACTCTGGCTTTGACATCATTGTACATGCTTTTAATGCATCTGAATAATTTACCTTTAATGCCATTTTTTAGGAGAATTGGCCAAAGAATATTTCGATTTATCGTGTCAAAAGCTTTTTCGAAATCAATAAATGCAACATACAATTTTCGATTATAACAAAACTGTTTCTGTACGAGAGCTAGTAAAGAAAACATATGGTCGACTGTAGAGTATCCTCTCTTAAATCCGCTTGATAATCACCTGTGAGATTGTGTTCATCACCCTTCTTGCAGTCTATTATTTATCACTATACCAAATAATTTACTACTAACATCGCTCAAGGAAATTCCCCTATAATTGTTAGGATCATTGATATCACCCTTCTTAAAAATAGGTTGAATAACAGATTCAAACCATTTCTCAGGAAACACACCATTATCAAATAGCTTATTAAACAATTTCAGAAGGAAGTATACAACTTGATCATTCGAATTCTTAAAAAGCTCGGCAATAATGCCATCGGGACCAGCTGCTTTATGGTTTTTTAGTTTTCTAAGTGCTAGCAATATTTCATCTCTAGAGATCGGACGATTCATATAGCCTTCCATTTCAACTTCAGCTGAATACTCATTTACTGTGTTGTCAGCATCCGTCTCCAGCAAGGCTTAAAGTGTTGAAACCAGGAATCGACTGATATATTATTTCTAGGCTGTTTTCTTTTGAAGGACGCGTTATGAACAACGTCCCAAAATTCTTTTTGGTTTCCCACTGTCATTACCAGTTTATCTAGTAAAGCTTTGTTGAATGTTTCTCTTCCGCTTTAGTAAATTTTTATATTCACGTCTGGCAATTACATATTCATTTCTCATTTCGATTATTGTTTCTGTTTTCTTTTCTAATTTTACTGAACGACGAAATATCTGTAACAATCTTCTAGTGTTTTTTTTACAAAGTTTACATTCTATATCAAACCATTTACATGAACTTCCATTGTTATTAAATGATATACATGTTTTCATGGATCCAGCACTTTCTCTTATACAATCATTAAAAACTTTAAGAGCATTATTTACGTTAACATCAATCAAATCAATTGCAAGATCAATTTTTGTGTGCGTTTCTTCACTGCACAAAATACTGGTATATGTAGCTGCACACTTCTCGTCCCATATAAGTTTGTGTTTGACAAAATTCTCTTTTTGCATACACATATCAAGTGAACATTCCTTGGCAAGAACAACACATGCTGTCACTGGTAAATGGTCGAAATCAATACGGTCAGCTATAGATAATTCACAAGAATCAAACAGAATCATAAAAAGTTCACGTGACAGTACGAAATAGTCTGTGACACTGCTTCCAGAGTCAGATATAAATGTGGTAGCAACCTTCATAGTCGCCTTTGCACATGCCATTTAAAATACACAAATCTAACGCAGTGCACATGTTCAATAATAATTTACCATAGCTGTTCAAAGTACAGTCATTTGAATGTCGAACCATATTATAGGACAAATTACTGACTGTGGATCAAACGTATTTTGTACAATATAATCTAGAGAAACATCAGCTGTTCTGCTATTCAAATCTCCATTTAAAATAACATACACATCATTCTGCAACAGAAATCGGTTTAAACATTCTTCAAGCATACTAATTCCATTGTCAATATCAAAATAAGTGTAAAATGGAGATCCTTCTGGTGGTATATATGTACAAACATACAGAATATCTTTACCTAATCCAAATAACTCTTTATGATCAAAAACATGCAACAATTAACATGATCCATATCAATACTTTTAACGTACGGGAAAAGATCATTCCTTACTAAACAAACAAGTCCTCCCGATCGTCTACCCTGTTTAGTAAATTTAACGGCAGGTTTACAAATAGTCTGTACCCGGTGAATAAGTCCAACTGACAGTCCTCAATGAACGTCTCAACTAAACAAACAAAATCGAACTGACAAACATAAGAAATGAAACCAGAGTCGAATATTTTTGATAGCAATCCGTTTACGTTCCACATCAAAAAAGAAACACGTTTTGGTTTTGCGCTCGGTGTGTGTTGCACGTGCTCACTCACGCTGTCACGACAAGGCACGGCCTTGCTGACCTGATTAACATCGCAGAGTTCAAGCGTGTCACTGACATGACGAACAGGTAAGCGTACAGACGGTGTTGGGTTACATTTGTTACCTCTCGTGTTCCTATCAATGGGAGAATTAAGTCCAGAAAATGGCCGGCCAGAATCCTATCTGGATTCACGCAAACTGTCCCCCTCGCCAAGGAAGTACTTCTGACCATCAATGAGTAGGTGGTCAAACACCATCGTGGCCCTCTTCCCATCATTTCTGGCTTTTTTCAGGTGGGGAGACAGTTTGCGTCTTATCTCCCTCACTCGGAAGGAGAAGTCTTCTCCTACAAAAATTCTGGTTACCCTGCAATTTCTTTTTCACACTGAGAATTTGTACTTTGTCTTTATAAAAAGTGCATCTTGCGATCATCGGGGAATCTGGTTTGTTGTTCAAACGATGGACCCTGTCAAATTGGATGTCACCGCTTATATCCAGCTTTTTAGCAATGACGTCATGTAATTTGGTTGCACATTGTTCATTGGATTCGTTTTGCTCTCTGTCTATTCCATAGAATATTAGATTATTCCTTTTGGATCTGCCCTCAAGGTCGTCAGTCTTTCTTTCTAACTGATCGACTCGAGAGAGCAGATCAGAGTTTTTCTGTAACAAAGTTTGATTTTCTTTTTTCAAATCATCCACCTTTTTTTTCAAGTCCAACATATCCTTCTGTAACTCAACATACTGTTCTCTCAGTCCTTTCACACATCGTTCCACTTCATCGAGCTTACTGTTTGTTGTGGCATTCTGAACTTTCATGGACTGCAGTATCTCCACAACATCAGCAAGGGTAGGCTGCCGGGGGGGTGAAGGTGATGACTGTCTGCTGCCCTGGGATGCCGCGGTCCTGTCCTGGCTCGTCCGTCCACTGCTGCCTAGTCTTGGCTGCCTCAGGTTGTCCTTGGGTCCGGGGTTCTGCTCCACGTCTCCGCACCTCATCAGCAGACCGCCCCAGAACAGCAGGGTGAGGAGCAGGCCAAGGGTGACACCGTCACGGAGAGAGAAAGAGAGAGAGAGAGAGAGGGAGAGAGAGAGGGAGAGAGAGAGAGGAGAGAGAGAGAGAGAGAGAGAGAGAGAGAGAGAGAGAGAGAGAGAGAGAGAGAGAGAGAACGAACGAACGAACGAACGAACGAATCTTTTTAATGAGGGATAAAGAATAAGCACAATACAGGCTTTTTTTACATCTTGCCCCCGATGAAGCAGACAAAAATAATGACAATATGTGACTTCAAAATCAACAAACCATCTAAATAGTGAAAAGAATATTAGCCTGAAATACAAAAGGCAATCCAAAAATATGACAGTCAAACTTTTCTCACACACACACACCCCACACACACCACACACACACACACACACACACACACACACACACAACACACACACCACACAGAAAACAACTTCACAAATACATTATTAGAAAAAAATAGGAGAAGAAGAACAAGAAGAAAACAAAGAAGAAGGAGAAGAAGAAGATAGAAGAAGAAGAAAAGAAGAAGAAGAAGAAGAAAAAAGAAGGAGAGCAATGAAGGCGTCAGTGAAAGGTGGACAGGTGAACTGTATGTATGATAATGTATAGAGAAGCGGTAACGAAGGAATACAAACGAAATTCAAATGCATTTAAACATCATTTGTACTTGAATCCATACATAATTCTGAAATACGTATAAGGAAAGTTATATGATGTTCTCATTAGTCACACTGTTTAGGACGCGTAACATCAGATATGAGAAGTATTGTTGTTTGAAAACTAGAAATTACATTAAATGAAGACACTAGGTCTTTCCCACAACCACCAGAGTAAATGAGGCTAGATTTAAAAGATCAAGAGAGAGAGAGAGAGAGAGAGAGAGAGAGAGGAGGAGAGAGAGAGAGAGGAGAAGAGGAACGACGATGTTTATTTACAATAGTTAAACAACCTGCATGCCAAGGGAGTGCATGTAAATAACCACTCTGTGTTGCCAAACTCTGCCAACAATAGAAATGCGAGTCAAAAACGAGAGAGAGAGAGAGAGAGAGAGAGAGGAGAGATGAGAGAGAGAGAGGAGAAGTGAGAGAGAGGAGAGAGAGAGAGATGATTTTATTTACCCAATGGATCGTTATGAAAATATATTAAAAATACTTTTAGAAATTGCGATCATTGAAAAGAATTTTGCCCCCAGGAAGGTTTTTTTTTTTCAATAATTTTGTTTATTCCTTTTTGTAAACGACAAAGATAATAGCAATAATAAAAGAGGCACATCATTACGACTCAGGAACTTTAAATCGCTGACAAAGTACAAGACAGCTATTTTAACAAGCTACATGAAAGATACTGACTTACTTCGCAAATCTTCCTTTTCCACATTATTGCCAAAGTGTAGCAATATTGAAAGAAGCTACAATAATGATGCAATGTATCGGTGTTAAGAAGTATACATTTGTATTACGCTTAAACCTAATTTTTGTTTGTTTGTTTATTTCTCCTTAGTTTATTTCCTCCTCTGCTCTCAGACTAAATTTAGAACAAACAAACACAGAAGCAAACCCAAAGACAACAACATCTATTTTGCAGCAGCTGGTCAATGTTTTGTTTGAGATTAACTTGTGAATACATAAGCATGCTTCCTATCAAATACAGTAAATGGGTTTTTTTTTTTTTTTTTTTTTTTGGGGGGGGGGGGGGCAGATTAGCTGTAATGACAATCCTATCACACTGATCAAATGGGTTCATCTTCAGAGAAAGAGAGAGAGAGAGAGAGAGGAGAGGGGAGAGAGGAGAGGAGAGAGAGAGAGAGAGTTAGAGACTTAGAGAGAGACAGAGACAGAGAGATAAAGACAGGGCAGGCAGACAAACAGACAGACGGACAGGCGGGAGGGCTCAAAAACCTTGATTCGATCAAGGGAGAGAGAGAGAGAGAGAGAGAGAGAGAGGAGAGAGAGAGAGAGAGAGAGAGGGGGAAAGAGAGAGAGAGACGGGGGGGGGGGGGTGAGGGGGAACCTGAGCGTCCGTCTGAAGCGAAAACAAACTGCAGGCCATAACCAATGGCAAGATGCAAGGAAAGGCAGTTTGCTTGGTCCAGTGGGCAGTTTATATGCAAATCATGTTATCTTCCCGCTCTTTACTCCCCTCAGGCACGTCAGACAAAGGATATAAAGACATTAGAGGCCGAGAGAAGAGGACAAGTGAGAGACGATAATGGGGAGGGAAATGATGCTGTGGTAAACAGAAAAGCAAAGACACCAGAGCAAAAGATAGTTTAGATTGAAGATGGCATTCTGTTGAGAAAGGAATGAAAATCAGTTAAACCATCAGAGCAAAATCAGTTTTCTTGTAAAATTTTCAACATCTCAAACTGGCCCTACTGACTGAATACCTCCGGTTGTTAAAACAAGTGTAGGGATGTTGGAATATTCTTTAGATATATTCTGTTTTGTGTGATTGTATCCAGAAGTCAATATCTCATATTTGATCAGATATATAATCATAAAAGGCGTGTTATCTGATCCAAGCTTTGGATACGTGATAAAATGACACTAAAGTGAGTACGAACAAAAAATTATTATACTGAAGACACACCAAGCACTGTGTTACTGGACCTTGATTGAACACAATAATGGGAATAGTAGCACAACCTACCCACAATGATGTACTCAAGATCTTTACCACAGGGCTGGAATTAGACGTGGTGTGTGTGTGTGTGTGTGTGTGTGTGTGTGTGTGTGTGGTGTTGCGTGCGTGCTGTGCGTGCGTGCGTGCGTGCGTGCGTGCGTGCGTGCGTGCGTGCGTGCGTGCGTGGTGTGTGTGTGTGTGTGTGTGTGTGTGTGTTTGAAACAGAATGTAGGCTACTGCATAGAAATGCAAAGGGCTAAATGTATGGTAGTGCACTTCGCCAAGACAATGTTGCAGTTTCAAATGCAATTTACAGCTATTTTTACGGCACCTGGCTCCAAGCAGGCACGTGCACCAATGGCTATAACCCATTGGTGTGCAGAGAGACGAAAAGAAACGGAGAGAAAGAGTGGAAATTGTTTGATAACTACCACAGTTTAGGGACCGGGACGAGAATGTTCGGTACAGACTGAAGATGGAGTTCAGCCCAGATCATAACAACAAAAAAAGGGTAACGCCAATTTTCTTTGAAGAC
>CM031598.1:111991547-111993461 GCA_018398815.1 Conus ventricosus
TTAATGTGTCCCCGATTTCTCCCAGGGCGGGGTAAAGGGAAAATTGGAGGGCGATTGGATGTTTTTAGCACGTAGTAAACTTCAAAGGATAGTGTGCGCTTTTCCCGCCGATGGCGCGTTTGTATGCACAACACGCTATCTTTTATCTTGGTACTCAACCGTGAGGAAATGGATGAAATTAGTAGGCAGAGAGGAATGGGAGGAGATAAAGAAGAAAGAAAATGAAGTGGATGCCAGCGTCTATGGATGGGCCAAGAAAAAATGCTAACGAATATGGTACCCGTGAGAAAAATGCTAAGAATTGGTATTCGTGAGAACAAGCTAATGAATATGGTATTTCGTGGACAATGCAAAATAAATATGGTATTCGCTGAGAACAATGTAATGAATAGGATTCGCTGAGAACAATGTAAGAATATGATACTTCGGGGAAAACAAGTAACTGAATATGGTACTTCGTGAGAACAATGCTAACTGAATGGTACTTCGCTGAGGGAAGAATAAAAGGAGAGCCACCCATGAGAACGTTGATGTTTCTTGAGAAACTTAAAAATATTTAAATTTTGACTGCAATTTATTTTTTTTCACAAAATCAAAAATTACGAATATTTTCCCCCTACACCAGCGGTGTCTTGGTATTTTTTTTTTATTCTTTCCCTTAAAAAAGAAATTGAAAATGATTCATTTATTCTTTTTTCATTCATTCTTTTCATTTTTTCTTTTCGTTCAGAAATTCGTTCATCATTAAATCATTCATTTGGTCACTCAGTCGGTCAGTCAGTCTCTTCTTTTACATTAATTTTATACTCACATTTTCGATTATTGGACTTATTAAAGTAACAGCTAATGATCTGTAAATGGTCGTAATTTTAAATGCAATAAAAAACATTTACTTTGGGGGAAAAAAACAGTTAAAATGAAAATACAAATTTTTTTGGGGGTGTTCAGAAGATGTACAATGACAAAAAAGAACGTACTTCAACTTTTGGGTCTGACCTCTATTGATGATCAGTCCCGAAGACGGTTATGACCAAAACGTTGACGATTGCGTTTGGGTTTTTTGTTTTGTTTGTTTTTTTTTTAGTTGAAATCTTTGAAAATCCTAAAAAATAGGTGGTTGGAAAGGGTTAAAAACGTGTGAAATTATTTCTAGGATGACAATTCAGACCACATGCCAAAGGTGACAAAAAAACGTTTTAAACCAAGGTGGAACCCGAAGAGCTATGAAAAAAAATGATAAAAAGTGGTGCAGCCCGCAAAAAGTGTAAATATTAGCCCCAACACCACCACCACCACACACACACACACACACACACACACACACACCACACCAACACACGCAGCCGCAGCAGCACGCACGCACGCACGCAGCCGCAGCACGCCGCGCAACCCAACCACACCAACACACACACACAACACACACAAAACACCAAACAAAACACCAAAAAAATTCTACCCAAATTTCCCCGCGGGGGGTTAAGTGGGGAGGAAAAGGTAAAATGAAAAGAATACGAGAATAAAGACTTTTTAGGGACACACGGGAAATCATTTTAAAGATTTGGGATTTTTGTTTGTTTGTTTTTTTTGTTTTGTGAGACGGGCATTGGTTTTAAAGAGTGATGATTCGTGTTCCGGGAAACAAGTTGTGTCAGAATTGCTGCTATGGTGATTCACACAGCTGCAAAAAAGGTTCCGCACGGTCGGGTAACCCAAAAGATAAAAAAAAGATACTGGTAAAGGACTTTGCAACCTTTTAGAACATTCATTATGCCCCCCATTCATTTTTGTTCAGCCATTCATTTATGTAGTTCCTGTTTACTCATATATCAATACAATCAGTCCTTTAGTTTTTTTTTCATATGAAAGAAAGGAAAAATAAGTACTTAAAGGTTTAAAATTTTTTGTACAAACAAA
>CM031598.1:111993561-112028561 GCA_018398815.1 Conus ventricosus
GATCAGATGTCACCAGTTACACTACAATTTGGGTGTTAGAGGTCAAAGGGAACGCCTAGTGCCCTCTCACCAGTCATAATGATGCCAATACTTTGATTACCATCTCGAGATTCGCTTTTGATGTTTGTTTCTTTTCCAAAATGTGATCCATTTTAATGATCTGACTTATTAGGATGTGACCCCTCCTCTCTCTCTCTCTCTCTCTCTCTCTCTCTCTCTCTCTCTCTCTCTCTCTCTCTCTCTCTTCTCTCTCTCCTCCTCTCTCTCTCTCTCTCTCTCTCTTCTCTCTCTCCGACTTATTAGGATGTGACCTCTCTCTCTCTCTCTCTCTCTCCTCTCTCTCTCTCTCTCTCTCTCTCTCTCTCTCTCTCTCTCTCTCTATATATATAATATATATATATATTATATATATATATATCAGAGTCAGGGTGTAGTGTAAAGGACTATTTTTTGGTATCTCGAGAATTATTTTCACTTGTCCTATCGTCTTGCAGTTTATATGTATCAGAACGATTGGAATCTGACCATTTACCCGTCGAGCTTCATTTTAAATCGCCGAATCTAAACCCTGTGTTCTTGACCGTTGAAAAGAAACGTGAGGTTATTAAAAAGTTTGTGTGGAAGCCTTCATCTGAACATACTTATGTCACTGCAATGCATTCAGATGAAGCATTGTCATCTCTTGACAGTGCTATTAATATGATTGATCGTGACTGCAATGAAGCCTTAAATATGTTTCTTACATGTGTTAAAACTTACTCTTCTTGCATGGAAAAACAACTCTGTTTGAACTATACTGATGAACAAAATGACTGGTAATGACAAAGAATGTAAACTAAGTAAATCGAAAGCAAAATGATTGCTATACATATTTCGGCAAACGAAGGATAGTTCTGATCGTGATACTTACTGCATAGCTAGGAGAGAGTATAAGAATTTGTTAAAATTTAAAGAAAATCAGCACAATGAGCAATTGGTAGGGGCGTTAGTTGATTCCATAAATGATCAAAGGGAGTTTTGGGAAAATGTCCATAAAATTTCTTCAAAACGAAAGCAGCCACGTAACAATATAACAATTGATGATTGGTATAAATATTTTAAACAGTTGCTTGAAACAAATTTAGAAAACGAATTTACATTAGTATTTAACGCCAACATTGATGATAGTTTTGATGAATATGAAGATGGTGGCTCCATGAACCGCCCAATATCTAGAGAAGAAGTATTATTGGCTATAAGAAAGTTAAAGAACGGTAAATCCGCTGGTCCGATGAAAATTATTGGCGAGTTGCTGAAATTTGCTGGTGATCGAGTAATCGACTTCTTTGTTAAACTGTTTAACACTCTGTTTGATAAGGGAGTATTCCCAGATAACTGGACAGAAACCATTGTCTTACCTTTATTTTAAAAAGGAATGTAGACGATCCCGGTAATTATAGAGGGATATCATTATGTAATACAAGCAGTAAAGTTTATAGTTCTATAGTAAACAATAGGATTCAAGAATGGATTGAGCTGCATAATATCACAGGAGAATATCAAGCGGGGTTTAAAAGGGGATACTCCACCATCGATCACATGTACACATTATTAGCTTTAATACAAAAACAGTTTTGCCTTAACCGTAAACTCTATGTCGCCTTTATTGACTTTGAGAAAGCTTTTGACTCTATAGAAAGGAACCTACTGTGGCCTATTCTGGTAAAAAATGGTATCAAAGGAAAACTCTTTCGATGTATTCATAGCATGTACACTACAGTCCGAGCTAGAATTCGCTCGGGTGCAAAACTGACAGACTACATGAACTGTACCCGTGGGGTAAAACAAGGGGATGTTACAAGCCCGGTGCTGTTCTCTTTATTTATAAATGAATTAGCAATAGAAGTGATTAGAAATGGGAGGCATGGTGCAACATTTATGCATGATTATTTTGAACTATTTATATTACTTTTGGCAGATGACATAGCTCTTTTGTCGGAAACAATAGTTGGGCTACAGACGCAACTAAATAGTCTACATAGGGCAGCAACTGTACTCCATTTGAATGTGAATTGAATAAAAGCAATATAGTTGTATTTAGAAAAGGTGGGTACTTAGCAGCTAGGGAACACTGGACTTACAATGGAATCCTTATGCCTGTTGTTAATGTTTATAAATATTTAGGCATCTATTTTTCAACACGGTTGAGATTTACTGTTTCTTGTAAAAACCTTGCCTGCAGAGCAAAGCATGCGTTGTTATGTATATTGCAAAAATTACGTAAGTTAAAATGCAATTCTCTTGCTTTATATTTAAAACTATTTGACGCGCGGATACAACCCATTGTTCAGTATGGTGCTGAATTGTGGGGGCTAAGTAATGCTGCACACTTTTGTGAAAAGTACATCTCTTTGCACTGAAAAAGTTTTTAGGAGTTCAGTTACAAACACCGAATGACCTTGTGTATGGCGAGACAAATAGATACCCTGTTTACATAAATTCTGCCGTTAGGTGCATGCATTACTGGTTAAAGTTGACAAGAATGGATGAGTCAAGATTACCGCGAAAAGCATATAGAACATTATTTGAGTTAGACTCTCGTGATAAGACAAACTGGGCGTCTGATATTCGCTGTAAGTTATACATGTTTGGTTTTGGTTATGTGTGGTTAAACCAAGGCGTTGAGGGAATGGAACAGTTTATCGCTGACTTTAAAGAAAGACTTATACTTTGCAGATGGCAAGAATGGGATTTTCATGTCAAGCATAGTGACAGATTTAGTGTATATAAGACGTTTTGCACAATAGGAATAGATAAAATGCATTTAACGTTAAATCTAGACAGACATATCAAGATTATTACAACAAGATTCAGACTGGGTATTTCAGATATTGCTGTTTATAGATATCGATACAAACAACATACCCCTGTTGATTTGATTTGTCCATTGTGTAAAAAAAGAGAAAGAAGATGAAGTGCATTTTGTTCTGTGCTGTCCTTTACTAAACGAATTAAGAGAACGTTATGTGCATTTGAAATACTACAGATTTCCAAGTCTTTTCAGATTAAGTTTACTTCTAGCTTCCAATAATGAACGAACAACTAGAAATCTGTCCATTTACCTATACAAAGCATTTAAGCTACGATCTGTTCTTGTTTCTTAATGTAAAGCATTGAATCAGTTTTTGAACGTGTAAAATATTCAATGATTTCCAGATGCATCCCTTCACGAGGGGCAATGGCCTACTTGTGAATAAAATATCCGTATCCGTATCCGTATCTCTCTCTCTCTCTCTCTCTCTCTCTCTCTCTCTCTCTCTCTCTCTCTCTCTCTCTCTCTCTCTGTCGCGCGCGCGCGCGCGCGTGTGCGCGTGTGTGTGTGTGTGTGTGTGTGTGTGTGTGTGTGTGTGTGTGTGTGTGTGTGTGGTGTGTGTGTGGTGTGTGTGTGTGTGTGTATATGTGTGTGTGTGTGTGTGTGTGTGTGTGTGTGTGTGTCTGTGTGTGTGTGTCTGTGTGTGTGTGTGTGTGTGTGTGTGTGTGTGTGTGTGTGTGTGTGTGTGTGTGTGTGTGTGTGTGTGTGTGTGTGTTTGAAATCCCAGGGATGAAAAAGATGGGGGCCTCTGTGGGGCTGGTTATAACTATAAATTACAAGCTTACCATGGCCACATACGTCCGCTTGTAAGTGACAGCCCTCGCATGGTCAAAACGTACACACACACACACACACACACACACACACACACACACACACACACACACACACACACACACACACACACACACACACACACACACTCACACACACACACACACACACACACACACACACACACACACACACACACACACACACACACATACTCACAGAATCCAATCCAATCCAATCCAAAATGTTTAATGATTAGGCCTTGCACATACACACACACAGAGTGAGTGAGAGAGAGAGAGAGGAGAGGAGGAGAGAGAGAGAGAGAGAAGAGAGAGAGAGAGAGAGAGAGAGAGAGAGAGAGAGAGATTTCATATATTCGGTTTATTCGCACTTTGGAGCCAAACAGGAAAACAAAAGTTTGTTCTGTTCAAGAAGGGCAGAAAAGGTAAAGAAGTTTTCCCTTAAATTAGAGCAAAAGAATTTTTTTGCAAGGGTCTTCTGACAGGTTGATCGACTGTCAAAATAGTTTAGAGTAACTGTCGTGAAGCAATATGGATCGTCTGAACTCGATTCGACGCAAAATGCGACAAACCGTGCTGGCGCCCATCACCTTCTGTTATCTCTCTGTCCAAGTGCCTTTCCCCGTCTGCCCATCAGTGTGTTGCAATTTCAACTGACGTGAGCGCTCACCATGTCTGTTAAAGTGCCGAATGATTTTTTCTCCAATCAGATCAGGTTATTATTTTGATGCCCGGGGACAGAATGATTTGGAAAATATTATCACTTTGAATTCATTCCAGTCCTTAAAGACAGCAATGTTCCTGTTCATATCGAAGACGAAGCGGGTTTTAAACGGAGAGAGGCTGACGTAGTTACGTGGTTAATCTTTTATACATGCCCAAACATGAGATTTGTCCAATTCCGCTATCTTCTTTTAAATTGGGAGCAAAAAGACTGTGTCGTTCACCTGTGGATTAGCGCATCGTAAGAAATCGTGAGACTGCCACATTTTGTATGTAACCCCACTGAATGCCTCCTGAACGTTCTGTGCTGATCGTGGACTAACTTTTTTTCATCTGACAGGTCTGCTGAATGTGCTACAACGCTCACGGATTCCACAGCAGTATAAGGATGTTTGCTGAATAGGCTATTACTCTGAAAATGGTTTAGCTCATGTTTGGGCCAACTGTTTATGTTTTTGGTGCGAGCAGAAAAATACATTTGCTTTAAATTGCCGTGTCTTCTTTCTGTCATAGAGCACACTTTTTGCGTGAAATTCAGTTTTGCTGAATAAACTGCGGCTGTGTTAGTTTAAAGGATGTTTGCATAACACTCCAGTTATGATGTCTCCCTTCGGGACTTGCATAGCGTGACGTCAACATGCAGCGATGCGATTAGCTGGACGGCGGAGTGTTTGAATCACAAACAGCGGGGGAATCTCTTCTTTTCTTCCCCTTTCTTTTCTTCTTTCGACCGTTTCTTTAGAAACTTTGAAAATCTAGGCAGCTGTTCACGTGACGTCCTGTAGTTTTTGTTGTTGTTTTGTCTTCTTTTACTGCTGTATTTTCCAAAGCGATCTTTCTGTTGGATAGGTGCTGTTGTCTTTACTGCTGCATTTTCCAAAGCGATCTTTCTGTTGGATAGGTGCTGTTGTCGATTTTATTTTGCTTTGTTTTGTTTTGCTTTTGTGTTTCGTGAAAAACATAACGAGACAAAAAAAAAAAAAAGAAGAGAAACCGTGTGGCCTTCTTGAATTTTCTCTTTACGCCTGTTTATTTGTTTACCTAAGCCGTATTGTTAAGAGTGAAATTGTGCAAATACCTTTCGATTAAAGTAGGGAAAAGAACAACACAGATGCAGAAAGCAGTGAAGAAAGAAAGAGGAAACAGCACACACAATTTTAAGAAAAACACTCAGCAGAATAAAGAAAAGATAAATATTATTATGAGACTGTACAAATATATTGGAGGGTTGGGCGGAAGGGAGATGGCTGAGTTACAGAGTACAAAAGGATTGATAGTATCCATTGATTTGAGGTGTTGAAGGATACAACATGAGGAAGAGTTACAGAGAACCAAAGGATTGATTTATCCATTGATTGAGGTGTTGAAGGATACACCATGAGGAAGAGTTACAGAGAACCAAAGGATTCGATTTATCCATTGATTGAGGTGTTGAAGGATACACCATGAGGAAGAGTTACAGAGAACCAAAGGATTGATTTATCCATTGATTGAGGTGTTGAAGGATACACCATGAGGAAGAGTTACAGAGAACCAAAGGATTGATGTACCCATTGATTGAGGTGTTGAAAGATACACCATGAGGAAGAGTTACAGAGAACCAAAGGATTGATTTATCCATTGATTGAGGTGTTGAAGGATACACCATGAGGAAGAGTTACAGAGAACCAAAGGATTGATGTATCCATTGATTGGGCTGTTGAAAGATACACCATGAGGAAGAGTTACAGAGAACCAAAGGATTGATGTATCCATTGATTGGGCTGTTGAAAGATACACCATGAGGAAGAGTTACAGAGAACCAAAGGATTGATTTATCCATTGATTGAGGTGTTGAAGGATACAACATGAGTAAGTCAAAAGGATAAACAGAAAGAAACCAACGACAACAACCATCATGACGTTTATTCTGATAATGACGATCACGATATACACGACGATCGATGCTAGGGAAGAAAATAAGAGGTAAAAAAAAACCCAACCATGAGACTTGAGACAGAAAAGAATACAAACTGACGATGGTAACTGTGAAGACAATGATGTTGATGACGAGGGCAATAATTAACGTATTGACGACGATGGTTATGGCGGTTATGATTTAAAAGCAACTGGTGTGTGTGTGTGTAGTGGAAAATAAAGGGGAGGTGGTGCATAGAAACAAAAAAGACATAGAAGAGAAGAGGAGATGGAGGGACGCGGCTGGTCGGAGAAAGAAACGGGACGCGCAGCTGAAGACGGTAACAACGATGACAGAGATCTTGTTTTGCAGTTGTCGCTGTCAGTTTTCTTTCAGAATGATTGTCATCCTTTTCTTCTTATTTGTCCAGTTCTCTTCCTCTTGTCTGTCTGTATCTCTCTCTGTCTCTCTGTCTCTGTATCTGTCTGTCTGTCTGTCTGTCTGTCTGTCTGTATCTCTCTCTGTCTCTCTGTCTCTGTCTCTGTCTGTCTGTCTGTCTGTCTGTCTCTTTCTCTCTCTCTCTCTCTCTCTCTCTCTCTCTCATCTCTTTCTCTCACTCTCCTCTCTCTCTCTCTCTCTCTCTCTCTCTCTCTCTCTCTCTCTCTCTCTCTCTCTCTCTCTCTCTCTCTCTCTCTCTCTCTCTCTCAGAACTAGAAGGGAAAAAAGTGGACGAGTTTGGTTCGGGGCTGCTTTCTTTTAGATTCCTGTCAGGTTAATTCGAACATAGTTGAAAGGATAAAACATAAGCGATGGAAATCTTTCCAATTATAGCCAGCAAAGATTGTGAGATAGGAGGAAAAAACAAAGTGCAAAAAAAGACTGGTAAAAAGGCGCACGCGTACGCACACTCGTGCTCACACACGCACACACACACACATGCACACACACACACACACACACACACACACACACACACACACACACACACACACACACACACACACACACACACACACACTTACACACACTTACACACACTTACACACACTTACACACCACCCACACATCACACATACACACACACACACACACACACACACACACACACACACACACACACGAACAGAGAGAGAAAGAGAGAGAAAGGGAGAGACAGAGCTCTGCCAGAAAAAAGAAAGGTTGATTTGTATGTTATGTGTAGACGGTAGATGAGTGTGTGTGTGTGTGTGTGTGTGTGTGTGTGTGTGTGTGTGTGTGTGTGTGTGTGTGTGTGTGTGTGTGCGTGTGTGTGTGTGTGTGTATGTGGGTGGGTGCGTGGATGTGTGTGTGTGTGTGTGTGTGTGTGTGTGTGTGTGTGTGTGTGTGTAAAGGAGGAGGGAGGGAAGGAGGGAGGGAAGGGGGCAATAGTTTTGTTGTTCTTGAGGCAAGAAAAGGGAGAGGGGAGTTGGGTGAAGCAACACCTTTTTTCGTAATGCTCAATGTTTCTTGGTACCGATTGAACGGGTAGATATCAAAATGATAGCGACTCCCTGACAACCTTGACCAAAAAAAACCCACAAAAAACAAAAGAAAACTCGGTTGTGCGTGTGTGTGTGTGTGGTGTGTGTGTGTGTCTGTGTCTGTGTGTGTCTGTGTGTGTGTCTGTGTGTGTGTTGTGTGTGTGTGTGTGTGTGTCTGTGCCTGTGCGTGCGTGCATGTGTGGTGCGAGCGTGCGTGCGAGCGTGTGTGTGTGTGTGTGTGTGTGTGTTGTGTGTGTGTTGTGTGTGTGTCTGTGTGTGTGTGTGTGTGTGTGTGTGGTGTGTGAGCGTGCGTGCGGTCGTGCGTGCGTGGTCTGTGTGTGTCTGTGTGTCTGTGTGTGAAACAATCATCAGTTTAGCGAGAAAAATCGTGATGATAAAATATTGAATCAATTTGACTTCCATCTTACAGCACCCCATTCTCTTTCACCCGAAGCCCACACCGATTCCAATGTACGCTACAATGCACCTCCTCCCGCCCTCCTTACCCCTCACCCTTCACTCCCCCACCCCCCACCCCCACCCCTCCTTCAGCTCTACCCTTCCTTCATTCACCATCTCACGTCCGTCGACTTTTTAGTTTTGTTTTGATAAAAGGTTGGAAGTTTCAGCCGTTATTTTCTGTATTCTTTAAAGTATAGAAACAGACAAACGATCGCGCGTGCGCACACATACATAATACCACACACGCACGCACGCACGCACCACACACCACACACACCACCACACACACACACACACACACACACACACACACACACCACGCACATATCATACATTCTCTCTCTCTTCTTCTCTCACACACACACACACACTTACACACACACACGCGAATACACAAGACAGAACACATACCACACACACACACACACACACACACACACACACACACACACACACACACACACACACACACACACACACACACACACACACATACACGCTCGCACCACGCACGCACGCACGCACGCACGCACGCACACCACACATTTTGGATTTTGGCCTTAGGAGAAAAAAAAAGTCTCCACCTTAGGTGCTCCATTGATCCGACAACCGATGCCAAAAGAGAGAGGAGAGAGGAGAGAGAGAGAGAGAGAGAGAGAGGAGAGAGAGGAGAGAGAGGAGAGGGGGGGGGAGGGAGGGGGGGGAGGGGAGAGGGGGAGGAGGGGGGAGGGAGAGGGAGAGGGGGGGGAGAGAGGAGAGAGGAGAGAGAGAGAGAGAGAGAGAGAGAAGAGAGAGAGGAGAGAGAGAGAGAAATGCACACACACACACACACACACACACAACACACACAACACACACACCACACACAACACACACACACACACACACACACACACACACACACACACACACACACACACACACACACACACACAACGAGAAAGAGAGGGGGGGGGGGGGAGAGATGCACTGAATGCACTTTTCCACCCCAGAAAGCTGCAAGAAACATGATGATGCCATGAATCTACTTCCTTTATTGGATTCCTTGCGGTTCCATTCTGTGGTGCAAACCTGATCTGGGAGGAAGAAAGCTTCTAACGATAATGGAACACGGCTCCAGTGTACAACGACTTGAAGCGGAAAGAAAAACAACATGGCCAAGCCATAGAAAGCTCCTCCCCTTTATCTATCGTGACCGTCTTAGTATGCAAGAGGAAGTGCGGGTCCTTGTAATTCAGTCAGGTTTTGGTTGCTTGTCCATCCTTCTCTCTGTCTCTGTCTCTCTCTTTATCTCTCTGCCTTTGTTTTGTGTGTGTCTCTCTGTCTCTCTGTCTATCTGTCTCTGTGTCTCTGTCTCTGTCTGTCTCTCTCTCTCTCTCTCTCTCTCTTCTCTCTCTCCTCTCTCTCTCTCTCTCTCTCTCTCTCTCTCTCTCTCTCTCTCTCTCTCTCTCTCTCTCTCTCCCTCATTATTAATTACGATAGTAAGCTTATGCTTTATAGTATACTGAAGACGGAAGAACTGTGAAATGTGTCGTTTTGAAGTGTTTTCAAAAGAAAGTCAAATCAATAATTGGCAAGTGTCAAAACCAGGTGAACGAGGGCGGAAAGTGAAGCAAATTGTAAAAGGAGAGGGCGTTAGATCACCAGACAATACAGACAAAGGGATGAACAGATCTGTGTGTGTCTGTATCGTCTGGTGGAACTAACACCCTGGTGTTTTAAAATTGAGTTTTCCCCTGGAGCTCACATGGAACTGGGCCACGTCAGGTGCGCTAGGGTATCCCATCTCGGACACGACCGCACAGCGTGAGCTGGAAGTAAGGAACAGTTTGGTGTTGTTCGTCCGTCGAATCGACCAGCACCCCTTCAGTCATGCAGGGGATGATTGGGTAAGACATCTGTGTCTATGCAGGTGACTGATCCAGCCGATGTGTGCACGGAATGTGCGGTGACAGCTTGGACAGTCTAAATTGCTGGTGCGGGCTTTCTTTGCCTGTCTCTTTTGTTGCAATAATAATAATAATAATATAATAATAATAATGTATACTTATATAGCGCCTATTCTCGGCTAGAGACCAAGCTCTAAGCGCTTTACAATCAACATTCGTTTACACAACGGGCTGCCTACCTGGGTAGTGCCGACTGAAGAGCTGCCAGTGGGCGCTTCATTCAGTCGTTTCCCGTGTCATCCAGTCAGTATCGTTCAATATCGATCACTCATTTTCCTTACCTCCTTCATTCTTTCCATTTCTCACGCAGGGTGCATGCTATGTGTAACGTGTCATCCATACCAACGGCCAAAGTGGCCTACTCTTCCGAAAGTTGGTGATGGGATTTTACGTGTGTGCAAGATGTTATGTTGTTGTGCTGCAGCTGTCCGCCTTTCTTTATATAACTTGGCACCTTTGTGGATAGAGTAGCGCCATCTAGCTCCATCCATAGCAGGGTGTTCCCAAGTGTTCAGGTTGATGGTAAATGCTTTCAAGAAGTATTAAAAGTGTCTTTGAAGTGTTTCTTCTGATCTCCATGGGAACGCTTTCCTTGTTGCAACTCACCGTAGAACAGTCTCTTGGATAGCCAGCGGTCTGGCATGCGAGCTACGTGACCTGCCCATCGAAGGTGAGACAGCATCAGGATGGTGAAAATGTTTGGTGGGCCTGCTTGGTCATGCACATCTGTGCTTGTGATTTTGTCATGCCATTTTATGTTTAACATATTTCTGAGGCAGGCTGTGTGGAAGTGATTCAGCTTCTTGGCATGGTGTTGGTACACTGTCAACCTTTGACATGCATAGAGGAGTGTGGGGGAGAACAACATATCTGTACACATTTAGCTTGTTCTCTCTCTCTCTCTCTCTCTCTCTCTCTCTCTCTCTCTCTCTCTCTCTTTCTCTCCACACACACACACGCACACGCACACGCACACACACACACACACACACACACACACACACACACACACCCCACGCGTGCATGCAATTACTAAGAGAGAGAGAGAGAGAGAGAGAAGAGAGAGAGAGAGAGAGAGAGAGAGAGAGAGAGAGAGCGAGAGACAGAGACAGAGACAGAGAGACAGAGAGAGAGACAGAGAGAGGACAGAGACAGAGAGAGATTCCCTCAAATACTAATCGGGGCCCAGCATATTTTAAATTAAACAGTTTGTGGCAAATTCAATTTAGTGTGTTGGGGTACACGTCAGTGGCACATCATGCACGCACCGAACGTCATGGGTGATACAACACCCAATGAGAGCTGGGCGGGGGAGCAGACCAGATCCCATCAAATTGCAGTGATTATTGAAACGACTTGAACCCTAGGCCCCACCGTATGTTTCCTGCTGAAACACACTCTCCAAAGAAATTGCAAATCAGTTTAGCGAGACGAGTATTCAAGGTTGCTGGTTGCTTTGGTCATGACATATACAATAATGTGCTCACTGCAAAATGTCAGATTTTCAGCGAGTGCACTGGACTGCTCATTGTCCCGGTGATGCACAAAAATCTAAGTGGCGCTGAGATCTCACTGCTTTTATTTGTCCAGTCTTTTATCATTTGCCCCTGCTAGACAAGTGACTTTGGAACAACTAGACCGGGAAAGCAGCTTGATGAAAGTTTAAGGAAGCAGGCCTATCTCAACGTCGTCCGCTATCTGATTTCTATGGCAGGCGTTGTTACGCGTCAACTGCTCAGAAGCGCCGTTCACCGGTTCATGATGTCAGGTTTTATTTACAAACACGTCCCTGTTTAGTCCGTTTTGACATGAGGGAACTACAGAAATAGCTTTGCAAACTATCTCGCAAACGATTGTATGTAATAAACACAGTGCTAAACACTCTAATCGACATGAAAACCCTATCCATAAAACGTCCTGTGGTGTACACTACGATGTCTGCAATACAGACATGGAATAGCATCTTCACCGCAACAGGCTAGGAAGCCCTGGTGGATGACCGCAGTGAGTGGACTCGGACCATCAGGGCTGGCACACACACACACACACACACACACACACACACACACACACACACACCACTCACACACACACACACACACACACACACACACACACACCACACACTCACACACACACACACCACACACACACCACACACACACACACACACACACACACACACACACACACCACACACACACACACACAGAGGCATCAGCAAAGGGCAGGAAAGAAAGGAGCACAGACACCCAAGGACGGCATCAGCATTGTCACAATCAGACGTGGCATGTGTCTGAGGCAACTACTGTTACGCTATTCTCTCTCTCTCTCTCTCTCTCTCTCTCTCTCTCTCTTCTCTCTTCTCTCTCTCTCTCTCTCCTCTCTCTCTCTCTCTGTGGTTGAGTCAAGGTGTTGTGTGTGAATCTGCTTTTATTCTAGAGTTGAAAGATACGCTTATTTCCTGCTTTAAACAGAACTGCCATTCTATTCCGAGTTGGAGGATAATGATAAGTATAGATGGTTTCATTCTTTCAAAAATGTCTTTGAGCCTGAAAAATATTTGTCATGTGTTACTGATAAGTGGCATAGAGACAGCTTCTCAAGATTTCGACTCTGAGTTTGTGGCCTTAAAAACTGCATTCAGTGTTTCGAAAAGACCAAACAGATATTAATTGCCCATCATGTGGAAATGGATTCGAAAAATGAAACTCATGTTTTATTTTACTGTACCACTTCTGATGATATCCGTAAAAAAATATGCCATACTGGAATCCTTCCCATACATTCCCGATCAGAACAAAGTTATAAAAATCCTTTCCAGTAGTAATGAAACTGTTATTAAATCTGTCGCTAAATATATAGCACAGGCAATGAAGATAAGAAAGAGTAAGTTAGAATTAATGTGGCATAACATTTAACTTAAAACAGTAACTATTCAAGATGATCCTGTATCAATGTGTGTGTGCGTGTGTGTGTGTGTGGTGTGTGTGTGTGTGTGTGTGTGTGTGGTGGTGTGTGGTGTGTGCGTGCGTGCGTGCGTGCGTGCGTGCGTGTGTGTGTGTGTGTGGTGTGGGTGGGTGGGTGCTGTTTGTGGGGCGCGCGCGTTTGTGTGTGCATGTGTGAAATCAGTAAATAATATTGATATGTGCATACAATTGTTCATGTTAACCCCCTTGTCTTAAGGCTGTACTGCTATGACAATAAAACATTTGTCTTGTCTTCTCTCTCTCTCTCTCCTCTCTCTCTCTCTCTCCTCTCTCTCTCTCTCTCTCTCTCTCTTCTCTCTCTCTCTCTCTCTCTCTCTCTCTCTTTGTATCTCTCTCTCTCTCTCTCTCTCTCTCTCTCTCTCTCTCTCTCTCTCTCTGTCTCCGTCTCTCTCTCTGTCTGTCTGTCTGTCTGTCTGTCTGTCTCTCTCTCTCTCTCTCTCTCTCTCTCTCTCTCTCTCTCTCTCTCTCTCTCTCTCTCTCTGCTATATATAAAACAGTACAAGCATGCGTAAGACATGGAACTGAACGAACAGAATTCTTTGAATGTCACACAGGAGTGAAACAAGGGTGCTTACTGTCCCCCCTAATCTTTTCATTACTAATTACAGAAGTTGCAGACAATGTCACAGCTAAAGGAAGACACGGTTATCAATTCGTACCCGGAAATGCAGAAATATTTTCACTTCTATTCGCTGATGACATAGCGTTAATAGCAAGAACTCCAGTAGGTTTGCAAAACCAAATTAAGAACCTACAGGAAGCCTCGGACCGCATTGGACTAAAGGTTAATCTCCAAAAAACAAAAATCATGGTCTTTAGAAAGGGAGGATACCTTGGCAGACTAGAAAAATGGTACTACAAAGGGGAAGAAATTGAGGTAGTAAACAGTTACAAATATTTAGGTTTCACTCTAACGACCAAACTCTCAGTAGATATTTCACTTTCAGAATATGCAGGAAGGGCGAAAGGGAAAATAGGTGAAATAATAAAAACAATGTATAGTTTAGGACACTTAGATATAAATATATTTTTTAAGCTATTTGATACACAGGTCAAGCCACTGCTACTGTACGCAGCAGAAGTATGGGGTTTGACTCGTTATTCAGCGGTGGAAAATGTACATTTATTCGCATGTAAAAGATACATTGGGGTAGGGAAGAAAACGCCAAACAACTTAGTATACGGAGAACTAGGAAGATATCCGATGAGTATAGATAGTCCAATAAAAGCAATCAGATATTGGTTCAAATTAATGAAGATGACTCCAACAGGATACCTAGACAAGCATATGAAAGGGAAAAAACAGAAATTGACAAACCACAGAACTGGGCACTGGAAATTAAACGCTGCTTAGATATGTATGGCTTCTCTGAAGTTTGGTTGAATGAAGGTGTAGAAAACGAGCAAAGATTTATCATAACACTAAAACAAAGAATCATAGATTGTTACAAACAGAACTGGCATAACAAAATAGCGAATAGTGAACGATTTACAACATATCATACGTTTAAAACTATACACCAAACTGAAGAATACTTTCGCGCAATCACAATTGCGAAGTTCAGGAAAGCATTGACAAGACTACGATTAGGAATAAACGAATTACATGGCAATAAAAAATATATAGATAATCAAGCTATAACAACATGCCCCTTCTGCCCAACAGTAGAAACAGAAATGCACTTCTTAATGTGGTGTCCAAATTACAGGCAATTGCGAACAAAATACATTTTCAAACACTTTAGTAATAGAAACGCAATCACACTGGAAAAGCTGCTACAAAACGATAATCCTGAAACCATAAGAGATATTGCAATGTACATCTTCTATGCCTTAAAAACCAGAGAAACCCTTATGCAATAGTAATACTGATGATATATGAAGAATAGAAATTCTAAACAGAAAACAAAATATGTTACAATCAACGTTTCAATCAAATGTTTTTGTTGTTGTTGTCATGTTGAAATGTATGTTGCGTACTCCTGTGGACGGGCCGAGGGCCCCACAATAAATGGCGCAGCGTGAAAGCGCGCGTCAAGCGTCAAGCGTCAAGCGTCTCTCTCTCTGTGACTGTAGGACCGTCACAAGCACCGACGACTCAGAACTGAAAGGATTTTGATTTTGACATCCACCCACTGACCTGCCTGGTGTCCCACGGCTGTTCAGAGCAAGTTACTTAGTTTTGAGTCGCAGGGGAGTTTACAGCTGCAGAGACCAAGCTGTGAATGCAGGTGAGGGAAAGGAATGTTTTCTGCAGGCCGCTCCCCACCAGCCAGCTAACCGCACTGTATTCGGCCAACTGAATGTCATCTGTGCATAGCTGGTCTGGCAGCAATGCGTTCGGCAAGGTTGAGCGGCCATTACAAATGGGCTGTAGGTTTGATAATTAGTTATTGTCATAAAAAAATGTAATATATCTGCACTATTGAGATGACTGAATTGGCGAATTCCCAACAATTCTTTTAATACCAAACTCGACTGGGTTTATTTTCTTGTAGATAACATAGATGCCGCATGAAAGCTTGTACGCAAGTGGTCAGGCAATATTAAAAACAATGACAACAAACACAATATTGTGCAAAAATGACGTCATCACTTTCTGGGAAGTTAATTTTCCATAGTTAAGTAGTACACAAGTTTGATACATGCCTCTGCTCAGACTACAGCAACAAAAATATTGGATTACAAATGTGTAAAGCCTTGTTTGTTTGCCCTTTCACTAAGTGTCTCAATAAGGACGGAAATGTAAAGCTGTGGTCCCCATAGTTCCCGTTGGCTCCATTTCGCAAGCATCATTTTACTGTCTAACGTCCAGTCTCCAGCCTTTACTCCATCGATCCAGCTTCCAGAAAATGGTCTCCGTGGTCTTTAGAACCCACCTGATAATCTTTGACACACCAGCTTTTCATGCCGCTTGGCGGAGCAGACTGGTTGATGTCTATCAATTGTCGAAAGTAATGTGCCGTTAGTCTGGAGACACCCCTTTCATTCTCTCTCGGAAATGACGGCGAAAACGATCTGTGTCTGGCTCCCGGCCATTTTTTTGTTACTAACTGAAAACTATTTTGAGAATTTGGGGCAGCTTCTGATCTTTAATCGTTTTCTGCTTCTTTGCTCAAGGTCTAGAGCATCAAAGTTCACAGTTGGTGATGTTTTGAGTATATAAGCGTCTTTGTCTTACATTTAAAGTTTCACATTCTGTCTTCATAGACATCTCCTACACCCACCCACCCCCTACCCAAGCACCGGAGCACATGCGAGTTCGTGGTGTGTGTGTGTGTGTGTGTGTGTGTGTGTGTGTGTGTGTGTGTGTGTGTGTGTGTGTGTGTGTGTGTGTGAGTGTGTGTGTGAGTGTGTGCGTGCGTGCGTGCGTGCCGTCAAGCTATCATACTCGTGTATGCCCAACCTTAAAAATATAATTGATTCTTCCAATAAAACCAAAAACAACACAACCAAAGAGGGTGATGAAAGGATATCTTGTAATTGCACTAAAAAGACCAGTGCCCTTTGAATAATAAATGTCTCTACAACAATATTGTGTACCAAGCTACGGTAACAACAGACAGTGATAAAGAAACATACATAGGAATCACGGCTAACCACTTTAAAACCAGATATGCAAACCATAAACAGTCTTTCAAAAATGAAAAATATAAAAACCAAACAGAATTAAGTAAATATATTTGGAAGCTGAAAAATAAGAAAATAGATTACAACATATCATGGAAAATTATAAAAAGAGCAACACCATACAACAACATTTCTAAAAAATGCAACTTATGTACTACAGAAAAGTGGCTGATATTATGTAAACCCCACCTAGCATCCCTGAACTCCTAAAGTAGAAAAGATAACAATTTGCAGGAATAAAATTGAAATCTTTGTCAATGCACCATTCCTGGCACGACCCCCTACGCGCCCCAAAAAAGAAAAACCCGGCCAGGCACGTGCCACACCGCACAGAACTCACCCGCCCACACACCACAAATAAAACACCGTGGCGTGTCCCAAATTGGTATTGTATACCCTGAGAAGAGCGCTTTTAGCTAGATACAAGCATGTAGTTTTAACCTCTTCATTTTTAAAATCTATTTTTATATATATATATTAATAAATATATATAAATATAATATATAATATATATATATATGTTGTGTGTCGGTTGGGTGTGTGTGCGTGTGTAGTGTGTGAGAGAGAGAGAAGAGAGAGAGAGAGAGAGAGAGAGACAGAGAGAGAGAAGAGAGAGCGAGAGACAGAGACAGAGAAATAGAGAGAGAGAGAACAGACACAGAGATAGACACAGAGAGAGAGAGAATAGAGAGAGAGAGGAGAGAGACGGGGGGGGGGGGGGGGGAGGGGGGACATGTAATGTAGCCCACAACTCCGAAACAAATTACCGTCTTGTGGCATGGCCGGACCCCTTTTCAATAAATCAAAACGTGATTTCCCCTCTGGGCCATCCCTTTGCCAGGTGTCAGCCATTCAGGATGTTTTCGATCAGCAAGAAGCAACAACAACTTTTAACACGATGTTCGACACTCTTCACTCTCTCTCTCTTCTCCTCTTATGTGATTGACGGTGATGTGGGGCAAAGGGAGTAACTCCATGGATATCCTTTCAGGAACAAGCGTAAACCTTTTTTGCAGACGTCCTGCAGATCGGCAGATCCTGATACAGAGGGGGGACTGGCGGGATGCTACGTGTTGGGAGAAAGAGTATGGCGGTGATGATCAGAATGTGAGAGGGGTTTTAAAATGGGAAAAAGGGGGGGGGGGGGTTGGGTGACTTTCCCTAACGTTTTCGCTCCTCCTGTAAAATAAACTGACGTTTGAAAGTGAAACAAAACTTTTATTGGCATCGAGTTTCAGATATATTGAATAATATTGAAACAATGTATTTGCCCAAAGTCTTACACAAAGGAATATTATTTTCGAACACGGTTTACTGCTTACGCAAACTGAAGCTATACCATTATTACTACAATACACGCAAACACGATTACTACTAGACAAACACACACAACACACACACACACGCACGCAACGCACGCACGCACGTCACGCACGCACGCACGCACGCACCTTGCACGCAACGCACACAACACACACACACACACACAATGGACCACGCAGGCACACGGCCACACACACGACACACACACACAACACACAGCACTCACACCACACACACACCCACACACACACACAACACCACATAGGACGCACGCACGCGCACCACTCACACTCACACGACACACAGACACAACACACACTATCAGCACCGCACACACACACACACACACACACACACACACACACACACACATACAACACACACACACCACACACCACACACACACAACACATGACACCACACACTCACACACCACAGAGAAGAGAGAGAGAGAAAGAGAAGAGAGAGAGAAGAGAGAGAAGAGGATAGAGAGAGAGAGAGGAGACCATAGATATCCGAATTAATTGTTATCAATGTGAGGATATGCAGGGGAAACAATGCAAACTGTATAGGAAGTCCGTCATTTCATTACTGCATGAGCAACATGCATTACCCATGATGCATAGCACCAGTATGCTGCTTCTTCGCCGATAACATGAAACACCACAAAAAATGGACTAACCTAGTCAGAAGGTTGAAGTGCACAACTGAAGAGCAGACAATGCCACACCTGTCCTCAGTAACAATGGAAAAATTAAAATGAATGAGGCAGTTTGCCAGGTTAGACAAAGGCGAGCTAACGCAAGCAACACGTCAACGTCATTTCAGAACACTTTCGCAGACTGTGGACAGGGTTCAAAAACCACCGGAGAGAGCCCCCTCCCCCCCCCCCGTTTCTGAGACTAAAGGCGACAACGGCATGCCAGGGTCGGTTCCTCTGCCCCATGCACGCTCAGTTCCTTTTGTTTTGCCTTCATCCCAGCGGTCCACACTCCCCCTGGTGTTTGCCTGGACTCCTGTCAGACAGTGCAACCTGGCTGCATCTTGCTTTGCCAGGACTCCTGGTCAGACAGATGCAACACGGCTGCATCTTGCTTTGCCTGGACTCCTGTCAGATCATGCAACACTGGCAGCATCTTTGCTTTGCCTGGACTCCCTGTCCAGACAGTTGCAACACTGGCTGCATCTTGGCTTTGCGCCTGGACACCTGTCAGACAGTGCAACAACTGGCTGCATCTTTTTGCCTGGACTCCTGTCAAAAGTGCAACCTGGCTGCTTCTTGCTTTGCCTGGACATCAGTCAGACAGTGCAACACAGGCTGCTCTTGCTTTGCACTGGACACACTGTCCGAACAGTGCAACACTGCTGCAATCTTGCTTTGCCTGGACGCCTGTCAACAGTGCAACACTGGCGCATCTTGCTTTGCCTGGACATCCTGTCAGACAGTGCAACACTGGCTGCATCTTGCTTTGTCCTGGACTCCTGTCATGACCAAGTGCAAACACTGGCTACATCCTTGCTTAGCCTGGACTCCTGTCAGACAGGCACACTGGCTGCTCTTGCTTTGCCTGGACTCCTGACAGGAGACAGTGCAACACTGGCTACATCTTGCCTTGCCATGGACTCCTCTGTCAACCATTGCAAACACTGGCAACCAACTGCATTGCCTGGACTCCCTGTCAGACATGCTACACTGGCTACATCTTGCTGTTGCCTGACACCTGTCATACAGTGCAACACTGGGCTGCTCTTGCTTTGCCTGGACTCCTGTCAGACACGTGCAACACTGGCTACAATCTTTGCTTTTGCAGGACTCCTGTCCGACAGTGCAACACTGGCTGCATCTTGCTTTGGCCTGGACACCTGTCAGACAGTGCAAACACTGCTACCTCTGCTTTGCCTGGACTCCTGTCAGAACAGAGCAACCTGCTCATCTTGCGGGAGTAAACGTGCCGAGACCTTTCGATGGGACCTGTGCTCATCCGGTTCCGTTCCTCCCCCCCCCCTGTTCCTCCCCCCTCCTCCCCCCCCCCCCCCCCTCCCCCACACATCACACACAACACTCTGATCAAAGCATTGTCACTGGACTATACAACCCGACTGGATGTACATTCACTTCAGCGATGAGTACCAACCTCACGCTCCAACATTGGCAGAAATCAAACAATCACGAACGAACGAACCAACGCTTCGCCGACCAACTAACGCTTCATTAAAACTGCGTGGATGAGGCACCTGTTAGAGTGGTGACGATGCCATGGTTTGGAGGGTGACGAACGGGTTATCAATCGGACGAACCCCTTTGTGAATGTGCATTACAATGCGTGTGTGTTGGTGTGTTTGTTTGTTGTTCTTCCTGTTTAACTCTTATCCCACATAAAGTGATTTCAGACAGTTTGTAAGTGATAGAGTGTAATGAGAAAGATGTATGAGTGTGTGCAAACCATTTGTGAGTGTTGTGTGCGTGTGGCGTGTGTGTGTGTGTGTGTGTTGTTTGTGTGTGTTGTGTGTGAGTGTGTGTGTGTGTGTTTGTGTGTGTGCTTTGCGCGCGCGCGCGCGCGTGTGTGTGTGTGAGTGTGTGAAAATGGTAATGTGTGTGTGGTGGGTGGGTGGGTGTTGTATATGTGTGTGTGTGTGTGTGTGTGAGTGTGCGTGTGCGCGTGTGTGTGTGTGAGGTGTTTGTGTGTGGTGCGAGTGAGTGTGTTAAGATATAAGTTTAATGATAACGGTTTTCAGAGTGTCCACAGTTTTCAAATTGAAATACAGTATTTGCACACCATGTCAATGGAACTAGTTTTCTGTTCTTTCAATAGTGACTCTGCACTAGAGTGTAATCTGATGAAGTTGGAAGCAGTCCTATGAATAATGGTCTTCGTTTTCAGCACATTATTCCAGTGTGACGAGGTCATATTTATCCAGTTTTTGGACACTTCAATTTAAGCGTGTATTTGAGGAAGTAAAAGATGTATATGTTACAATCTAAGCGTATGTATATTATTGTAAGCGGCAATCATACTAATGATGAATTTGATTAAGTGAAGCATATTTTTGTTCAAATGATTGGGGGGGGGTGAATAAAGTTATAATTCAAAGGAATAATCCAAATGGCCTATTGTAATAAATGTTTTAAAAATTATACACATGAAAAAACAGTTATTTACAAGTAAGGCAAGTTCAGTGAAGACGATCCAACAGATTAAAATTTCATTCAGCACCTTCCCTTTGCACTACTGATTTAGTTCTTGCACAGGTCAATAACAGATGACTTACCCTGAGAGAGTTCCCCACACATACAAGAACATTTTTGCCAGTATTTTAGTTCGAGGAGAATTTAATCGCATGCGAAGAAATTAAGCTTACTACATCCTACTGAAATTGATTTTTGGAATTTTTCTTAATTGTGTTTTGGGTTAATATCAGGGCTTGTTAACACACATTTATAATATAGACATCTGTGTTTTTTAATAAAGTTTAAATCTGTCGTTTGAATGCATTTATTTAACAGTGTCATAACATTCTGACAAATCCAAATCTATACAGAATAAGTTGTGCCTTCAATGTTGCGAGCTGCTCTACGAGCAGCTTGGTCAAACTCTTTTCATATGGAATGAAATGCCGCAGTGGAAGGGCACCCAACAAAAGTAATATTGACTCTCTTCATTGATATAAGAATCGTTAACGGTAATTTATTTCGTTGTTAAGCTCATTAACGAAATCTTTGAATTGGAGATTGTAAACAGAAAGCGCTGATCTAGAATCACTACAAAGTAAAAGTAGACAATTTTTAGTGGAATAATTTAAGAATATACTTTAGAGACATTAGAATTGCTACTAGTTCTGCTTGTTAAAAAATCGGACAAGTATTTCCCGAAGATGATACAATTTCTCCACTTTTAAGGTTGGTATGATAAAAGCAGCGCCAGTGTTACGAACATCTAGTACTGAAGCCATCCGTAAAACTTTCAAGTGATCTTTATACACATTTTCCCAAACTGACAATTTACATCGCTTTTAAAAGGTTAGGAGAATCGTATTTTTTGCTTAGTACAGTGTAAATTGTATCAAAGTTAGCTTTTATTTGTTCCCATTTGGCAAAGGGTCCATAGAAGAGGCTCGAAGCGATTTAGTTTGATTTATGTTTGATTCTTTCAATGTGAGTCGAATTATAAGTCCAGAAAGGATAAATGTTTATTTTATGCTTCCTAGCTCTTTTGCAAAGTCTGTATCTGAATATAATGATACTTCTTTAGAGCACAAAAAGATTTTGTGAAGAGTTCTTTAAGACAAATATAGATGCAGACACTTTTTCGAAACTCCTTGAGAAGGCAAAACTCCTATTTCATGTATGTTTCCAGTTAACATGCATGTAATAGAACTCCAAGGAGCCAGTTTCTATAAAAACGAATTGCAGTCTATACTTTGTAAATTATTACGTAATGTTGTGGGCGCTAAGAATACTTCTTGGGCGAAAATAATCTGACCGCACAAGCGCAGAAGATAGTACTGTTAAGCTATTCTTTGTCATGTCCCTCCCCACTTTTGTTTGCATAAGATGTTTAAAAAGATAAAACTTTCCTCGCTTTATACAAAATGAATTCAATTGTAGATTCCAAGAAAGCATTGTAGTAGAATACACGCAAGAAATTTACAGACTAAGCGTATTGTATAGTGACCCCGTTCAGAGTAAATTGAGGAAGTTTCTTCTCAGGGATCAGATCCAGAAGTTAAAAAGCATTATATTCTTTTTTCAGCTGAAAGTGAAAGTCCATTTTCCATGTAAAAAGTCGTTGATTTTGATTAGTTCATGTAGATATTTTATTTTTATGTAAATTGATAGTCTAAAATGAGTTTTTTCAATTTCACATAGTTGAAACCATCAATCCACAAACCTAAAGTCATCGGCGAATTGTGGCTAATATTACATCTTTTGAAATCCTTTTGTTATTTCTGGATTAAAATATTGAATAAAAATCGAGATAATACTGATCCCAGTTGGAAGCCCCATTTCTAATGGTCTCGTGCTAGAATAAGTATGCACTATTCCTTGTTTGATCACTCTCTTTTTCCAAAAAAAACTTTGATATAGTTATACATTGTTCCCACTTAAACCAATGGTTTTGAGCTTATACATGAGCCGTTTGTGCCATACATGTATCATATGCTTTTTTTTACATCAAAGAAAGTTGCGAAGGATGTTTTTTCACGTCTCGCAAATAGTAGTTTACACTTTGAGTCGTTTAGTTTTAAAACTAAGTGTTCTACTGATGATCTTCCTTTTTGAAAACCAGACTTGGTTGATTTGATTTACATGTGTTTGATTACAAAAATATGTTAACCCTGTTTAGAATAATTATTTTCCATCAGTTTTGCACAATGAGACGTTAGGCGATTGGTCGGTAGCTGTTTATATCAGATCGAGTTTTCCCCTTGTTTGTGAATTGGAAATAATAATAGAATGTTCCATACAAGAAGGGCAGATTTCCCTCGTTCCAACATTTTTTAATAAAAGGTATATGAACTTGTTTTACATTCGGAGGGATAAGATGTAACATTTCATTTGAAATGCCATCTAAGCCTACTGATGTCTTTTATTTCCTAGATTTCTGAACATCATCCACATCTTGTAATGTTATTGGGAACATTCAGTAATGGGTCCTATTACAGGGTCAGGTCGTGTAAATGCTTTTTGTCTTTCCTCTTTGCACTCGTGTGTTTTCTTTCTAGCAGTTAGACTGTCTGTGCTGCTATTTTTTTGAAAATTATGTTGGCGCATGCTTCAGCTTTCTCTGAGTTGGAGGGGAAATCAGAGTTATGGGAGCTTGATCGACATGTTGGTGGAGATACTCCGTTTTTTCATTATCCTTAGATTTGCCCAGCGAACTTTTTGATAATCGTTGAAACTAACTTACTCATTTTTACAAAAGTTTGACCAGTATTGACGTTTAGCATTGTGCCGTCCATCTTTGTTAAAATGGATTTTTGGCCTTATTTTCTCCCAGCAGTTTTGACTTACGTTCTTCTCCTTTACCTTTCCGTAAGTACGCTCGTATTTTACGTTTTTCTCCTTTTTAGCTTGTTCGCCAATTTTTCGTTCCACCAGACATTCCTGTGTGTATTATTTAACTTTTGGCATTGATTAGTTTTGTACTGGTATAGACAGATTTGCAGCAGATAGCATGGCTTATTGAACATTTACAATACAATTCCATTAACAGTTAGGCCTGAATTCATTCACCATGTCGACATTGAACGATTTAAGTAAGTTTGTGAGCTATCCCAGTTAGCTAATTTATAGATAAATTTATGGTACTTTTTCTTGCGACATGTCTTTTGGTTCGAGGCCTTATAGATTTAAAAGTGGAGATAAAGGAAATGAATCACCTTTACAGAGTGACAATTTAGGTCTGCCAGTCACATACATGCTAGATCTGAGATGTTCAGGATAAACTATGGCACACTGGCCTTGTGATAGGGATTATCGGAACACGTGTTATTCTCCGTCGTTAAAAGATAAATAAAGGCGAGTCAACAATGTTTTCTCAACGAAACGACTGCTAGTAATTAATGACAATCTTATTCCCCAGAAATGGCGAATGAGCATTGAAATCAAAATCACCAGTTATTATGAACATGCTATTTCTGAACTGATATTAGGTGTACGATCGAAGCCATTCGGTATTTCTTCATTAGCCTCGAGGTAAATATACTGACACTATAGTGAAAATGGTGTCAGTGTTTATTCGGCACCCTGACTGCACAGGAAAAGGCATCTATAAGTCAGGTGGAACAGACTTGTACATTTAAAATATTTCTCTCCTTCTTTAGTAAATAGCAACGTTGGTTTTTTAACTTCTGGCATCCTTGTTGAGTAATGGGTGGAAAATAGGTAGCCACTGAGTTTAGGTAATCTATTCCTCTTCCACAATTGAGATACTGCAAAGCCAATACAATTATATATTTTCTCGGCAAGGTGCTTTGAGTTAGCTGATCAAGACTAGTATGAAGATGGATCGACAGTTCCACTGGAAAACCTTAAAAAGAAACGTTATTACCAAGAATATAACTTTTTTTTATTTTTAAAAACCAACTAACATAAAAAACTGAAGATCTAGATCTAGATCTGATGTTCACGTTAACAGTATCAAAATGGATAATAAATCATAGTGTATTAGTATACACTATCATAACCTTTGGTTATTACACAAGTGGAGGTAATACAGACAGATGAAGTGGATTGCTGAAGATTTAAAAGTTCTTGTTTCACCATCCTAAAAGACACAAAATCTGTTATTCCAAGGACGCGGTTGTAGTAGTGTCGCTCCCAAAAACGGTGAGTTGTGTGTGTATGTGGTGTGTTGTGTGTGTGTGGAGAGTGTGTGAGTGTGTGTGTGTGTGTGTGTGTGGTGTGTGTTTACATGGTAAACAGTCCATACATAAATCAGAGATTTTAGGGGGGGGGGGGGGGGGGGGGGGGGGGGGGGGGGAAGTTCGTATAATCAGAATACCTAAATGACACAAGTGGTGAAAAAATAGATATTAGTCTACAGTCGAACTTTGAGCACTGAATTCTGCAAAGTGATTCATCACCAAGCTAAATCAATGCCAAGAACATGTTCCTCCAGGGCGAGGAATCGTAGCGTGGGACCTTCCATGAACGCTGTACTGAGAGGGGCCGCGTTGCTGGAAACGGTACGTCGGCCACTGTTTTCGGTGTTGTCCAGAACAGGCTCCTGATGTGACTCCCCGATTTTCTTGTCGAGAACACTAGCCCCTCTGTAAGTAGGATGAGGGTCGTGAGTGTGTGTTGTGTGTGAGTGTGTGTTTGTGTGTGTGTGTGTGTGAGTGTCATTTGAGGTTTGTGGTGTTTAGACGTCTTCGAGGCGGGCCAGTTCTATACGACAGTTACTTTCAGTTGGCTGGGCTGTCTCTCGTTCTTCTACATCTTCTTTCTTCCGCCAAACATTCCCCCCCTTCCCCCCCCCCCCCCCCCATTCTTTACATCTTTTTATTTGCATAGCTCTATATGCATCCACTTCATTGCATTGTCCAATCCGTTCTTCAGACGCGACCCTACCTTCCATAATGGATTCCTTTCCATCTTTCATTCTTCCATTCATTTTTTCCCACTTTCATCACATCTTCCTTTTCCATCCCATTTTTAGTTTTCATTTTGCACACCTCGACCTTTCTGCTGCGTTTCCTCCGTTCTTTATATCTCTCTCCTTCTTTTCGTTCCTTTTTCTTTTTTATGTATCCTTGCTACGATCACTCTTTACTTCCCTTGATGTTCGATCTTCTTCAGTCGCTTCATTCTTTCCTCGTCATTCACCTTTCGTTTCCGCACGTTCTCCTTCTTCTCTTCTTTCACCCTCCCCACCCATCCATTCACATGCATGCTTTCTTTCCTTTCTAGACATTCTTTTCCTCCGTCTTTACGTTTTGTTTCTTTCAAATGGACTCTTCAACTTTTTCTCTTACATTTTCCCCCCTTAACTTTACATTAATCCATACTTTGTGGCCAACCTCGAATGGTTGAATCTTTTATCTATTGCTTTTCGACCATCAGGGTGGAAAGTGAGTGTGTGTTGTGTGTGTTGTGTGTGTGTGTGTGGTGTGTGTGTGTGTGGTGTGTGTGTGGTGTGCGCGCGCGCGCGTGGCGCGTGTGTGTGTGTGTGGTGTGTGTGTGTGTGTGTGTGGTGTGGTTGTGTGTGTGTGTGTGTGGTGTGAGTGTTGGTGTGTGTGTGTGTGTGTGGTGTGTGCGTGTGTGTCTGTGTGTGTCTGTGTGTTGTCTGTGTGTGATGACGAGAGAGAGAGAGAGAGAGAGAAGAGAGAGAGACAGACATACAGACATACAGACAGAGAGGGAGAGAGAGTCCCATTTGTGTCCAGCTAACGGCACGCAGGGCATTGGGAAAGGAAAAGCAAATGGTGCAGTTTATTTTTGTTTTTTTGTTGTTTTGTTTGTTTGTTTTCCGGCCCGGCGTGTTTTAAGTGTGCAAGCACAGCCTAGTCCACGCTCCTGATGCAGCACAGCGCGCCAGACAAAGGCCTGCCGACTCGGGGTTGGGGGGGGGGGGGGGGGGGGGGGGGGGGGGGGGGGGGTGGGGGTGGGTGGGGGGGGGGGGGGGGGGGGGGGAGGGGGGTGGGGTGGGGGGGGGAAAGGGGGAGGGAGAGGGGGGGGGAGGAGAAAGGGGAGGGAGGGGGGAGAAAGGAAAGGGGGGGGCGGGGGGCAGCTGTATGGGGAAATTTGGTTTATATGTGTGACAGGCTTTTCCTTTTCAAAAAGAACGTTTGCTTTTTAAAACTAATTTGCTTTTTGTATACCAATTTTGCAGCATGAAAAACAAACAAACACAAATGAAGGAGAAAGGACACCACCAAGAATTACTAACGTCCCAACGATTAAAAGAGGCTTATAATAGCCTAACTAAGTAACATCACAAAGATTAAATTCAGGTTTAAAGCAATTTACAAGCTCAATAATGGAGAAAATGGAGAGAGACAGAATCGGGAAATAGGCAAGACACAGTTACACAAAAGACAGACGGCAGAGGGAGTTGGGTTGTTAGACTGCTTTGGGATGTAGGGTTCGTGTCTGTCCTAAAATGCTTTGCGACTAAAAAAAAATTACCCTATACCGCCGCATGAAGAACTTCATACATAATAACCCAATTGCTAATCCAGAAAGCTTCACGGGTATACCAGCATCTCGTGCTTTTTAATATGTGCGTCTTCTTGGGAGAAATTGCATAGATAGTCCCACATGAAAAATGTAAGTTGACATTCGTTGCAGTATTTAGACAAAATATCATTTCACACCTCTTTTATGGACATGTTAAGCAAAAACGCCGTTGTAAGTGACCACAAATAGTTGAGAAGAGTTATTTTGCAACATGAAAACAAATGCCCTCACTGTCAATGCTTATTTACTGTCTCTCTACAGTCAGTGACACTCCTGATTAGAGTATGTCAGGACGATATTCATGCTATCCCTGTCTGATTGCGGTAGCGTATTGTCCATTAACCAAGAATCCACATTCACAGTTGATCAAATGTTCACCAGCGTAACAACCATCAGGAGTTCAGAATCAAAGGAACGCCTGTCGCCATCCTCACCTGCCACAATGATGTCAATACTTTGATTGCCATCTCCAGCTTTCGTTTCGTTTCCAAAGTTATCTTTCTTGATAACCCTGACTGGCTAGCAAGTGATTGCTCTCTCACTCTCTCTCTCTCACTCCTCACGCTCTCTCTCTCCTCCTCCTCCCTCTCTCTCTCTCTCTCTCTCTCTCTCTGTGTGTGTGTGTGTTGTGTGTGTTGTGTGTGTGGTGTGTGGTAGTGTGAGTGTGTGAAATTCTGGAATGAGAGAGTCGAGGCCTCTCCCAGGCTGAGTGAATTAAAAACTGTAAGAGTGCCATGGACACAACTCCGCTTGCAAGTGACAGCCCCATAATGACGAAACGTCACACACACACACACACAACACACACACACCCGACGCGACGCACGCACGCACGCACGCACGCAACGCACGCAACGCACGCACGCACGCACGCACGCACGCACGCACGCACGCACACAACCCATCACCACACGAACGCACGCACGCACGCGCAACAAACACACACGAACGCCACACACCCGCGCGCCGCGCACACCCAACACACACACACACACACACACACACAACACACACACACACACACACACACACACACCACACACAGCACACACACAACGAACGCACGCCACGCACGCACGCACGCAGACCACACACTACGACGCACACGCAACACATACCCACACAACACACACACACACACACACACAACACACCACACACACACACACACACACACACACACACAAACACTTTCCCTTAGATTAGAGCAAAAATAATTTGAAAAGGGGACTGTTGACAGATAATCGACTGTTCCAAATAATTTTATCGAACTGTCCTCCCACAAAATGGGTTTTCTGACCACGATGAGGACCGCAAATTGTGACAAATCGTGGAGCACACCCACTTCATCCTACCTTCTCTCTCTCTCTCCTGTCTCTCCATCTTCCCATGATTTTTTTTTTGTAACTTCAACTAAGAGAGTTCACCACCACGCCCAGGGGGTTTCCGTAATAAACAGTAAAGCGCTGACGTGACATTGTTCCCAGTCAGAAAAACACCCCCTCGTTAGTTTGGTGCCGCAGGGACAGAATAATTTTTTATTTTAATTAACAACTCTGAATTCTGATTCAAGACATCATGTTACCTCGCAATAACAAAGATGAAGCGGGTTTTTAAACGGACAGAAGCTGACTCAGCCTCCAGATGATTTCATACGTGTTTAACATCCTTTACATTATGTTCGATATGTAGCAGCTACACCAACAACGGTCTCCGGAAATCGGAAGTAGGAGAGGTGTTTAGGTAGCCCCATCCTGAGGATTCACAACAGACGAATAAGTATGAATTGACCACTATCTGCTAATCTACCATACTATTGAGGAAAAAAATACTGAGGCGTTTCACCTATTTATAAGTGATTGTAAGACATCGCCACAACTGAATCTTTCCCAGTGTAACTTTCCTGACGATCGTCAATAACGTTCTGTGCTGGTCGTAGACAAACATGAATCCTTACCCTCATGTCAGTGGAAGTGAGCACGGAAACGAATGTAAAAGGGTGTTTGCTGAACAAATATTCACAGAATGGTTTAGCAAGGCTTGGGTCATACAGATTATGTTTTGGGCGCGGGAAGATAAAAATATTTTCTTATAAACTCCCATGTCCTCCTACATCATAGAGCACACGTTTTGGGTAATTTGAGTTCTGCCTGAATCAGCACAGCTGCTTAGTTTCACAAAGAGTGTTTGAGTAAAACATTAGTTATGAAGTCCCCCTCGGGACTTGTATAGCTTGACGGTCATCATGCACAATGCGAATTAGCATGAACGGGCGGATTGTTGGATATTTTTAAAAAAAAAAACCCAAAAAAAAAAAAACCAGCGGGGGAAACTGTTTTCATCCCGTTTCTTTCTTTTCTCTTTCGACATTTCTTAAAGACCCTGGTAACATCTAAGAAAGTAGTCCCACGTGCATCCTGTACGTTTGATTTTGTTGTGTTGGTTGTTGTTGTTGTTGTTGTTGTTGTTGTTGTTTGTAGTTGTATGTTGGTTTTGATTTTGCCAAACGAAATTTCTGGAGGATGGGCACTGTTGTTTTGTTTTGTTAGTTATTTATCTCGAGACAAACAGAACAAGACGAAAAACCAAACAAAAAGCGAGAAAAAAGCTTATTGACGTTATTGTATTTGCATTCATTTAGCCTTTCGATATCGTTTCCCTAGACGGTATAAATTACATGTCATTAAAATCAATTACCAATCATGTCTGACGAATGTGGAATGTAACACATTATGAGGCACGAAGGAGAACAGGGAAAGGAAGAGTGAACATCAGAACGATTGAAGAAAAAAAAAAGCAGATTGAATAAAGCGACTTGATGATGACGGTACCGTTAAAATAATATGTAGGAAGGTGATGATGAAAAAAAAAGAAGAAAATACAGAGAATAAAGATTGATTATACATCGAATGATCAGTTGACGAGAACACCATAACACATCACACAGACACACACAGACCCACAACACAGCTATTCTGGTGATGGGGTATATAAATGTCGCGTATTCCTATGAGTGATAAAATACATTAATGTCATTCAGGATGTTTTTCATGATCCGTCAAAAAAACACTATATTGTTGAAAAGACGCTAAAACAACAAAACAACACACACCACACACACACACACACACACACACAGAGAAGTACTCACACTCCTCACCTCGCACAGAGAGAGAGAGAGAGAGAGATAGAGAGAGAGAGAGAGATTCACTGAAAGCACCATTTCCCCAGAAAGCGCAAGAAACATGATGATGCCAAAATCTGGAGGCTTCTGCTGTTATTGGATTCCTTGCGTTCCTTACTGGGTGCAAACCTGATCTGGGAGGAAGAAAGGCTTCTAACGTATTGAACACGGCTCCAGTATACTACGACTTGAAGCGAAGAAAAAAGCATGTCCAAGCCAAAGAAACTTCCCCTTTAATCTGCAGTTGACCGACCATAGCATGCAAGAGGAAATGAGCGGTCCTTGTGACCGGCGGGAGTTTTGGTTGGTGATATCGTCTCTCCTCTTCTCACTCAGCAATTCTCTCACTCTCTCTCTTTCACCCTCTCTCTCACACACACACATATAAATATATAATACATAGAATGCTGAACCATTAAGTAGAGGGGAAAACAAGTGCAGGTTTAACAATTCTTCAGTCGTTATAGTAATGACTAGGCAAAGATTTGAAAAAAAAAATTGAAGAGAAGATAATGGGGGGAATATATAATAGAAAAATTAGAAGCCCTTCGCTAGCTGCCCTGACGGAATCATCGCAGTCCCTCTCGAAAGCACATATATTAGTTCCGTCACCTGGATCGGACTCACAGGGAGACACTGGCTGATTGTGTCATTTGCTCTTGGTGTCAATAGAGACACACCACAGTCCATAATTCTGTGGTGTTTATCACCACCAAGGGTTCATAAAAAGGAATCCAACAGCACCCCCAAAGCGCCAGCGAAGGGTAAGTAAATGGAACAAAACAAAAGTGTGGAGATGAAAAAAAGTTGCTGAAAAGCTAAAAGCATTAATCAAACAGTATAAAATATAGAGGACAATCATTTTGAGCTATGCTTGAGGATCCATTTAAGATGCAAGGGAGATAAAAAATTATGGAACAGTCTGGAATGACAGCTAGCTCTGCTGTTCAATAATCCCAAGCATTGTGAATGGCTAAGAAAATGAACAGAACAAGCTTTACTTGGATATATAATACAATGCATACAACGCACACCCATTGATCTATAAAATATATAATTATATAATTATAACAAAACTTGCACTTATGTCCTAGATAGAAGAAATAGGGGGTGAAAGCATTCAAAACTGGCAGTGGAGATAATTCTGCTTAACTAACAGTATTGCTTGAGTGGGTGAATGCGAAACTTAAATTACTGCTTCCAAAATGGAGCCTTCACAAGCTTATAGTCTCCAAGGGGAAACATTCTTCCAAAAAGGAAGGAAACTCACAAAATAGAAACTCCTTGGTCAGAAACCGAAATATTTCGAAACCTGATTGTTTCTTCTTCACCTCAGTGACCGCGAAAAGTGGGTAATTTGTTCTCTGCTCTGCCTTTTCGGTTTTAAGAAGAATGCTATCCCAAACAGGCTGGTGTGGCAATACCGTAGTAATGTTTTGTTGAGTTTTTCAAAAAACAATCCAAAGGTGCCACCTAAGAAGTCAAAAGAAAATCATGAATAGCAAAAACAAGCAACATATCTTGTGAAAAGAAAAAAATAAAAAGATAGCCTCTAATGACACAAGTGCAGAGGGCCAGTATCTGGAATGAATCCGCTATGGGACTAAATAACAACAAACTACTAAACTCAAAGGATACGTACCAGCAACTTACAGAGCAGCTTGAGTTGCCAAATGACTGCACGAAATATTGAATTATAAACAAAACATAAACATGCTCTAGTTTGTTTGTATATCTAAATATATATATATATATATATAAATATATATAAAAATAGAATATAAGATATAAATATAAATATAATATTAAAAATAAGAAAGAAAATGGACCCCAAAACTGCTTGGTTTACTCCATTTTTTTTTTTTTTGATTGTAGTCCAATATTATGGTCCCAAAAGGGACCTTCTTCTGGGAACCGGAGAGCTGCAGGACCATACATGCACCATGTCAGGTAAATTATCAATACATAAATTGATGTGTACTAACAACCACCGCGATAGTCTGGCTGTCAGTATGACCCAGTTTCCTGCCTGTCTTGCAGGTGAACACTTGTGTCAGTATGTAGTGATGAAACGAAGTATCCGCTGAACATGTCCAATCATTTTCCATTCTTGCTGCAAGAGGACTTTTAAAATAAAGTCCTGCGTAATTTTGCCTAAAATCAATAATACCTCATGACGAGGAGGGAGACTTGATTCATGAAAGGTGTTATTGCTGATTATAAGACATTCCCATGTTAATATGTATCGTGCAGATGACTATGGCCGAGTCAGAAGATCCTTGGCCAGTAAGAAAATGAATCGCATGGTAATTAGATTGACCACCTGCAGACCGAATGGTAAGACGAGAATGCATTGTTTTCCCGTTTTTCCTCCGACCATTCAGTACACTTTCTAGAGTGTAAAGGTTATCTCCGATTTACGAGCAGGAGGTATTTGTATGAGGTGGCAGTGATTTGCATGAGGGCAGTGTTTTGCATGAGGGCGGTGGTTATGCATGAGGGCTGATGTGGTTTTTGCCATGAGGGCAAGTTGTTTATGCATGATGGCAAGGTGGTTTGTATGAGGGAGCTCTTGGTTATGCATAGGCACGTGGTATTTGCATGAGGCAGGTGGTTATGCATGATGGCAGGTGGGTTTTGCATGATGGCAGGTGGAACGTTGATGTGCCCGCCTGCAGGCAGTCAGAAGACAATGCACCGTCCTATCCTGTGCACACATTCCAATCACCCTCCAACCCCATCCCACCCCCTCCTCCCCCCCCATCCCTATCTACCCCCCCTCCACCCCATCCCACCCATCTCTCCCCCATCCCACCCCTCCACCCCCATCCCACCCTCTCCTCCCCCATCTCAACCCCTCCTCCCCCCCCACCCCCTCCACCCCCATCTCACCCCACCTCCCCATCTCACCCCTCCTCCCCCAACACACCCCTCCACCCCCCATCCCCACCCCTCCACCCCAACCACCCCTCCTCCCCCATATACACCCCTCCTCCCGCCTCCCCATCCCACCCTCCTACCCCCATCTCACCCCTCCTCACCCCATCCCACCCCTCCACCCCCATCTCACCCCTCCTCCCCCATCTCACCCCTCCTCCCCCATCCCACCCCTCCTCCCCCATCCCACCCCTCCTCCCCCATCCCCCACCCATCCACCCCAATCTCACACCCTCCTCCCCCATCCTACCACCCCTCCTCCCCATCGCACATGCAGCACCGCACATCTATGTTTCCACACTCTTCTTTTTCTGTGGTCCCCTTCTAAAGAACCGGGTGCCACGCTGTGGCGGTAATCGACGCAGCGATGGAGGGTGGAATGAGATCGAGAGGGCAGGTGCACTCAACTCATCTCTATTTGGCTTGGACCTCCCTCCTATACAGTCGGTACATCCCGGCATAACATGCATCAAGCGTCTACCCCCTGCGTGGGTATGAATCGGCAGAATTCCCGTTTGCTGACCAAGGTAGCTGAAGTAGTGCTTATCCTTCAGTTTCCTGGTGTTATGCAAGGTCAGGGGACACAGGAAGATAAATTGGTTATCGTGTTAGTTTATATACCTCACCCGAAGCAAACGGGATCAAGACATCATTTTCATGGCACTAACAATTTTAGACTCCATGGAAGATGGTGAAGCGAGGACGAAGTCTAAGATCAAACAACAGGGCTGCTACTTTTCTAATCCCCACCCCCACCCCCTCCTCCCACTCTACAAACCCCAACGAGGAAAACAAGAAAACAAAAAGCAGAACCGAAAAGATAAGGATCATCCTGACGAGGACTCCAAATCAGATGTAGAGATCAGATCCATGTCGGACAACGACCATACAATGTGACTTGGTACAATCGAACACAGCCACAGACAACCAACCGTTTAGGGAATGTTCTTGTAAGGGAGCGTTGGCCAATGCCTTGCTTCAGGCCCGAATGAACGTTTGAGCTGATGTCTTGGTCCATCTCAAGGATAGCATCCTTTTCAGCCTGCAGTTGAGGCGTGTTCCCTTAATAGGTTTTC
>CM031598.1:112033561-112036061 GCA_018398815.1 Conus ventricosus
GATTAATAAGTATAGGAACATGTGATCGAGCCGACAACTGCTATAGTAGGCCGCACAGCACGCACCGCACACCCACACACACACACACACACCACACCCACACACAAGCCACCAACACACACCCACACACCACACACCCCACATTCTCCTCTCTCTCACCGACAATGGTCTGCTCTCTCTCTCTCTCATCTCTTTTAAGTAATATTAGACGTTATGAAATTTGTGGATTAAAAACAGTGCGAACAATCGATAGAGTCGTCCGGTGGTCATCGCTGCACGAGCAACATACGCATTAAAAAAGGTTTGCGTAAGCTGTTGAAATAATAGGTTCGCACTTTGGGACCAGATATCTGTTTATTCATGTGACGACATTCGCGTAACAAATGACAGACCACATTCGACCAATACTATGACACGCCCACAAAAAAGGAATATTCCTGTCCAACATTTTAAGGCGCAACAACAGAAAAGCGAGCGAACATGCCACCCTTGATGCTCAGAACAGAGGGGAAAATGCCAGGGCTAGCCCCAGGAGATGCGTCATACAAGCACGTGTGCCAAAAAACACATCAGATGACTGTGGAGGGTTCCGATCCACTAGTCAAAACCACAGGTGCCACCAGCATGCCAGTAGCGCTTCACCAGCTGATGGTACCTGAGTCACTTTGCCTATGCCGTCATCCCAGCGGTCCAAGACTCGCCCTGTGTTCCCCGGGTCTGCGAACAGACAGTAAAAAAACGTCGACATGCTGCGAAATAGCGTGCCCGAGACCTGTCATGGGACTCGTGCCTACCCCTCGTTGACAACCCCCATTCCATTCTCCACCCCTCTCTAATGCGCTCTCAGCGTTGCCACGCACTATAACAACACGACTGGATGTAAAGCAGGCCGCACACCAAAAACTAATGTGAGTCGAGTATTTTATAGACAGCGCGATTAACTGGAATTAGAGAATTTCTATATTAGTATGAAAGTTGATTCCCCGTTTTCTGTCGTCTGCTGACCATCAGGTGAACGCCAGGTGGTTCCAAGCAGATATGTTAAAACCAAAGTATGGGCTGTTAGGGGGTTTTGAGCTGGCGCCAAAGATAGAGTATAACGGGTGAGTGCAAAAGCCTATAAATGATGATGCCAACTAAAGTGGAGGTAGTTGAAAATGTGTGATGATTACACGGGGTAAAACTTACCACAAAACAAGGGGATAGTGTTGGTGTGTTGTTCTTTCATCAATTGACAGTTTCATAATGACAGCTGTCTCAAACGTAACGGCAAGCCCTCAAAACGAAGAACTGGATGACAAGGCGTTTTTAGGAACCAAATCAAGTTTGTTATGCGTGTTGTCACTCTCACCATCCACGATTGGACCCACTATCCGCTTCAACACAGGGCAGAAAGTGAAACGGACTGACGCTACACTACACACTGCGTGGAAGAGCGCCCTGACACAGCGTTGGCAATACATGGGCCTGGGGAGGGTGGTGCGTGGGGGGTGCTTGTAGTTACAGCATAACGAACCTGTTGGAAGAACAATACAACTCTCACTGCCCAGCTTTGATATGTCATATCCTTACCTCCAGTGGTCCGCATGAACTGCCCTCGCGTCCCCTCGCTGCCCTCTGCGCTGCCTACACCGGAATAACAAAGCACCATCGCCTGCAGCCGTCCCTGTCACAAACTCTCCTGGCTCTCTTCCAGTAACCGCCAACATATACCCCGTCAGTTCGCTCCATTTCCACCCTCATCAGTACCTGACACATGGCATTTGGGACAGCTAGGAACAGTGGTAAGGTGGCGTGAACTAAAAGAAACCAAGGCAAACAAGAGACTCCCGCCTAAAAAAGACACACAGAACAAGGAAAAAACAACAAGGGGGGGGGGGGGGGGGGGGGGGGGCCAGGAAACTTGAACAAAGGCCCAGAGAAGCAAACGTGAAACAAGGGAAAAAAAAACAGGTCATGAATAAACGACGCGAAGAAGAAGGCAGTAAACACATGAAAATGGGACGCGCACGCGCGCGTGCGCGCGCGCGCGCACACACACACACACACACACACACACACACAACACACACACACACACACAACACACACACACACACACACACAAATCGCACGCACGCACGCACCACGGGGGACTCACACCACACCCACACCACACCACACACACACGCAGAAGAGAGAGAGAGAGAGAGAGAGAGAGCGAGAGGAGAGAGAGAGAGAGAGAGAGAGGGGATTTCAAAACATGCGAAAAAAGGCATTGAAGAAGCGAGAAAGAGGATGATAGAAAAGCAAAAACAAGGAGAGAAATGTCGCCCGAATAAAAAAGGCACCGAACAATGAAACATTATATAGAAGAAAAAAAGAAAGAAAGAGAAAAAAAAAGAGATCACGTAGGTAAACAACCGAACGAAAAGGCACAAATGAATAACCCAAAGAACGACGACAAAAATGACAAGTTAACCAAAAATGCGAGAGTTAAAAAAAGAGAGAAACAAACCAG
>CM031598.1:112043561-112046061 GCA_018398815.1 Conus ventricosus
ACAAGGAAACGTATACAAAATGATCGAAAGAAAAACAAATGCAGAACAAAAATTCTTAAGAATAACGAAGAAGGAAAAAATGAATAATAAAAAAAAGACCAAGAGACAAACAGTTAGGGGAACACATGAATAATACGATACAAAAAAAACAGACAAGGAAAACTACCAATAAAAAAAAAACACAAAAAAAACCCCAAAGAATAAAGCACAAAAAGACACAAAGAACAGACAAGTCAATCCACCAATGAAAAAAAAAAACAACAACAAAGAACAAACAACAGAACACACGAGTTAAAAAAAAAGAAAAGAAAAGAAAAACACCAAAGAAGAAACATGGAACCACGCGGATAAGGAAGAAGACACGGAGATTAAAGGAAGAAGACACGGAGATTAAAGGAAGAAGACACGGAGATTAAAGGAAGAAGACACGGAGATTAAAGGAAGAAGACACGGAGATTAAAGGAAGAAGACACGGAGATTAAAGGAAGAAGACACGGAGATTAAATCGAGAAAAACGGGAATGAAAGACACGAATAGCGAAGACCACGAGAACGAAAGATGCAAAGAACAAGAGATACGTCTCCCAAGCCCTTCCCCCACCCCTTTTCTCCACCCCTTATACTCTGCCCCACCCCCATTCCCCCTTCCTCCCGCCCCAAGCCTCTTCATGTGCCTTTCGTGACGGAGAACAAAAGTTGTATTTATTCAAGACTGGCAAAACTTTTATCATACTTGGAATTCGACACAGAGCAAACAACTGAAAGTTAAAAAAAAAAAAAAATATGGAGGGTAGTGTGCTAAGTATGGCGCGCGTGACATGAATGAAATGACATATTCCTTCTCAAATTGTCTGTGTTTTATTTTCTTTATTTCCTCCCCCATAATATAGCAAATCATGGCTTAAACTGTCATTGAGCAAATGAATTAACATCCGCTATCGTCAGCTCTTCCAAGACAACATACCAGTAACTTTCGAACATTTTAACACACGTATGCTTTAACACACACGTGTGTGTGTGTGTGTGTGTGTGTGTGTGTGTGTGTGTGTGTGTGTGTGTGTGCCAGTGAGCCTCTCTCTCTCTCTCTCTCTCTCTCTCTCTCTCTCTCTCTCTCTCTCTCTCTCTCTGTGTGTGTGTGTGTGTGTGTGTGGTGTGTGTGTGTGTGTGTGTGTGTGTGTTCGCATGCGAATAACTGGAAATAGACAGGGCGGCTAGTGGTATCAGGTCCTTCTTTATACATAGTATGACGTACATTATCGAATGATACACGTCTAGGCATTCCCCCCTCCCAGTCCATTTCTGTTCCCTCCCCCCACCCCCCATCCCTTCCCTTCCCAACATCAATCCATCGACCGTTACCAACAGATTCTGTCTGCCTGTCTGTCTGTGTGTTTGTCTGCCTGTCTCTGTCGTATGTGTTTACTTTTCTCTGCCCATGATCCCATTTCTCTGTCAGTCTGTCTGTCTGTGTCTGTCTGTCTGTCTGTCTGTCCCCCTTTTTCTCTCTCTCTCTCTCTCTCTCTCTCTCTCTCTCTCTCTCTCCTCTCTCTCTCTCTCTGTGTCTCTTCTAGGTCTTCACTTTTCTCTGCCCACCATCTCACCTCTCTGTCTGTCTGTCTGTCTTAATGTCTGTCTTAATGTCTGTCTTAATGTCTGTCTCCACATCTCTCTCCCCCTCCCCACTGCCCCCCTGCCCCCCCCCCCCCCCCCCGCACCATCCTTCCTCCATCCTATCTCTGTCTTTCTCTCATTCATGTTTATGGCTGTCTCACTCACTCGGGTTTTGCTTCACAGACGGCGCGAGTGTGGCCGTACTTTGCCGTCTGTGACTGACCAAAATGGCCAGCTTAGATGCCCCCCCCCCCTCCCCCCGTCACTGGTGATGTACGGTCAGCCGGCTTACTTCCCTGCTCTACTATACCCCCTGGATTCCTTTCCTTTGGGCAGCATCAGATGTCGGCTTTGTCCACCGCTTCCTGCCTCCCCTCCAGTTGCTCGCTCAAGCTGCTGCCCCCCCCCCCTCCCCTCCCTCCCCCTTCCTCCTTCTCTCTCTGTCTGTTAGTCTGTCTGCCTGCCTGTCTGTATGACTGTTTGTCTGTTTGTTTGTCTGTCTGTCTGTCTGTCTGTCTGTCTGTCTGTTTTCTCTCTCTCTCTCTCTCTCTCTCTCTCTCTCTCTCTCTCTCTCTCTCTCTCTCTCCTCTCTCTCTCTCTCTTGAGTGTGCGTGCTTATGTGTTTACATATGTGTATGCTTGAACGTACGCACGTACGTGAAAACTCAAGCGAACGCCAAGGCTGCCTGTCTATACAGTCACCCTCTACACATGGTTGAAAACATCACACGCCCAGAAGTCATTAACATGTCTGAAAATACGCCGAATCTGCTTGAAATCTTTCGTCCCTAAAATCTTAGATGAAAAACATGTATGCCGGTGGGGGAACTAGAAAAAAAATCACATCAGGTGAGAACATCTTTGCACCAGAGTTTCATAGAGTCTGCTCT
>CM031598.1:112051061-112053561 GCA_018398815.1 Conus ventricosus
GGATGCTATGAAATAAACCATAATGAACTCGATACTTTGCACCAGCCGCCTTGGCGACGTAGGTAGCGTCGCGGAGTCCCGGCTTCGAGGTCGTGGGTTCGATTCCCATCAGTCATGTGAGATTTGTCTGCCCCGAACGGGTTCAGTTGGGAAGACTGGGACCACATAGATGGATGCGACTCTGAGAATGTTGCTGAAATTTACTGACCAACACTGCAGGTAATTGTATCTCTCGGCCTGGTTGACGCTGGGATATATCATAAAAGGAAACGTAGAGTGGAACAGTATCATGCAGTCTCAGACCGAAATGGAAATCCGTAGGATCATCTTCATCACCTTCATTTTCATCGATCAGTGTGAAAAAAGTCCCAAATGATGTGGCCCTTCATGCCCTGCTCTCATGGTGACCTCAGTTTCGATGTCCTCTTCACATCTGTGGCCTTGGTTTGGTTCCGTCGCGGTCGCCGGTATCGGGGACGCGGTGGCACCCTCCGAAGGGAGAGCTCACTCACGCCGGCTCCGAGACTAAGCAATTATTGTCGTCAGTAGGGGGCTTAGTAGGTGGTGTCCTGCTATGTTGGATCAGAACAGGCGCCACAGAAAGAAGATCGATACTTTGGAATGCATTGTAACGAAATTCATAGGCAATTTTTCTGAGTATACCCACCAAGAAAGTCACCATAGGACACTGCCAGACTCTGTCAAGGCAAAGACTGGCGTGAAGCAAGAGTGCGGCGGTCATCAACGATCGTTTTCATGTTTGTCGACTGGGTCATGCACAAGACTGTCAAACCTGAGGAAACAGGAATCCAGCGGTCTCTGACACAGTGTCAAGAGGACCTCCACAAGAGGACCGCCACAAGAGGACCGCCACAAGAGGACCTCCACAAGAGGACCGCCACAAGAAGACCTCCACAAGAGGACCGCCACAAGAGGACCGCCACAAGAGGGCCGCCACAAGAGGACCGCCACAAGAGGACCTCCACAAGAGGACCGCCACAAGAGGACCGCCACAAGAGGACCTCCACAAGAGGACCTCCACAAGAGGACCTCCACAAGAGGACCGCCACAAGAGGACCTCCACAAGAGGACCGCCACAAGAGGACCTCCACAAGAGGACCGCCACAAGAGGACCTCCACAAGAGGACCGCCACAAGAGGACCTCCACAAGAGGACCGCCACAAGAGGACCGCCACAAGAGGACCGCCACAAGAGGACCTCCACAAGAGGACCGCCACAAGAGGACCTCCACAAGAGGACCGCCACAAGAGCTCCTCCACAAGAGGACCGCCACAAGAGGACCTCCACAAGAGGACCTCCACAAGAGGACCGCCACAAGAGGACCTCCACAAGAGGACCGCCACAAGAGGACCTCCACAAGAGGACCGCCACTTTGCCGACAAACTGACCTCGTGTCCCATAAGCTGTAGAGTCGTATGTGAGCATTCACACAACATCTACGAACACAGCTTGTGTGCTCAAAATGTTTAATAAAGCAAACTAAGTTGAAAAATGTACAGAGCTAAAGTAACACGTAGATCGTTCGTGGGCTTCGTTGTCGTTGTTACGTTTCCAGGGGCAATGCCCAGAACGAGGCTTAATTTAATGTCTTTTGATACAAATCATAGTTAACTTTCGTAGACATTACATAAGCTTGAACACATGCAGGTCCAAGACCAACAGTCTAAGACCGAAAAAGTTGCAAAGAGAGAGCTGATATTAAGCGCAGATGAAACGGAAGCTATGAGGCAGAGCAACAAGCAGACGTGACCCAGAATATTGGGGGGCAACTCCACTGAAGGACGTGGAAAGGAAAGACGGCACTTCATCATCTTCACGCCTTCGCGTGAATCATGTCCGCCTCCCTCCCCTCCCTCTTCCTCTCCTTATCAAATGTAACAAACTTAGGCTCTTCGATAGAAATCTGAAGTTATGTTCTATGGATCCAAGTCGTGTGGTGTTGTTCTTAGCACTTCACAGAAACTACTGACCTTGATCAGTAGAAGTCTGAAAAACATCCTGAAAATCATGTACCCCGAGATAATCTCCAGTCATGACCTGTGGCGGAGAACTCGAGAGGAGCTTATCGTCCATCATAGCAGGGAGAGAATGGACTGGCCACACGCTGCAGAAACCTGCCGGCAACATGACATGCCATGTCTTAGACTGCAGTTCTCAGGGCAGATGAAAGGCTGACCACCTAAAGAAGACGTGGTGGAGGTCCTGTGAAGAGATGAAAATCACCGAGACACCTTTGGGAAAACCTGAAGAAGATCGTGCAGAACCGTGTCATTTGGAGACCTGCTGTTGAGGCCCTAAGTTCTGTGAGAATCTTCAGGCTTATGTTAAGTGAAGTCAAACCAGGTGTTTGTGTGATAATGAAGATGAATTCTCTGAACAACAAACAGGAAAATAGGCATTTAGCTTAGCACATTTGTTGTGCTGATGCAGTGCATGTTCTTTATTGCTGCATTGCTGCAAGAATAGATTTTTTTTTGTT
>CM031598.1:112066061-112083561 GCA_018398815.1 Conus ventricosus
TTATGACAATTGCCCCACATTCGGAAATAAGTGAATGAACTGCGAAGAGCCAGTATCGAATCCAAAGTTCTGAAGAGTCACTGGTGGAAAAACTACGTTATTTTGTTGCACTTCCATTTCTTACCATCCAGATGTAAAGAAGCGAAAAAAGCTGTCTATTTGCATGACCAGTCGTGCTGTAGTTCTGTAATAAACACTCAGTTGCACTTAGCCAATAACTAAAGGCAACACATCAAAATCATCACTTCTGTGTGCAAGATTCTATCACATGTGAAGGAGTAGTAGGAGCAGACTGCAGAGCAAAGAGAGGGTGGTGGAAGACACAGTGCCTGGGTTTGTGTGAGGTTGAGGTGGAATTAAGCGCCAGAATGAATCATGTTACGTTAAAGAATGACAAACAAACGGGCTTTATTTTCCACCAAATCAGCGTGATTTCTTTCGGTCTCTTTTCCTGTTTCTCCCTCAGCGAACCCGTTGCTGTTTACAACAAAAGCTTCGCCATTCGTCATTCTTATCGCAGACCCCCCCCCCCCCCCCCCCCCCCATTTCTAACGTTAACAAACATGCGCGTGACGTCAACAACACTGCACCATTTATCTCCCTTTTTAGCGCTCTTTCTAACCGTGAGGTTATGGTGACCTGCCTAATGGCCCAGGGCTGACGAAAACATCCGCTACAGGAACGGACAAGACCACGACTCCATATAGTTTTGGTCGTGGAACAGCTTGTTGTTGATCTCACGAATGGGCAGCGAACAATGACCGGTTTTTATAATGGGCGCCTCTGGGATTACTTAACGAGTTCGAATTCTGCTGGCGTTTAACATGCGAAAAAAGAAAAATGCTTTGCTGTCCAAGTTATGTCTTGTCATTCTGACGGTGAATCATTCTGATGGGGATGTACATGTTTCCTTCTCTGCACTCTCCTGGAATGGTTATCTCAGTCTGCCATGTGATGTGAAGTGGATGCCTATGTTAGTCTTAACCGCAGCTAGAGACAACGTGTGGGGTGCATGGTTTAGCTTAATGTTAAAGCACCAGATTTATTGTGACAGATTGAGAGTTTCAACTCCGCGAGCAGCAAACCTGAATGTTGCTTTTAAGCAGTCTGCCTCAGCGTGTTGTTCTGGTGGTCAATGTAGAATCAGATGGACCTTCGTATCCCCACCTGCCATAATTATCTTCTTTATTTTTTTTTTTTATTTTTTTTTTTGGCGAGGGGTGGAGGATGGGGGAGGGGTGGTGGATGTTGAGCCTGATTGTAAATGTAACCATAAATGGACACTTCAACTCCAGCAGATGGTGAACCAATCTCGTATTCAGAGATTTACGGGTTCAAGCTTTGGAGGATCGGCCATTAATGCATGACATTTTTACCATCTAATTAGTTGCTTTGTTGGTGGTATCAGTTGCACCCACCTCCCCCTTCCCCAAACCTTGACTTCCACATCCCCCCCTCTCTCTCTCTCTCTCTCTCTTCTCTCTCTCTCTCTCTCTTCTCTCTCTCTCTCTCTCCCCGCACACCTCACACAGAGACGAGAGACTACACACACACACGAACAACACCACACTACACACACACACACACACACACACACACACACACACACACAAAAGACTCCCAGTCAAACAACCGTAAACCCTGAGAATCCAACCTAAATGGCTTAACATAGCCTGCACGTCGCCCGTGGTTTTCACAATATTTGAACGGAAACACACACAACATTTCTTTTTGCACCTTCTCTCCCTCCTTATAGCCTCTGCCTCCTAATGGTCTTCCCCTTCGTCCCTTTTGCTTTCATAAAATGTCAAGGAGCTTCAGAAGGGATTCTTTCTTCATTCCGCTTCCTGACACCTACCCAAAAGTACGCCTTTCTCTCCCAAGCACATCGGAACGTGTGTTTGGCCAGGTAGAGGAGGCTGTCTTGAGAGCAAGGAAGACTCTTAAGAATCGTTGATATGTAACTCCACCGCCAGCAAACCAGACACTTCGCATCCACTGCCTCCCTAATATGTGTTCACGCCACATGCAGCGTTTCCCTCCGTCCAAAACATCAGATTTCTGACTTGGGATCCCCCCCCTCTCTCTCTCTCTCTCTCTCTCTCTCTCTCTCTCTCTTCTCTCTCTCTCTCTCTCTCTCTCTCTCTCAAATATTCTGAAGCCTTTCCAGCTACTCCGAGTCAAACAATTTTCCATCATCTTTTCTGGTGGACATTCCGTTCTCGAATCCACACATTACTTCCTTGGTTGATATGAGCTCACTGTCAACGGGCTGCGTTGAAACCCTTGTTTACTATCTACCAATCTGCTCTGAAAGCAGTTCTTGAGATCTTCCCTTGGGAAAAATTTTTAAAGATAAAAGTATGCTGTGCTAGTTTATCCATTTTTGCTTCTCACACACACACACACACACACACACACACACACACGCACACACACACGCACACAACCACACGCACACCACACACACACACACACACACACACACACACACACACACACATAATAACACACACCACACACACACAACACACACACACACACACACACAAAACACACACACACACACACACTCATCACCATCATTATCATCATCATCATCATCATCATTATAAGCATTATAAACACACTCTAACATCCACATAAACGCTTAATGTCATATGCCCTGTTTTACATCTCAGGTCAGTTACGTGTAGTTGACCAATTTCTCTCCCCCACAGCTTTCCTATCAGAGAGGGAAATACATCTTTTCATTCATTCCTTATCCCAGCTTAATCCGTACACAAGAAACCGAGGAGAACAGAAGTGTTTGTGAGTTGCTGGGGTGTCCCAAAATCTCCCAGGTTGCGCAGAAGTATAAAGAAGGAAGAATTAAACGAAAGAAACAAGTCCATAGACACTTGAAGATAAGTTGGGGGCGGGGGGTGGGTGGGGGGGTGGTGGGGGGGGGGGGGGGGGGGGGTAGGGGTGAGGGAAGTAAACAAGCAAGGGAGAATAAAAGGTGAGAAGGAACAAAATAAAAGAAGAGGAAAGAAAAAAGAAAGACAGACAGAATGAAAAAAACAACAACAACATAAGGGACAGAAAAAGAATCGGAAAGGCCAGAAACAAGGGGCAAAGGAGGGAGGTTAGCCGTGGGATGGGATAAAAATGTGAATAGATTGACATTGAAGCGTGTAGATTGAAGTTGTTTTGTGACGCATATCTTGCTTTTTTTTCTTCTTTTCTTTTTTTTTTTTTTAGTTTAATGAGCATTGTCATCGGGTTTTGTTTATTTACCTTTTTGTTCGTTGATTTCCATTTTTGTTGTCACATTCTTATCATACAGTTGATTAAGCAATCTTCTCTGTTCGATTTTGCCAATGCTTGTTTTCCCTATTTTAAAAAAAAAAAGTTTTTGTATTTGATATTATTTTGCTTGCTTGCTTGTTTTTCTTTTAACCCATGAATTGACACTGTTTTTAAAGACTAGTGATCTTTTTATGATGATCGTGTTAATAGTAGTTGATATTATTCTTCTCTAGCTTTCCGTCCTAGCTCTCTGTCCCTGTCTGTTCTGTCTTTCAGTGTTAGGAAGAACAGCAAAGTCTGATTTCGTGTCTTCGAGACCCATCATCCTACTTTAGCTTTGAAGCAGACTGTAGTATGTACAAGAAGTTTTGTTCCTTCTTCCCCAGGCTTTGCATCTGTTTGGAAGTCTCTTCACTTAGCCGTAAACCCATGGCTTTCCTCTACCAAAGTGCAAAGCAGATTTGCCACAAAATGCTTTTTCTCGATATCTGTTGGTTTTCTCTGACAGAGCGGCCAGAGCGAAATCCCAGAAAGACGTTCTGTGACTGTAGTTTACAAAATATGAGTGGTGAGATGGGAGAAAGGTTTGCACAGTGAGTATTACAGGGAGGGTGGTGTGGTGTGTGTGTGGCATCCTCAGAAACACGTTCTGTGGCTGTAGTTTACATAATAGGAGTGTTGAGATGGGAGAGGTTTGCACACTGCGTATTACAAGGAGAGGGAGGGGGGGGGGGGGGGGGGGGCATCCTAAGAAACACGTTCTGTGGCTTTAGTTTTCAAAATAAGGGGGTGCTGAGATGGGAGGGTTTGCACGATTACATGGGAAGGGAAGGGGGATGGCAGACATAGTCACCAACTCCTTGACAGAGTGGAAGTATACGGCAAAGGAGGAGGAAGGGGTGGGGGAGAGGAGGAGGAGGAAGGGAAAAAGAAGAAGAAGAAGAAGAAGAAGAAGAAGAAGAAGAAGAAGAAGAAGAAAAGAAGATGAAGAGAGAAGAAAAAGAAAAAGAAGAGAGAGAGAGAGAGAGAGAGAGAGAGAGAGAGAGAGAGAGAAGAGAGACAGAGAGAGAGAGAGAGAGAGAGAGAGAGAAGAGAGCAGAGAGAGAAAAGAGATAAAAAGAGAGAGGGGGAAAGAAAGGAAAATAGAGATCAAGAGAAGAATGAATAATGAATGAATGTGAAAGAGCAGATGAATGAAAAAAAAAAAACAAGCCAATCAATCAAACAGCAAACAAACCGAAACGCAATGAACAAAGGAAAAAATGCGGGGGGCTCACACACAAGATTCTCGCTTCGATTCCTTTGTTAACCAGGATAGCAGGAGGAGAGATCTGGTCTTTCTCTCAAAGATGTGTTTGTACATTTCTTTTTTTTTCTCACCCACCTTCGCTCTATGATAATACCCGGCGGACATTCACACGCTTTCTGAACAAGCACCAAAGCATTACCATCTCAACTCGCGTAGGCGACTAGATGAAAAAGAACATCTCTCTTTGACAAGAGAGCCGTGAACGGCGATGAGAATTGGCCGGCAAGACAATTGTTTGGAGTGAATGGTCTTTAGGGTTTGTTTGTTTATTTGTGTGTTTGTTTTTACCGTTCGTCGCTTTGATCTTCGCATGTGCCCCTCCCCATTTCCCAGCCCAAGCTCCTCCTTCATCTTCCTCACATCCTTCCCTCCTTCCTTTTTCATCTCATTCCCCCCCCCCCCCCCCTCCCCCCCCTTTCCCATTATTTCCATCTCAAACCTGTATCTCCATGCTCATAATTCTCTGTCTGAGAGGTTTCTTCTCTTTGATTGGTTGGCGGGTTTTAGCTAACCCACGTACGAGCTCATTACCATAGAAACGTTGAAGTGACGGATTTCTACTAAACATACGAGATAAAACCTAAGTATTTCCCATTCTTTGAGGATTCTGACCTTTAGCTGTTCTGCTTCGAAAAGAACAAAACCGAAAATACCACAATGTCAGCAAGACCAGCAAAGCTAAGAAAATTCAACAAATGTACAACCCAAACTTACTGACTTTCCTCTCACAGAAATTTTAATCACGGGGGAACACCTTGCTAAATCTTCCAATTTCTCTTATTTTTGCATTTTTCGATTTAAGTTTCCCCTTTGAGCATCTTTCTGTGGAGATTATTCTGAACAGACTTTTCTCTGTGAAAAATTATTCAAAACTACTGTTTAAATATAATGTTTGATTGTGGACATTCAATAATGGAACTGCATTCGTTACTGATGACATTCACATCACATCATTATGCCGTGTTATTCCTTGATTTTCTTCCTGGCCTGGCCGAAAAATCATAGTAAGTTTATTAAGTTCTTTTTTTTTACCTCGTACAATCAAAACGAATTTGGTAGAAAGCAAACGATTTTATTCCATTCTTAATTCTGTCCTCTCTTTGTTTCGTTTTTTTTTTTATAATTCTTACTTTCTTTTGTTTTTCTTTGCTTCCATTATTTGTTTAACCGTTTTTGTTTTCCATTCCAATATTTCCAATCAAATCCTGTGTGGTGTGGTTTAGCCACCTTCCGCTTTTTCTCCCATTATTCTTTTGCTTTTTTCCTTTTTATTTTCCATCTTTCTTTACTCCCTGCTTTTGTTTCTTTCTTTCTTTCTTTTTTTGTTAAACTATGTGAGGCATGTATTATTTCTACAGCTCAGAGAGACCGAGAAGACGCGTGTTTGATCCTCTGGAAGTGGTGACTTTGGTTGTCCACCACATGATACAATGTACTGGCCCAAAATAAGCATTTTGTGATGCAAAGCTTAACTGTGACAGACATCGTTAACCGCATTGTTGGAGTTGAAATAGTACTGGCCAAACTCCATCTGGAAAAGAAAGAAGAGGAATCAATGGGGTAGGGGAAAGACAGAAAGTGGAAGAGATGGGAAAAAAAGAGACAAGAAGAAAGAAACGACCTAAAAAGAGAAAAGGTATACACAAAAAGACACAGGTCTGAAAATTCCGATGAGTAGCAATTTGTTTCTGTCACGACACAAAAGAAAAAAAAAGAAAGGAAAAAAACCCAGAGAAACAGAGAAGAAAGACCGTCAAATGCAAGTCAAAAGTGGCAGCCAGTAATTCACGGTGCTATATGTCTTACCCGTGTAAGTTGACGGAGAACAGTTCACCTCGTGCTGGTCTTCCTGATCCTTTACATTAGGTCACAGAACACTTTGAGGGGATCAGTCAGAGGCGATACTAACTTGTCCGCACCGGCGTAGGGCTGTGTTCGCCTCAGGGAGACTGATTCGGTCAACAGTGCGCTCCAGAATAATGTACTATGTTCAACATCCTCACATAGCTGAAGTAGATATGCTAGTGTTCTTTGTTCTCTCCTACTAATCAACTCATGTTTGTTTCTATAAGCATAACCGACTGCAAACTACCATACCGGTGCTCTTATCGTGTCACAGTCACAAAGTCACACACAGAGAAGTCGTTTTCAAAACTTGCCGAATTTAACTTTGAAATCTTTTTTCTCTGTAATATCTTGGATCAGATGAAAAATGTCTCTAAACTACATCACATCAGGTGGCACATGTTTGAGCAAGATTTTAGTGGAGTGTGCCGACATTATTCATGCCTGCCATCTTAAAGCATGACACTCCATACGAACATTTTTCGTGTATAGTATCTCACATAGAATACTTCATAAGGTTCTTTCCATTTACGAAATCTGTATCAAAGGAATGGCTTGAGCGCAATCAGCACAAAACTGTGCAAATTGATGGAAATTAGGTAGAGAATTATTCACAAACGAACAGAGACAGTGTGCGATAGAGAACGATTGGGGACCTTAAATCGTCGAATTTATTCAGCTGACCTAGATCATAATTTTCTCGCTAAATTAAAATATAAAATGGAAAAAAAGGAAGACAGTACTCAAAATGTTAATGGATTTAATGAATGGTGAGTACCAATGAGGATAGACGATTTCACAATGTTCTCCTAATACTGTATCCCCCCCCCCCCCCTCTTCCGTCTCCCTCCCTCCCACCCTCTCTGTGTGTCTGCGCGTCTGTGTTCTCTCTGTCTCTGTCTCTGTTCTGTCTGTCTTCTCTCTCTCTCTCTCTCTCTCTCTCTCTCTCTCTCTCTCTCTCACGCACACCACTACCACACACCACCCACACACACACACACACACACACACACACACACACACACACACACACACACACACACACACACACACAAACATACCACACACACACACACACACACACACACACACACACACACACACACACACACACACACACACACACACACACACGAGCATGCTACGTGGCTACATGTGAGTGTAAGAATGAGGTGAGGGGGGGGGGGGGGGTATTAGGACATGGGAAGAGGTGGCTTAGCGGTAGTGAATGAGCGAGTATGTGTGTGTGTGTGTGTGTGTGTGTGTGTGTGTGTGTGTGTGTGTGTGTGTGTGTGTGTGTTGTGTGTGTGTGTGTGTGTGTGTGTGTGGTGTGGTGTGTGGTGTGTGTGTGTGTGGGTGTGGTGTGTGAGTGTGTGGTGTGTGTGTGTGTGTGTGTGTGTGGTGTGTGTGTGTTGTGTGTGTGTGTGTGTGTGTGTGTGTGTGTGTGTGTGTGTGTGTGTGTGTGTGTGTGTGTGTGTGTGGTGTGTGGGGTGTGTGTGTGTGTGTGTGTGTGTGTGTGTGTGTGTGGGGTGTGGGTTTTGTGGTGTGTGGGGATTGTGTGGTTGTGTTGTGGTTCCTTCTCTCCACATTACCCTGAGAGGATATTTTGTCTTGCCCAGATGTCAACGGGGGTTTGGCGTTAGGCTGCAATGGGAACTAGACGAGAACTTGTCGGGATTGAATCGTTAGCTCACAGCCACGTGACCGATGAGAGCTGCAGTTACAACATGACACTTGCTTTTTTGTAGTCTCGTCTTCACGATGTGTCGATTACGTGGTCGTAATGTATGGATCACGATAGGTCTTCTTACCAAGCATACAGATGATAGGAATCCTTACCTGCCACTCTTAGTTTAGGGGTATACGTAGTACACCTGAATGCAACTGTAGCCCATAACTCATGACTGGTTGACTGTGACCCCAGGTGATGGAGAACGCACTCTCGTATTTGCGGGTTTCAAACTATGGAAGCCATGGCATTGAAAGATAGCAGTGTCGCAATCCTAAACTATGTTTTGTTGGTGCAGCCTATTGTATAAGTTACATCGCCGCCTCTCTCTCTCTCTCTCTCTCTCTCTCTCTCTTCTCTCTTCTCTCTTCTCTCATTCTCTCTCTCTCTCGCTCTCTACTCCTCTCCTATCTCCTCTCTCTCTCTACTATATCTATTATATATATATACTATATATGAGGTGTGTGTGTGTGCCGCGCGCGCGCGCGAGTGTGTGTGGTGTGTGTGTGTGTGTGTGCGTTTGCAAACACACCACACACCCCACACACACCACACACACACACACCACATATATTATATATATATTAATCAATATATATATAATAAATATATATACTATATAGATCAGAAATTTAATGCTTAAAAACAATTCTATAAGTGGTCACCCCCATGTGGAGCAAATTAGTTAAAACAAGAATACGATTCCCTCTTATTACTGTATTAACTATATCTATACTATATATATATATAAATATATATATATATATTATATAACTCTATATATATATATATATATATTATTTATAAATATATCATATGTCTGACTCAGTTTCAGTGTCTAATCTTCTCTGGTCTCTGCGCTGTCTGCTGCCTCTCTCTCTCTGATCTACCACCCCCCCCCCACACACACACACACACACCCCACACACGCATGCACGCACGCACGCACACACACCACCTACACACACCACACAACACACACCACACACACACACACAGCCCCCCCCACACACACACACACACACACCACACACCCACACCGCACACACGCACCACGCACGCACCGCCGCACCGCCCCCGCGCCTGCCCACAACACACACACACACAAACACACACACACACACGACACGCCCACACCCCACACACACACACGCACACATCTCCCGCGAGTGTATAAATACTTGTACAAAAAAAAGAGCCTACATCAGTTCAAAAATAGAGTCGAAGCGTAACCCACTGAGAATCCAAGCTAAAGACATCTAAAACATAGCGGGCGCGTCGCCCGTGGCTTTCACAGTATACAAAAGTAAACCCCAGTTTCCCTTTTCACCCACCTCTTCCTTCTACCCCACTCCCATCCCTGCTCATAAGTGTCTTGACCTCCTTCCCTGTGCTTTCAGAAAATGAAGAGACAGCCTTGCTCGTGGATCTGTAGCTTTAACCCCCTCTACAATCAGCTTCCTAGCACGATCACCAACATCTGTACGGTTATTAGACTTCTCCTCACACACCCGACCTTGTGTTTTGATCAGATCGCTGAGGCTAGTCGAGAGCAAAGACAGCCTACATTGCTGGTTTTGAAGTAGTGTGACTCCCCCTTCCAACTTTCCAGAGACTGGGATGAATGAGCTCCATCCCCCTTGTCCACACCACACATGCAGCGTCTCAAGTCCTCCTTCAATGCATCGCCAGTCCAGACATGGGAACCTCTCTCACTTCTCTCTCTCTCTCTCTCTCTCTCATCTCTCACTACCACACCACTCTCTCTCTCTCTCTCTCTCTCTACTCTCTCTTCTCCTCTCACCCTACCCTCTCTCTCACACTATCACCGAACTCTCCACCTTATATCGCTGCCTATCCCAACTACAGTAAGGAAGAATTTTCGCGCCTTCAGCTTAGGCTCCTTTCTACGTGTACTCATTACAAGATCCAAATGCATGCTATAATATGGTATAATCTCTTTTTCAATCGTTGATAACATCGCCCACTTAGAAGACAACGGCGGTAAAAAAGCAGTATTCCCCGCAGGCTGACGAAGGACATTTTATTATAGGAATGGCACAGAGGGAAGCACTTAAAACCGCACAAACGTAGATGAATATAAAAAAGCAGAGAAAACAGAGTTCGTCAGATCTGTTAGAAATCAAAAATCTGAGCCTTTTCGGAACACAGGCTAAACGCAAACCGGGATACAGCATCATTATGGCGTGCTGTTAATGAAATAACTGCAGTTGAGAAGCCATCAGATAACTACTGCGCTATGTGGTCAGCTAACACTTTCAACACTATATCCTCCTCGGTTGCTGAATCAGTACAAACAGCAGCAGAGTCACCTTTTTACACGATATGCAAACTCCAGTGTATCATCCCCCCCACATCGTTAAGTCACACCGCTTAAATACTAGAGATACATTTTCATCCCTTGCAAGCTATATCAAGAAGTTGGATCCTTAATATCAAAAACTAAACACATAACACAGCATGGGTCCAGATCCCTTATTGCTTTCTATCAAGCTTGCTTCCCTTACATTGTTGTACCCTTACGTATGTTTATAATTTGAGTATTGATCCGAATCGAAATGTCTTCCCATGTGGTCTAAAGGCAGCAAAAAGTGATTCCCTACCAAATCAAGAGATCTCATGCATTTAAACATTTTTAGACACCTCTCTTTTATCTGTTGTATCGGAAACCTCTAGAGATGCATGTTCACAAAACACTACTAAACCATGGCACATCACAAATGTTCCACATTTCCGTCGGCTTTCGTTCGAAATCCTCATGCCACAGCCTCAGTGATACATGCTATCAGCCATCAACGAAAGAAAAACTAACTGCCCCCCCACAATGTTTTCCTCGATTTTAAGAACGCGTTGATCTAGTAGACACAGCGCATATTAATTAAAAAAAAATGACTGCATTACTGTGACAATCACATCACATCATTAATTGGGGGCCGTGTTATTCCTTGGGAATATTCTTCCTGCCTGCCGGAAACAATCATAGTAAGTTATTACAGATCTTTTTTTTTTACCTGTTACAATCAAACCGAATTTGGTAGAAAGCCAACCGCTTATATTCCAATCTTTAATTTGTCCTCTCTTTGTTTCGTTTTTTTTTTTATAATTCTTACTTTCTTTTGTTTTTCTTTGCTTCCATTATTTGTTTAACCGTTTTTTGTTTTCCATTCCAATATTACCAAATCAAATATGTGTGGAGTGGTTAGCACCTCTAACCGGCTTTATTCTCCCATAATTCTTTAGCTTATTCCTTATTCAATTCCATCTTTCCTTATCCCGCTTTTGTTACTTTTTTTCTTTCTATTTTAGTTAAACCATGAGAGGCATGTATTATTTTCTAACGCTCAGAGCGAGAGACGACGCGTGTAATGATCTCTGGAAGTGGTGACATTGGTGTCTCCACACATGATACAAAGTCTCGGCCCCCAAACATCAGCAATATTGAGAATGCAGTTAACTCGAGGCCCGGGAAAAAACAACGTTACCGCATTTGTTGGACGTTGAATAGTACTGGCACCCACTCCAATGGAAAAGAACCGAAGAGGACTAAAAGGGGTTAGGGGAGAAACGAAGAAAGTGGAAGCGCTGGGAAACAAAAGAGACACTGCTGGCTCCGCCTCCCATCAACACCGGAGAAAAGGTCACACACAAAAAAAAACTAAACTGCCAGGTCGGTGAAAAATCGTTTAGAGCAATTTGTAACAGTCACGAACACAGAACAACAACAAGAACGGAAAAACCTACAGAGAAAAAGGCGGAGAAAGCCAACAAAAGCAACAAAAGAGGCAGCAGAACTTCACGGTGGCTTATAGATCTTACCGTTGAAAGTTGACGGCGACGATCACTTCGTGAGGTTACCTGATCTTTACATTTAGGTCCAGACCATTTAGCGGGGAACAGGCAGAGGCGAAACTAACTTGTCCGCCCGGACGTAGGCTGAGTCGCTCAGGGAGACCTGATTCGGTAAAGTGCCGCTCCAGAATAATGCTACTTGTTCAACATCCTCCAACATAGCTGAAGTAGATATGCTAGTGTTCTTTGTCTCTCTTCTAATCAACTCATGTTGTTTTCTATCAGCATAACCGACTGCAAAACTACATACCGGTGGTCTTCTGTGTCACAGTCCCCCACAGACACCACGAGCAGACGTTTTCAAAACTTGCCGAAATTACTTTTGAAATCTTTTCTTCTGTACTTTTGGATCAGATGAAAAATGTCTCCTAACACAACATCACAATAGGGGCACCATGTTAGAGCAAGATTTTAGTGGAGTGAGCCGTACATTTATTCATGCCTGCAATCTTAAAAGGCCTGACACTCCATACGAACATTTTTTCGGGTTTCTAGAACTCACTAGAAATATATCATTAAGGTTCATATACCATATTACGACAATCTGTATCAAAGGAGTGGCTTGAGCGCAACAGCACAAACTGTGCAAATGGGAAACTTAGGTAGAGGAATTATTCACAAACGACACAGAGACCGAGTGCGATAGAGCAAACGATTGGGCACTTACCTGTCGACTACACGATCACGATATAATTTCTCGCTAACTAAAAAATATAAAATGGGACAAACGGGGAAGACAGTACTCACAATGTTAAAGGGATTAATGAAAGGTGAGTACCACTGAGGATAGACGCTTTCACAAGGTACTCCTAATACTGTATCCCCCCCTCTCCGTCTCCTCCATCCCCCCTCTCTGTGTGTCTGCGCGCTCTGTGTTTCTCTCTGTTCTCTGTCTCTGTCTGTCAGTCCTTTCCTCTCTCATCTCACTCTCTCTCTCTCTCTCTCTTCTCTCTCTCTCTCACGCCACCACACCACACACCCACCCCCACCCCCAACACACACACACACACACACCCACACCACACACACACACCCACACCCCCCACCCTCCCACAACACACACACACCCCACACACCACACAACACACACACACCACCAACACACACACACCACACACACACACGAGCATGCTTACGTGGCTAATGAGAGTGGTAAAGAATCGCGGGTCGAGGGGGGGGGGGAGGGTATTAGGGACATGGGAAGGGTGGCTTAGCGGTATGTGAATGAGCGAGTTATGTGTGTGTGTGTGTGTGTGAGTGTAGTGTGTGTGTGAGAGTGTGAGGTGAGTGAGGTGTGTGTGTCTGTAAGTGTGTGTGTGAGTGTAGTGTGTGTGTGTGTAGAGTGTGTGTGTGGTGTGTGTGTGTGTGTGTGTTGGGTGTGAGTGTGAGTGAGTATGTGTGTGTGTGTGTGTGTGTTTGATGAGAGGGAGTTATGTGTGTGTAGTGAGTGTGTGTGTGTTTGTGTGTGTGAGTGTGTTGTGTGTGTGTGTGTTGGCTGTGTGTGTGTGTGAGGAGTATGTGTGTGTGTGTGTGTGTGTGGCTGTGTGTGAGTGTGAGTTGTGTGTGTGGTTTGAGTGTGAGTGAGTGTGAGTGGTGTGTGTGTGTCTGTGAGTCTGAGAGTTTGTGGTGTGTTGTGTGTGTGTGTGTGTGAGTATGTGTGTGTGTGTGTGTGTGTGTGAGTGTGTGTGTTGTTTGTGCGGTGAGTGTGTGTGTGAGAGTGTGGTATGTTAGTTTGTGTGTTGTTGTGAGAGTGTGTTTGAGATGTGAGTGAGTGAGTGAGTGTGTGTGTGTGTGGTAATTTTGTAAGTGTGTGAGTGTGTGGAGTGTGTGTGTGTGTGTGTGCAAGTGAGTGTGTGTGTGGTATGGTTTATTGTTTGTGTGTGAGTGTGTTGTGAGTGTGTGTGCTGTGTTGTGTTGTGTGGTGTGTGTGTGGATGTTAGTTTGTGTGTGCTGTGTGTGTGTGTGAGTGTGAGTGTGTGCGAGTGTGTGTGATGTGTGTGAGTGTGTGTGTGTGTGTGTGTGGTGAGTGGAGTGTTTGTAGATAGTGTGTGTGGTATGGTTTGTTTGTTTGGTGTGTGAGCTGTTTGTGTGTGTGTGCCCCCCCCCCACCTCCAAGTGTGATTGATGTGAGTGTGTGCACTGTGTCTAGCTGGTACTGGTTTGTTTGAGAGTGTGTGTGTGTGGTGTGTTGTGGCTGTGGTGTGTGTTTCGAGTGTGTATATGTCGTGCTGTGTGTCGAGTGTGTGTGTTGAGACGTGAGTGTGTGTGTGTGTGTGGTGGTATGTTTGTTTGTTTGTGTGAGTGAGTGTGTGTGTTGTGTGTGAGTGTTGAGGTGTGAGTGTGTGTGTGGTATGTTTGTTTGTGTGGTGTGTGTGTGTGAGGTGTGTGTGTGTGCGTGTGTGTGTGTGTGTGAGAGGTATGGTTTAGTTTGATGTGTGTGTGTGAGTGTGTGTGTGTGTGTGAGTGGTGTTATGTGTGTGTGTGTGTGTGTGTGTGTGTGTGTGAGTGTGTGTGTAGTGTGTGTGTGTGTATGTGATGTTGTGTGATTGTGTGTGTTGTGTGTGTGTGAGAGAGTGTCGTGCTTGTGTGTGTAAGTGTGTGTGTGTGTGGTGTGATGTGTGTTGCGCGCGAGAAAGTGTGTGCGTGTGTGTGTGTGTTTGTGTGTGTGCGCGTGTGTAACATATGTATATATCATTCTATATATATTATATATCTATATATATACTAAATATATATTATATTATATATATCTATATCTATATAGTGTGTGTCGTGTGTGTGTGTGTGAGAGTGTTGAGTGTGTGTCTGAGTCGTGTGTGTGTGTGTTGTGTGGTGGTGTGTGTGCGTCCTTGTGTGTGTGTGTGTGTGTGGTGATTGGGTGTGTGTGTTGTGTGTGAGTGTGTGGGGGGGTTTTTTTTGCGCCGCGCGCGGTGTGTGCGTGCGCCCGCGCCACGCGTGTGTGCGTGTGTGTGTGTGTGAGGAATCAATCAGGCAGCCAAGAAGCATTATACGATTGGGAGGTATTTGACCCTATTTCAATTAAAACGTGGGCGAGAAAAAACACCGTTGCACACAGATTAAAATTACCTCGACCCGTCTAGAGACATTGTATGAGTGGAAAAACACTTCAGAGAGCTATTTGAAGCGAAAAGGGAACACATGGAAAGAAAAGATGAATGAAACAAAAAAGATCAAGAGAAAGCAGTAGCTGGACCAAAGACAGGACCGAAACAGTGGATGTACTAGCACAATAGGGAAAGAGCGGAAAGAGAAAATAAATAACGAACAAAATATCTTGAAAGAAGGCATTGGGAACGAAACCAAATTGAGAGAGGTAGGAAAAACAAACAAATAAAGAAAACAAAAAAGTTTAGAAAAAAACTCCAAAACAAAAACAGTGAGAGTGCGGAAAAAGAAAAGCAGAAGGAAAGAAAAAAGGAAAGAAAAAAAAGGAACGCGTGAGAGAAGCCGCTCAATTGGTTCCGTCCAACGGAGCAGCCCATCTTCCGCGTACTCTAGGAACCGATCAAAGAACGGATGTCGATCCCTTGCGTATTCTGAAGACTGAATCTACAACGTGACGCAAAGCAGGAACAAAAAATTGTCGCAAAAGAGAAAAGAATATTGACTTCACGAGAATATCACACGAGCATCAAGTTTCAAAAAGTCTATTGCGATGCTCTCTTGAAGGAGATCATGCTGTGAATTAATGCAATTTGCACCCAAGGGCGAATAAGTAGGATTTTGAATAGGCTGGACACCTCCATCTACGCAATTGAAAAAAGTAACGGAATAGAAAACTATATTGTCTTTAGATTGGAATAATCCCATTACATTTTATCAGAGGTTTCAATAAACATGATGTATAAAGTTAGCGGTAAATGTTCATTCGTGAGATTGCAGATCATTGGTGGTCATTAATTATTAATATAATCTTTAATTTGTAATTTTTTCCTGATGTAATATGATCTATTTCATTTATTGACTGAAATTCAACATTTCTGTTCCTCATTTAATTCTGTTAGTTGGCATATTCTATTGATTCCACAATTTATTCTCTGTGATCATGGGAGTGCAGCTTTGAAGGTGGCCAGTAGATGTTTTCACTATTATTACTTCATCAAATTACATTCACACACACCCTTCCCGCTTTTTTTCTAACATTTTTCCTCCCTTTAACAACCAAATCTACTCTGACATCACTTACTCTTTCCTGTCCAGACTGAAATTTGTCAAAGAATCCACAAGAAGATCGTCTTTCACGACCCTTCAGCAGAACATGGACACTGCGAGGTACAGCTAAATAGTTCTTATTCTTTTTCATGTTATGCTTTGTCAGGTTTTTTGCAAGACAGAAAAAAAGATGGAGAGGACAACATCAGGGTGAATGGATTGGGCGCCACACTCGCCAACATTCTACGATCGGTGGGATCTGGGAACGGAGGAGGAAATGGCGCAAAGTCTTCTGTAGTTGACTCAACGGTTCTTGAAGACTCTGGGAGAGGTGATCGGAGAGGTGAGATGGAATGAATGTTTTGCCTGAGACGTACTCAGGGTTAAAAAACGCTCTGCTTTTGTATTGTCAGTTGTTTGTTGGGTATGCTTTGCGAAACATGTACGCACCCCCCCCCCCTCGCTGTTCAGTACCACCCCCGTGCGCGCTCACAAACAGCTTCCAAATAACTGTTTTAAACACAAGACTCCGTCTTCCACTAAGCCACAGCCAATCATGAGGTCCACGCACAAACCCTGCAAGTGGTGGGGAAGCACCACTAGCTTACAATGAATGCTGACTTTGTACCTGTTGACCTGACAGAGCGGGTTATTAACCTTCACGCTGCACACGGATCAAAACCATCTGAATCACCCCATCTATGCACAGGGTCGTATCTGGTTAGGATGATCAGTGACTCTTCAAACTGGAGGTATGCGAACAGACTTTTTTTTTCTGCGGCATGTCCAACACTGCGCGGATTCAATCGTGGCTGTTAAAAACGTGTTGGGGGGGGGGGGGGGGCGGGTCATTGTCTTGGTTGAAGTACATTTTTACCGCCAGCCATATCTGTTGACTTTTGTCCTTTCGTCGAGGGTCGTTTCAGGACTAGTGGAGAGTGAAAAGGTGGAGAACCATGTACAGTACACACAGAATTGCGACCTTACAAATACATATCTTCGTATATATTGTACTGGATCAGACCAGTGCTTCCTTTATGTATCATTAAAAATGAAGTCATTTTCAACAAAATGCCGAAATGAGGGTACCTGAGTGTGTGTGTGTGTGTGGTGTGAGTGTGTGTGTGTGTGGTTGTGATAGTGTGCGTGCGTGCGTTTGCGTGCGTGCGAGCGTGCGTGCGTCGCGTGCGTGCGTGCGTGCGTGCGTTGCGTGGCGCTTGCGTGATAGTGCGTGTGGTGTGTGTGTGTGTGTGTGTGTGTGTGTGTGTGTGTGTGTGTGTGGC
>CM031598.1:112088561-112098561 GCA_018398815.1 Conus ventricosus
TAAGCTTTTTTAGGAAACTGTTTAACCCCAAACGGGGATCCAGCATCATTATGGGTGCTTTTAAATGAAAAAACTGACAATTTGAGAAAGAAATCAGAAAATCCTGCGCTATGTGGTTGCTAACACTTTAAACAATCTTTCCCTTCAGGTACCCTGAATCATTTCAAAAGCTGCCAGTGAAAATTCTTTAATCGTTATAAAAACCCCAGCGTTCTTAATCGTTTTGTAAAAAACGTTTAAAATACTAAGATTCATTTATCACCCCCTTGTTTACTATTAATAAATTTTGGTTCCTTAATTTAAAAAATTAAAAAAAAAAAAACCCAATGGGCCAAAAAAAACTTAAATTTCTATACCAAGTTTGTTTAAAACCCTTACATTTTTAATCCCCTTACGTATTTTTAAAATTTGTGAAATTATCAAAAAGGTCTTCCCATGTGGCCCCAAAAGCAGCAAAAGTAAATTCCCCATCCCCAAATAAAAGGATTTCACTGTTTTAAAAAAAATTTTAGCCCAATATCTTTTTTACCCTGTTGATCGAAACCCTAAGATCCATTTTAAAACAAACACCAAACTAAACACAAAACCCATCACAAACTTTTTCCAACCCATTATAGGCTTTCGTCGAAATCACTCATGCACCCCGCCCGGGTGAACATGGCTATCACCCATAACGAAAGAAACTCACTGAATTTTTTCCCTCGATTTTAAAAAGCGTTTGATCTTGTAGCCCAAGCATTTTAAAATTAAAAAAAATGACTGCTTTAAGTTAAAATCCGGCAGAAGTCCCCTTTTTTTTCATTTCTATCTTGAAAGCGGCCCCAGCGTGTTTTATTTAAAACGGTACTTTTTCCCTCTAAAGGGAAATGTGAGCTGGGCTTTCCCAAAAGGCTCGTCCTTGGCCTCTTCTCTTCTGTTTTTTTTTAAATGCCCTACCAAAGCAATTTTCTCACAATGATGCCCAGCGTGACCTTTTCGCTGACGAAGTTCTCTTACTGTAGTGATAAAAAAACATCATTTTCTGTAAAAATTTTAATCTTTTAAAACAAAGTCACTGATGTCTTAAAAAGGGTTTGAAACCAAAACCAAATTTGGCCCTTTAAATCCCCCACAAAAAAAAATTTTGGGTTAGCATCAACAAAAACTAAACGACAGCTTTCTTTTTTGAGCCAAAAAAATAGGGGAAAACCTTTGATCGAGCGGGTTTTCCCGAACACCGGGTCTTAGCGTGATCATTGATGAGAACAAAAATTGGAAATTCCCCAAAAAATATGTTTGCAACCTTTTGGCCGCAATTTGTTTTTACTCAAAAAGGTCGTTTTTTAAATGTTGAACCAAAAAACCGGGGAAATTTTTTTTGGGGAACCCCTTTTGCCTTTCTCACTTAAACTAGGGCGTCCATGTCTGGAGTGGTGCCGGTAAAAAACAAAAAAAAAGATCAACTTATGCATAGAGGGGGTTTTAACGCACGCACACACACACACACAACACAACACACACCACACCACACACACCCCACACCACACCCCACCCACACAAAATTCCCAAGGGGGGTTAAAAAATACTCGTACAAAAAAAAAAAGGATTAAAATTTTTAAATTTAAGTCAAACGAAAACCACGAGAATCCAAGCGAAAGCTTATAACATAGCGGGCGCGTCGCCCAGGCTTTCACAGTATTCAAATTTTAAAACACTTTTCCCCTTTTCCCCCCCTTTTTCCTTTTAAAACCCCCCACTCCCCCCCCTCCCTTTTTTAAATGTCTTGACCTCCTTCCCTGTAGTTTTCCCGGAAAATGAGGGAGACTCACTCTGCCTCGGGAGCTGTAGAAAGAAACACCCAAATTTTCCCAATCTGCTTTTTTAACCGACCCAAAAAATGTACGGTTTAGTCTCCCTCACACACCACTTGTTTTTTTGATCAGATCGATGGGGCCCTGCCCGGGGAGCAAAGAAGACTCTTTGCGGGTTTTGAAGTTTGTGATCCCCCTTTTAACTTTTTCCCAGAGATTGGGATTGACTCCCCCTCCCCCATTGTAAACACCACTTGCAGCTTTCCCCCAAAGCCCCCCTTTCCTCCCATAGCATGCAGTCCTGATTTGGGGCCCTCCCCTTCTCTCTCTTCTCTCCCCTTCTCTCTCTCTCTCTCTCTTCCCCTCTCTCTCTTCTCCCCTCTCTCTCTCTCTCTCTCCCTCTCTCCTCCCTTTTCCCTTCTCCCCCCCTCTTCCCTCTTCTCACCCTTTCCCCCCAAATAATTTCCCCTCTTTCCAAAAACTTCAGTAAGGATAAATTTTTTCCCTCACTTAAGTTTTGCCCCTTTTTCTACAGTGTACTAAATTTAAAACAGATCCAAATGAAGCGTAAAATACCTGGTAAATATTTCTTAAATTCTTTTGATAAAAAAAGCCCCACTTAGAAAAAAAAAGGGGGTTTAAAAACCAAGAGTATTTCCCCCAGCTGGCTGACAAAAAGGACTTAAATTTAGAAAGGGAAATGAGGGAGGCATTTAAAAACCCCGAAAAAAAAGGAGTTTAATAAAAAAACGAGAAAAAAGTATCAGACCCAAATTAAAATAAAAACTGAGCATTTTGGGAAAAACCTGAAAAAGAAAACAGGATACAGCATCATTATGGCGGGGCTTTTAAAGGGAAATTTCCCTGACAAGTTGAGAAAAAAATTCAGATAATACTGCACTATGTGGTCTGCAACCTTTAAAACAATCTTTTCCCTTTAGGTAGCTGAATCATTTCAAACAGCGCCAGTGAACTTTTTTTAAAACCCGTTTATGAAACTCCACCTGTTTTTTTCAATCGTTTTGCAAAAACATTAAATACTAGAAAATTCATTTATCCCCCCTTCTAGCTTTTTAATAATTTTGGGTTTCCCAAAATTTAAAAACAAAAAATAAAAAAGCAAGGGCCCAGAAAACAAAAATGCTTCTATCCCAAAAGTTTGCTCTACCTTACTTTGGGTGATCCCCCTTACGTATTTTTTATAATTTTTTTGGTTATTGATCAGAATGCCCTTCCCCATGGGGGTCAAAAGGCAGAAAAAAGTGATTCCCTTTCCCAAAATCAAGAAAATCTACTTTTTTAAAAAAATTTTAGCCCAAATTTTCTCTTTTATTGTTGTATGGGAAAAACCTCTAGAGTTTGCTTTGTTCAAAAAAACCTAACTAAAACAAGGAAACTTTCAAAAAACTGTTCCCCCTTTTCATTTCGGTTTGTCGAAATAAATCTTGCCACAGGGCCTTAAAAAACCGCCTCTGTGTTTTAAATGGCTATCACCCCATCAACAAAAGAAAACTCACGGGGAACTTTTTTCCCTTTTCCCTTTTAAGAAAGCTTTGATCTTTAGACCCACAGCTTTATTTTAAAAAAAGGGACTGCATTGTTAAAAATCGGCGGGTAGTCACCTTTTTTTCAGTATATCTTGAAAGGGGCCCCAGCGTTTTTAAATTTAAAACCGGTACTTATTCCTCTAAAGGAATAGTGAGCTGGGCGTTCCACAAGGCTCTGTCCGGGCCCTCTTCTTTTCTGTATTTTTTTAAATGCCCAAACCGTTTGCACATAACCAAATGATGTCAGCTGGGGATCTGTTCGCTGACAAAAGTTCCTTCCCGTGGGATACAAACATCATGCGTACAAATATCGTTACAAAAAAAGAAACATGTTGTCTTGAATGGTGCAACCAAAACCAAAAGGGTTCCTTTAAATTTCCGCACAAAACAAAATGTTTGGCCCAGCATCGAGACAGAAAAACATAAACAAAGAAAATCTTATTTTGGGGGCCTAAAAAGGAGTAAAAACCGATGAGCGGGTTTAAACCAACACCTTTGCCCTTAGGCGTGATCTTTTTGATAAAACTTTAAATGGAAATCAAATATAAATAAATTTTTGCAAAATTTTGGCCCTCGCAATTTGTTTTACTCAATACCCTCATTTAATTAGGGTTAAAACCACATATCCAAAAAATTTTTTTTGGAAGCCCATTGTTTCTCAAAATAAACTATGCGTCCACTGTTGGGGTGGTCCCGGGGTGAAAATCACTTTAAAAAAGATCAACTCTATGCATAGGGGGGGAAATTAAGCTAAACTTCCAAAGTCTCTATCAACCACGGGCAAATTCGCAAAACTAATGATGTTTTCCACTGCAAAAGCCAACTGACCTTTAAATAAGGGGTACAAAGGGGTTTAAAATCCATGCAAACATGGGCGCCCAAAACTTGCTGAGTTTATCCAAATGGCAACCCCGCGATATGATTAAAAAAATTTCATTTTTTCCCCGGGGTCCGCAAATTTATTTGTTCAAATCAAATTTTTTTATTTTTGGTCCCTCGTGGGAACTTCTTCCCTCCCCGTCTGCCCCAAAAAATGTCAACAATGGGCCCTTTCCCTTTAAATCAGCATACTTAAACATTTAAACTTAAAAATAAATCTAACCTTTTGATCAAGTCTCAACGCCCTTTCTTTTATGATCCCTCTTTAAATTTCTAGGAAAAAAGTTGTGTGGTGGGGTGTGTGTGTGTTTTGGTGTGTTTTGTTTTGTGTGTGTGGGGTGTTGTGTGTGTGTGTGTGTGTGTGTGGGTGTGTGTGTGTGGTAATGGGTGTGGGGGGGGTATGCCCTGGCCCGGGGTGTATGTGTGGGCGTGGCTTTCATGGGGAGCCGCGCGCCCTACGTGGGCTGAATTTTGTTTGTGAAATTTTTTAAAGGGATTTTTTTTTTTTTTTTTTTTTTCCTTTTAATTTTTTTTCCCTTTTAAAGTTATTGTTAAAATAAAAAGGTTTCCCATTTTTTTTCATTGGTTTTTTGTCATTAAAATGTGCAGTCGTTTTGTTTAAAGTTGTAGAATTGCAAAGGGCAGATTGGGAAGAATAAAAAAAAGGAAAAAGCCTAAAAAACTCTATCCTTTAGTTAAAAAGTTTTTGAGTCTTGAGTCTTGAGTCTCTCCTCTCTCTCTTCCCCCTCTTCCCTCTCTCCTCCTTTTCTTCTCTCTCTCTCCTTTTCTCTCCTCCCCCTTTTCCCCCCCCCCTCCCTCTCTCTCTCGCTCTCTCTCCTCTTCTCCCCTCCCTCCCCTCTCTCTCTCCTCCTCTCCTCCCCCTCCCCTCTCTCCCCCTCTCCCTCTCTCTCTCTTAAATATTCTTACGCCTTTTCCAAATCTATGAAAAAACATTTTGGGCGTGTTTTTTCATGTGAGCCATGTTCTCAAGTGCAAAAACATTAAATTTTGGGGCACCGAAATCAGTGTCAAAGGTCTCTTTAAACCCCCCCTTTTTCATACCGGGTTTGATTTCAATTTTTTTTAGATCTTTAGTGTCCTTCCCTTAGGAAAAAAGGGGAAATGAAGAGGAGAAAGGAAGGGGGAGAGAGGGGAGAGAGAGGGGGAGAGGAGAGAGGAGAGAGGAGAGAGAGAGAGAGAGAGAGAAGAGGGGAGAAGAGGGGAGAGGGGGAGGGGAGAGAGAGAGAGAGAGAAGAGAGAGAGTTTATAGAGAATTAAAAGAGAATTTAAACGTGTTTTAAAAGAGGGGTTACCAAATTTTTCAGCAAAAATGGGAAAAAACTTTCTCTTTCTTGGGGAAAAAAAATGGGGTGGGAATTTAAAATAAATGAAGAGAATGGGGGGGGGTAGAAGTTGGGGTTGGGGGGGGGGGCGATTTTTAAAATGTCAAGCGAATAAACAAAACCCGTCTAAGATACAGAAAAGTTTCAAAACCCTAAGGGTAAAACAACGAGTAAAAACACAATTTAAAAAAACAACAAAAACAAAAACCAAAAAAAACACAGACAAAAAACACCACGAGACCCTTCCCCAGTTTCGCGTACACCCTTTCGATAAAATTCATACAAACGCTTCAGACACAATCGTCGTTGTCTTTATCAATTTATCTCATCTTTTATTTATCATCAAAATCATCTTTATCATCATCATCTTATTCCCCGTGTCCCCCTGTGGGTGGTGTTTGTCGTCGTCAATCATCATCGTCCCTCGGCGTCGTCGTGTGTCGTCGTCGTCTCGTCGTCCCTCCTCGTCAGATCAACAAACCCTCATCATCACATCATCATCTTATCATGTCGTTTGTCCCTCAAACATCAGAAAAACCATAGACTCGAAAAATCCACACAAAAGTACAGATTCCCGGGACCCCCAGTCATCTTTCCCCAAAACAAATACCTTGACCCGTTCTCCCCCTTTTGGCTTTCCCCGCAGACAGGGGGGGCAAAAAAAAGATTTCGTAAATGCTTTAAATTTCCCTTTTTTTCTTCATCTAATTTATTTTTTTTTTTGTTTGTTTTTTTTTGTTTATCTATTTTTTCGCTTGTTTTTTTCTTTTAAAATTAATTTTTTTTTATTCTTTATTTAACCCTTTGGGGTTTTTTTTATCCATTCTTTTATTTTTTAGTTCGCTTTTAAAACTGAGGGGCCAAAAAGTTTTTTGGGCAAATTTCAGGGCTCGTGAGTTTTCTTTGAATGTACAAATATTCCCCCCTTGGCCTAAAAAACGGAAGGGAAAAGTTAAAAAAAACAAAGTCCTTTAAACACTTTAACAAAAGGTTTGGGGACAGACAGGAATTAAAACCCGGGAAAAAAGGGGGGAAAAGAAGGAAAAAAAAGGAAAAAAAAGGGGGGAAGGCAGGGGAAAAAAAAGCCCGGGGAAAAAGGGAAAAAGAGAAAAAAAAGGAAAGGGGAAAAAAAAGGGAAGGGGGGAAAAAAGAAGGGGGGAAAAAAAAAAGGAAAAAAGAAAGAAATAAAAAGGAAAAGAGAGAATGGGGAGAGAAGAAGAAGAGAGAGAAGAGAGGGGAGGAGGAAAAGAAAAGAGAACAGAAGAAGACAGACAGAAAAGAGAGAAACAGAAAGAAGGAGAGGGTGAAGGGGGGGGGGGGGGGGGGGCAGAGGAAAACAGGGGGGAAACGGGAAAACATGGGGGGGAAAAAAAATCCACAACGGTGCGTGTAAATTGGGAAATAATTTTATAACGGGCACTTTTTCCCTGTTTTTTTTTTCATAGTAAACGAGCAAATTTTCAGTTTTTTTTCGTTCCCCCCGCTTTTTTTTTAAAGTTTTATTTTTTATCCAAAAATTAAAACAAAATTATCCCCGCTGAATTGGTTTCTTTGGGGTTTATTTTTTCGAAGTTTTTTTTCTAAACCTTTTCCTTTTTCCTTTGATTAACTTTGTTTCAAGAGACTGGGGTTTTTTGCTTATGATGATGGTGTGAACGATTGCTGTTTTGCTGTTAGTATCATTCCGTCTGTGCTCTCTCTCTCTCTCTCTCTCTCCTCTCTCTCTCTCTCTCTCTCTCTCTCTCTCTCTCTCTCTCTCTCTGCGTTAGGAAGAACATGCTAAGCCTGACCTTCTGTAGCCAGGAGCCATCATCCTGGTTTACTTTGAACACATGCTGTTGCATGTACGGGTTTCTTTATTTCTTCCTCCGACAGTTGCGTCTTTTGGAAGTCTCTGGAGCGGTAAACCTATATACCTTTTCCCTATCTGTTTTCAAGCCAGATTTGCTGCAGGACACTTCATCGTTGACTGACTTTAAAATCCTGACATTTGTCAGCTTTCTCTCGAGTCGTAAACCTATATACCTTTTCCCTCTCTGTTTTCAAACCAGATTTTGCCGCAGAACACTTCGTCGTTGACTGACTTATACCCTGACGTTTGTCAGTTTTCTTTGACAAAATAGTTCGAGCGAAGTCATTAGTATGATAATCAAACGTTTTAGCTTACAAAATCGGGGTACCAAGAGGGGGTGGGGGAGGATGTGACACAATCCACATTTACAGGAAGGTCGGAATGGCATGTCATGTCTACAACATCTTGACAGAGTGGGACAGCGGATGAAAAAAACCCAGGGAATTGAGAGAGAGAGAGAGAGAGAGAGAGAGAGAGAGAGAGAGAGAGAGAGAGAGAGAGAGAGACAAGAAGACAGAGAGACAGAGAAACAGAGACAGAGACAGAGAGAGCGAATTTGCTAAGGAACTAGAGAGAAGAATGAAATTATGGACAATGTGTTTCATCAGGGGGAAGAGATGAAGAAATATATGAGGGAAAAAAACCATGAAAGCAAAAAAAAGTACTAATTAAACCAATTAATGAAGCAGAGACAACAAGAAACCAGCCTACGACCCAAACAGCGAATAAACCAAAATACAACGAACAAAGGAATGATCACAGGACGCTGGCACAGAAGAGGCTCGCTTGGATTCGCCTATTAACCAGAACGACAAGGACCCACCCCCCCCCCCCCCCCCCTCCCGTTGGGGTGATGGAGGAGAGGTCTTTTCTCTCCAACAAGTGTTTGCACATTCCTTTTTGTTATCCGCCCTCCCTGTTTGAAAATACCCGGCAGACGTTCGCGCGCTTTCTGAATCAGCGCCGGACCATTCCCATCGCAACTTGCGCGGGCGACGAGAGAAAAAGTCCATTCTGTCTCTGACAACAGAGCTGTCAACATCGGTGGGAACCGACCGACTAGGTATGATTGTTTTGAGTGAAAGGCCTTTTGCGTAGGTTGGTTTGTTTTTATTAATCATTTATCGCTGTGATCTTAACATGTGGACATTTGCCCCTTCCTTGTCCCCCAGCCTAGGCACCTCATTCATCTACCTCGCACTCTTCTCTCCTTCCTGTCTATCGCATTCCATTCTGCCCCCCCCCCCCCCCCTCATCCAATTCCTTTCCAATCGTTTTGCAAATCAGTACCCATGCCCAAATTTCTGCGTCTGAGAGGTTTCTTTTCTGTAAATGGTTGGTTGGTTAGAACGAAAATCCACACACTTACAAGCTCAGTACAGAAAGATGTGTCAAATCGGTGGATTTCTATTAAAATGACAAGGCTAAATCTAAGAATTTGCCGCAGTAAATCAGTAATCTAATTCTAAGTTGCTTTGCTTCAAACCAAACTTAAAATCCAAAAATAAAAAAAAAACCCTCACAGTATTGGCAAGACCAGCAATGCTAATAACAATGAATATGTCAACAATCAAAAGTTATCAGTTCTGTTCGAATAATATGCAGAGGAAAACATCTCATCAAAACTTTCCATTCCTCTGTCAGTTTTGCATGAGTTGATTTGTTGTCCGTTTGAACATTTGTAGACAGATAGTACTTCGAAGAGACCTTTTACTGTGAGGATATATACAAAACTGCTGTACATGTATCATGTTCAGTTTGTTCTTATGGGACACTCAATAACAAAATTGCAATCATTACCGATGACATTCATATCGCATCGTTACGTAGCCCTGTATGTCGAGCGAGTGTTTTGATCCCGAAACTGCCAGAAATTCATCATAACTTTTAAAGATTTTTTTTTTCTCGTATCATCTAAAAAAAAAGAAGAGTAAACTTATTTCTTCTTCTTCTTCTTCTTCTTCTTAATTCTATCTTGTCTTTCTTGTCTTCTTTATCTCTTGCTTGCTTGCATTGTTCTGCTCTTTCTTGTCTTTCTTGTCTTCTTTATCTCTTGCTTGCTTGCATTGTTCTGCTCTTACTTTTGTTCTTCTTGTTCTTCTTTATTCCTTCTTGCTTGCATTGTTCTGCTCTTACTTACCTTTTTTTTCCTTGCATTGTTCTGCTCTTACTTACCTTTTTCCTTGCATTGTTCGCTCTTACTTACCTTTTTCCTTGCATTGTTCTGCTTTACTTACCTTTTCCTTCTTGATCTGCTCATAAATTCTCTATTTTAGTTTTTTTTTTCTGCATAGTACTGCTTTATTTACTTTCTCCTGCATTGTTCTGTCTTATTACCTTATTCTTGCTTGTCTTGCTCTTACTTACCTTTCTTCTTGCATTGTTCTGCTTCTTTCCTTTTTCTTGCTTGTTCTGCTCTTATTACCTTTCTCCTTGCATTGTTCTGCTCTACTTACTTTGTCTTTCATTGTCTGCTTTATTACCTTTTGCCTTGCATTGTTCTGCTCTTACTTACCTTTTTTCATAGTTTATTTTGCTTTCCTCCATACTTGGTATATCTGTGGTGTGGTCAGCTTCTTTCTGTTTTCC
>CM031598.1:112106061-112113561 GCA_018398815.1 Conus ventricosus
ATAAGATGATCGGCAGGGCAGCCACGACGCTTGTCATGGTTCGTTGTTTATTGTTAGCTTTCAGAAATTTGATACAGAGATCAACAAAAGGATCCGGTAGACAGCCACAACACCTGCTCGCCTCACACAAAAAGTGTGGATAGTTTCCTAGTTGACCACAAAGACAAAGATGGCCGATAACGCCTGAGTTCTCAGCACCTTGCTGAATGGCAGTGAGACATGGACCACGCATGCTCGCGAGGAGAAGAGGCTCAATTCCTTCCACCTCAGAAGCCTCCGGCGTATACTCGGCATCTCCAGGAAAGACAGGGTGACCAACACCGAAGTCCTGCCTCGTGCTGGCCTCCCTATACCATGTACACCCTGCTGAGACAGCGTCGGCTGCGTTGGCTGGGCCACGTTCGCCGCATGAAGGATGGTCGCATCCCAAAAGACGTCCTCTATGGAGAGCTTGCCGCAGGGCAGAGAAGCATTGGCCGCCCACGGCTGACATACAAAGACGTTTGCAAAGGAGACATGAAGGAGCTTGAAATCAATGTGAGTCCTAGGAGGACCTCGCAGCAGACCGGAACAGCTGGACAAACACTCTCAAACTAAAAACAAAAAAACCAGCTGCACATTGGCGAAGGCAAACTCACAGCTGCTGCAGCAGAAACGCGAGCCCGCAGAACGGGGATGACAGCCAACGTGTCAGTGTCAACATACAAATATGACCACTGCGACAGAGACTGCCACTCTCGCATCGGTCTCTACAGCCACAGGCGATGCTGCTCGGGTCGAGCAGACAGCCCGGCATATGGCTAAATCTAAGGTCAGATGCACTCTATCCATGGTCAGTTACGACGGACGGAGGCTTATTACTATTACTTTTGAAATTTGTTTTTTCCTTGCCCTTTCACGCGAATTAACTTTATTTCAAGAGACTGTTCATTGTTTTTGTAATGGCGATGATTGCTGTTGTTATTATTCTCTCTCTCTCTCTCTCTCTCCTCTCTCTCTCTCTCTCTCTCTCTCTCTCTCTCCTCTCTCTCTCTCTCTCTCTCTCTCTCTCTCTCTCTGGTAGTATCAGGAAGCATGGCCAGGCCTGAGATCGTGTGGTCAAGACCCGTGATCTTATTTTACCCTGGATGCAGACTTTGGTATGCACAGTAAGGATGTCTATTCCTTTAGCCATGAACCGGTACCTTTTCTCTTCCTATTCGTGAATCACATTTGCCGCAGAACACTTTGACATTGACTTACTGACACCCTATTTCTGTTGGTTGCTCTGAAAAAAGTATTTTGAGTGAAGTCCTTTGTAAGACATTGTATTGTTTAGGTTACAAAATGCAGATGCTGGTGGGGGGGGGGGGGGGGGGGGGGTTCTAGCATTGTAAGCACTATAGAGAGGGAAATGACACGTCAAGGTGAGGGCAAGAAATGAGGAGGAGAGAGAGAGAGAGAGAGAGAGAGAGAGAGAGAGAGAGAGAGAGAGAGAGAGAGAGAGAGAGAGAGAGAGAGAGAGAGAGAGAGATTGAGAGAGATTGAGAGAGAGAGGTGAGTGGGTGCATGGAGGCAGACAGAACTAGAAACAGATTCGTATACTAACGAATATATATGTCGAGACGGAGAGTGGGTGACAGCACACACACACACACACACACACACACACACCACACACACACAACACACACAACACACACACACACACACACACACAGAGAGAGAGAGAAGAGAGAGAGAGAGAGAGAGGGTGGGTGGGGGGTGGGTAGGAAGACCGCAGATGAACTAGAGGAAAGGATTTGTTTTTATCCGGAAGGTTGGGGGTGGGGTAGTCGGGGGAGGGGTGGGGGTGGGGGGGGGGGGAGGGGAGACAGAAAAGTGTTGGGAAAGGAAAGAAATAATCCAGGGGAAGACAACCCAAAGTGCTAAACCAACAAAGGAGTGGAGAAAGAGGCAGTGAAGAAACAAGCCACTTCATCCTGCAGCAGGGAAACAGAGGCGTGAAGAAACAAGCCACTTCATCCTGCAGCAGGGAAACAGAGGCGTGAAGAAACAAGCCACTTCATCTGCAGCAGGGAAACAGAGGCGTGAAGAAACAAGCCCCTTCATCCTGCAGCAGGGAAACAGAGGCGTGAAGAAACAAGCCACTTCATCCTGCAGCAGGGAAACCACACTGCAACGCACACAGGAGGGAAAGCAAGGCGCTCACACACAGAGGACGCTCGCTTCGATTCCTCCGTTCATCAGGATGGCAAGGGCTTCAGAGCTGGGGTGGAGAGGAGAGATCTTGTCTGTTCTCTTAAAAAAATGTGTTTGCACATTCGTTTTTTGTTGTTACCCTGCCTCCTTCTGAAGCAGCGCCAGAATATTCCCATCTCAGCTCGCGCAGGCGACCAGATAAAAAGAACATCTCTCTGTGATGAGAGACTGCCACAACAGTGGTGAGAATAGGCCGCCTAGATGTATTTGTTTTGAGTGAAGGTCCATAAAGTTTGTTTGTTTGTTGTTATCATTTGTCGCTGTCATCTTTACATGTGGACGCCTAGCCCTTCCCGTCCCCCGCCCATGTTCCCCCTTACACCCCCACCCTCACATGCTTCCCTCCTTCCTTTTCACCTACCTCCCTTCCTGTTATTTCCAAGCAACAGTCCTGTCTCTCCATGCCCCAACTTTTCCATCTGAGAGGGTTTTTTTTTTCTCGAATGGTTGGCTGGTTTTAACTAATCCATGCACTTAGAAGTTCATGGCCAGCAGGATCTTGAAAGCGACGAGGGTTTTTTTTTTACTCCCTAGGGAGTCTCACTCCTAGTTTAATTTTGCTTCAAAGCCAACAAATTAAAAACAAAATGATTACAATATCAGCAAGACTGGAAGTGTTAATAAAATCCGACAAATTTGATATCAAAGCTATTTACTTAGCTCCAATAGAATACCAAGCAAAAGGACAATCTTATCAAACGTTTCCATTCCTCTGTAAATTGTGCATCGTTCTCTTTTTCTTTTTTTTATAATCTTTCTGCAAAGTGTATTCGTTGTGAGAATATCTACAAATCTATTGTCCATATATCATATTCTATTGTGGACACTTAATATTAGAATTGCATTGATTACCAATGACATTCATGTCACAGTTTTTTTTTCCGTAATCTTGTATGCCATGTAATGCCCTGTTTTCTTCCTGACTTGGCCAAACATTTATGAGAAAGACTGCATCATTTACACAAGCATATTCTTTTTTTTTGTGTCGCAATATCAACATGAATGTGGTAGAGAGCAAACGGATTTCTAGGCTTTTCTCTCTTTCTTGATGTCCCTTTTCCACTCCTTAATTATGTTTCTCTTTGTTTCGTTCTCTCCTTCCTTCTCTAGATTTCTTCTGACCTTCTTTTACTTTTCTTTACTTTATCATTTCTTTTATCCTGTCTATCTTTCCCTTCCCTTTCTTGCAAGCTCTTCTATGGTGGTTTTGCTTCTGTCTGATGTTTTCCCCATTATCATTCTTTCCTTTCTTTCTTCTTTCTTTCTTTTCTTTCTTTCTTCTGTTTTCTTTTATTCAACCGTTTGAGGCATGGCTTAGCTCTAGAGCGTAGAGATCATGAGCTGACGCATGCAATCTTTGATCTTCTGGGGGGGGGGGGGGTGACTTTAGCGGATCACTGCATAATACATTGAATATAACCAGCCGCCGTGACGAAATGGTTAGCGTCGCGGACTCCCGGCTGGGAGGTCGTGGTTCGAATCCCATCGGAGTCATGTGGGTTTTTCTGCCCCGACCGGCTCCTACCCAGAGTTGAGTTTGCTGCGGACTCAGTTGGGGAGACTGGGACCACACAGTCGAGTTTCATCCACTTAATGGATGCGTTTCTGAGAGTGTTGCTTAAATTTCCTGACCAACACTGCAGGTGCCTGTATCTCTCGGGCCCGGTTGACGCCGGGATATATTATAAAAGGAAGCGTAGAGTACAGCCCGTCATGTAGTTTCAGACCGAAATGGAAATCCGTAACATCATCTTATTCATCCTCATTCTCATCGATCAGCATTAAAAAATACATTGAATTGGCCAAAAATGAGATTATACAATTATTGTAAAGCAAAGCTCAACTATGAAGGGATTAGCCGAGGGAGCGGAAGGAGTTGGAATAGCCATAGCAAAACTCCATCCAGAAGAAAGAAAAAGAGGGAGGGGTAGGTGAGAAAGAAGGAATAGAAAGAAAGAAAGAAAGAAGAAAGAAAGAAAGAAAGAAAGAAGAAGAAGAATATGGAACAAGAGACAGGACGAAAGAAATAAGGAAAGAATAAGAAAGAAAATTAAAACACACTCGTCGTGGGAACATTCTAATAAACGGAAATTTGTTTCTGTCATTAAGAAACGGAAAAAAGGAAAGAAGAGGAAAAAGAACATGAAAAAAGAGAGATTTCAAATGGCAATAAACGTGGCGGCCAGTAATTCAGGGTGGGTATCTGTCCTATCCGTGCAAGTTGACAGAGAACGGTTGACCCTGTGATTGTTTTAGTTTCATCAAGTAGGCGTCACTGCGTGCGGACCACACTGCGCATGATTTGAAGCTGATGGATAAATGAATCAACAACTAAGATGAGAGAAATGAAGAAGAGGGTCTCGTGGCTACGACTTAGTATATGTGTGACCTACGCATTAGCCCAATGCGCTGGACAGCCCTTGAGTGCCTACCTAACATTGGCTGTCTTTTTTATGTGCGTGTAGTGAATGTACACACGTGTGTCTTAATCTCAAAGTGAATGCGGTAGAGTACAAACGGATATTCACGGACAATTTCTGCCTGATCATTTACATTCAGATTACATCTGATGGCCCTCAGCAGACTTGCTCCAGATCTGGCGCATGCCAAGGATGATGTTCATACCACAGTCTCTACACATTGTTCAAAATGTTGTCCGAACTTTCCGACCTTTGTATCAACAACGTTTCAATTATTCATCCAGGAGCAAGTCATTGTGTGTTCTTCATTAGTTTAATGCTTTACCGTGTTCGTATGGTAATCTCTAGTACAGTCAAAACCATATACGAAAACTCAACTACTCAAAATGACATTACTTGAAATATTCAAAAGCGTTCTATGTCTGTTTACTTTAAATGCCAGCCACGACAAAATCGCCTAATAACAACATGTCTTACTTCCGGCAAATTACCTTCCTTCACCTTTACTTCCTTTTCCCTGTCAAACCCACGCCCCACCCCCACCCCACTCCAACATCTTTCACTTGTTTCCATCCGTCCATCTTCAAACGACTGGTCTTTGATCCTTGTTCGGTCTGAAGACACGGTTTTCCCAGAAATTTGACAGCGGAGAGCGATGTCCAGAACTTACACGGCAGTACAGGAAAGCTCTGACTTTTTCTAGCCTATGCCTTTTTAAACGTGACACTTGTAACACAGAGATGAATGATAGAGGATGGATTCTGTTTCAGTCAGAGTTTCTGCCAGATAGTACTTATCCGTGGAAGCAGATAGATCAATCGAAATACAACCGTCTGCTGTCAGATATTACAACCATGTGAAGAAACCTCCGGCTGCAATGCATCTACTGAACCTTTGATCGGAGAGGCATTGCGATGAACTAGTCATCTTATCAGGACACTGCTTCTTCCAGTTCTTTTTTAGTCCTCGGGTTAAAATTCCAAGAATTGCCATTGGTCGAGATGTTTACGCATGTAAGTATTTTTCCCAACACTAAGTAGTCGCCTTCCGCCCAGGATGTTGTCAATACACCAGTGTTTGTGTGTGTGTGTGTGTGTGTGTGTGTGTGTGTGTGTGTGTGTGTGTGTGTGTGTGTGTGTGTGTGTGTGTGTGTGTGTGTGTCTGTCTGTCTGTCTGTTCTGTGTGACTGCGTGCGTGTGCACGCGCTTGCGTCCGTGCGTGTTTGTGGTTCCATTGATTGTACAGATGCAAGATGGCCCACTTTCCAAAGATGAATGGATTGGGATTCTTCTAAGATATTAGTTTTTCTTTTGTTGCCTTATTCTCCATGGAAATCTCACTCCAAGGGCTTGAACGGAAAGGGAAGAGGTGGGGATGGGGATATAATGCTGCACAGAGAGGAGGGGGGGGGGATTATTGAACTTGGGACAGTAATCAAGAGAACAGTTCTTAAATGGCTATCGCAATGGACTCTCAGTTTGTGGGTTAGGAGTTCCTATACTGGCACCATGTTGTGAGTGGAGGGATGACGCTGTGGATCAGGGCGATCTGTAAGTTGGTAGTTTTCTGGGACTGAAAGGATATCTGTCCGGCAGTGACTTAGTTCTGATAGACATACTGCTGACAGTCCCTTGTTTATTTGACCAACAGTTGCCTTTAGCACTCAATTGCTCTCTCTCTCTCTCTCTCTCTCTCTCTCCTTCTCTCTCTCTCTCTCTCTCTCTCTCTCTCTCTCTCTCTCTCTCTCTCTCTCTCTCTCTCTCTCTCTCTCTCTCTCTCTCCTCTCTTCTTCTCGCATACACATATACACACACGGGCGTGCTTGGGCACACGAACGAGAAAGCAATCAATGCATTGGCTCACTTTGTGTACTCACATTCGTAAAAAAATGTATGTTTCATGTAAACGGAGAGACATGGGTCATTTTGTATCTCTTTAACAAAAAAATGTCTTCCAGGTGTACAGAAACAATAGAGGCGCTCCATCACACGGGTCAACAGAAGAGAGTCTCCCCCATCTCCCAAGCCTGTTAAAGCTGAACCTTTTCTTCCTTTCTTGCAGTCAATAAAAAGGAACTTTTCTGTCTCCCCTGTCATTAAATACACTCTATTCTTCTTTCTCCAAAATCAACAAAGACGATTGAGTTTCCGACCTCTAGATCAATAAAGAAAAGAGTGTCTCTCTCTCTCTCTCTCTCTCTTCTCTCTCTCTCTCTCTCTCTCTCTCTCTCTCTCTCTCTCTCTCTCTCTCACAAAACATGGTTTGAATGGGAAACATCCACAGAATCTCCTTGTCCTGCATGTAGACACATTATTGATGACGAAGAACATTTTCTGTTCCACTGTACTGCTTATAATGAAGTGCAGACAAATTGTTCACTTTTCCAGTTAGATATAGCGAAAAGACAAAATGTTGCTGTCGTGGTATCATCAGATGATGAACTTGTAATTAAATCAGTTGCGAAATTCATCGCAGAAGCATTGAAAATTAGACAGATGGAGGATAGTGAAATATAAAATAATGCATTTAAGAGATATCTGAATGAATATTATCATTCATCGCAAGTGGAAGAGATCAGTAAGATACATTGTTATCATTTGATCGAGTGGATGGTCGAGTCAGTCTGGTGTTTTTTTGTTTTTTGTTTTTTTTTTGGGTTTTAATTGCATTACTCCTGTGCGTGAGGACATAAGGAAATGTTATGAATTTATTTGTTTTTAACCTTTGATTTGGTGCACACTAGGAATGAATGTGTACTATTTGTTTGCAGGAAAGGAAGAGGGAAATGTTATTGTTCTGTTACCTCTCCCCCCTTGTCAAAAGACCTCTTTGGTAATGA
>CM031598.1:112118561-112137413 GCA_018398815.1 Conus ventricosus
AAAAAAAGAAAAGAAAAACAAAATGAGAGGGGGAAGAGAGAGAGAGGGGGAGGGGAAAAGAGAGAGAAGAGAGGAAGGGAGGGGGGGGGGGGAGTGGTGGGGAGGGCGGGCCAGGGGTGGGGAAAGTGAAGGGCCCCGGCTGGGGCGAGAGAGAAAAGGGGGTGGAGAAAGAGAGAGAGAGAGAGAGAGAGGGGAGAGAGAGAGGGGAGAGAGAGAAAAGACAAAGAGGGGGAGAGAGGGGAAAGAAAGGAAAAGGGAAAAAGACAGACGAGAGAGAGGGGACCCGGGGGACACAGAATGGGGGGTTAAAGGGTTCAGAGAATAAAATAGACAGTAATGCACACCCAAAAGGGGAGAGAGAGAGAGAGGGGAAGAGAGAAAAGAAAACTGAGAAAAGGGGGAGGGGAAAAGAGAGAGAGAGAGAGAATTTATTAAAAGAATGAGTTTAAATAGACAGTAAAAGCCCCAAGAGATAGAGAAGGGGAGAGAGATAATTGATTAGAGGGAAAAAAAATAATAGCAAATAATGACACCGAGAGAGAGAGAGAGAGGGGGCGAGAGAGAGAGAGAGAGGAGAAGGGGGAGGGGAAAAGAGATGAGGGGGAGAGAGAGGAAGAAAAGAGGAGAGAGAGAGAGAGAGAATGAGGAGGGAAAGAGAGGATAATTGATTTTGGAATGAGGGTAAATAGACAGTAATGCACACAGAGGGGAAAAGAGAGAAGGGGAGAGAGGAGAGGGAGAGAGAAAAGAGAGAAAAGAAGGGGAAGAGAGAGAGAGGGGAGAAGGAGAAGAAAAAGAGAGAGAGGAGGAGAGAGAGAGGAGAGAGAAAGGGGGGAGAGAGAGAGAGAGAGAGGGAGGAAAAGGGGAGAGGGGAGGGGTGTGTTTTTGTTTTGTTATGAAGAAGAAAAAAAACAACCCAAGGTTTTGGGAGGACCCAGAGAAGCACTGTCTTCGCCCCGCCCCTTTTAAACTTAATGGGGTGTCCTGTGCGTGCCTGTTCCCATCGTCAACACAGCGCAGGCCTCCCAAAGGGGTGGTACGGACTGCTTAAAAAGGGAGGGGAAAAGACAGTGCTTCTCGGGTTCCCCCCCAGCCCTTCGGTGTTTTCTTTTTCTTCTTTGCCTTAATAGGTGCCCCGGGGAAAGGGCCCGTGACGGTGAGGAAAGGGCCCTTGACCCAGGGGGGAAAATCCTGTTGACAGTGGGAAAAACTACAAAATTTGGATTCTCTCTTGAGGGGCACATAAGACCCTTTTTTTCGAAAAACTTGGCTGTGTCTGGAGTGGCCCCTGTCTTCGTCTGTCCGTGGGAAGGGGGGTTGGGGGGGGGGGGGTTTGTGGGGGGTGCTCGGCAGCTTTGGGGGGTGGGGTTTTTTTGCCCGGGGGGCTCTGCAGTCATGAAAAACGGGTGGTCACCCCTGGGGGATGTACTTTAAGGGGGTTTTTGAGCTGCATCCTGTAGTCTAATTTAACCCCTGTTTAGGTTTAGTTTTTGTCCCTTGATATCTTAAAGGAGGTTTCCTGTGGGGTGCCCGTACCCCTCGTCAACCCAGCGCAGGCCTCCCAAAGGGGGGGGACAGGATGCTCTAAGGGCAGGCGGGAAAACAGTTTCTTTTCTGGGGCCTCCCCGACCTTCGGGGTTTTTTTTCCCTTTTTTGCCCTTAACTTGGGTGACCCCGGAGAAAGGTCCAGTGACGGTGAGGAAAAACCCACTGACCACAGGGGAAGGGCCTGTTGGGCAGTGGGAAAGATACAACTTTTTGGGTTTCTCTTGAGGGCAAAATAAGACCCCTATGGCGAAAAACTTGGCTGTGGTTTTGGAGTGGCGCTGTCTTCGTCTGTCCGTGGGCGGGGTGGTTTTGGGTTTGTGGGTGTGCCGGCAGGGAGGGTGGGGTTTTTTTTGCCGTTGGGTTTGCAGTATTTAAATACGGTGGTACACCCCTGGGGATGTACTTTAAGGCTGTTTGAGCTGCATCCCGTAGTTAATTTACCTCTGTTTGGGGCGTTATGGCCCTTGATATCTTAATGGATTTTCCTGTGCGTGCCTGTACCCATCGTCAACACAGCCCCAGGCCTCCCAAAGGGGGGGTACAGGGGTGGGGTTTTAAAACAGGCGAAGAAAAGTGTTCTCTGGGGGCCTCCCCAGCCCTTCGGGTGTTTCTTTTTCTTCTTTGCCTTAATAGGTTTACCCTGGGGGAAAAGGGCCCGGGGACGGTGGGAAAGACCCCCTGACCCCAGGGAAAGTCCTGTTGACAGTGGGGGGAAAAACTCAATTTGGATTCTCTCTTGAGGGCACCAAAAACCCTATAGCGAAAGCTTGGCTGTGTTTGGAGTGGGGGCTGTCTTTTGTCCGTGGGCGGGGGTGGGTTTGGGGTTTTGGGGGGTGTCGGCAGCTGGGGGGTGGGTTTGGGGTTTTTTTGCCCCGGGGGGCTCTGCAGTCATGAAATTCCCGGGGGGGTTTCAAACCCCGGGGATGCTACTTTAAGGCTGTTTTTGGCTGCTCCTGTAGTCTAATGTTCCTCTTTCGGAGCAGTTATGTCCCTTTTATTCTTAATGGAGTGTCCCGTGGTCCTGTACCCATCGTCAACACAGCGCAGGCCTCCAAAGGGGGGACAGGATGCTCTAAGGGCAGGCGAAAACGTGCTTTTTTGGGGGCCCCCCCACCCTTGGGTGTTTCTTTTCTTTTTTGCCTTAACTAGGCTGACCCTGGGGAAAGGTCAGTGACGGTGAGGAAAGACCCCCGACCCCAAAGGGAAAAAATTTCCCGTTGGAAGGGGAAAGGGCTTTCAACTTTGGATTCTCTTTGAGGGCACATAAAACCCTATGGCCCAAAGCTTGGCTGTGTCGGGGGGTGGCGCTGTTTCGTTCCCGTCCGTGGGAGGGTGGTTGGGTGGGTCTGGGGGGTGTTTTCGGAGGTGGAGGGTGGTTTTTTTTTTGCCCGGGGGGCTCTTTCAGTCCCTGAAATCGGGGTGGTACACCCCGGGGGGTGCTACTTTAAAGGGTGTTATGAGCTGCATTCCCGTAGTTAATTTACCCCCTGTTTTAGGAGAGTTTGGGCCCCTTTATATCTTTAAAGGAGTGTCCTGTGCGTGCCCGTACCCATCGTCAAACCCCAGCGCAGGCCTCCAAAGGGGGGTTTCAGGATGCTCAAAGGGGCGAAGCAGTGCTTTTTCTGGGTCCTCCCCGCACCTTCGGGTTTTTTCTTTTTTTTTCTTTGCCTTTTTTAGGGGACCCTGGAAAAAAGGTCCCGTGACGGTGGGGGAAAAGAAACCCCCTGACCCCAGGGGGAAAATCCTGTTGACAGTGGGGAAAAACCAACTTTGGATTCTCTCTTGAGGGCAATAAGACCCTATGGCCCCCAAAGCTTGGTGTGTATGGGAAATGGCGCTTTTCTTTTGTCTGTCCGTGGGCAGGGGGTGGTTTTGGGGTTTTGGGGGTTTTGGGTCGGCAGCTGGAGGGTGGTGTTTTTTGCCGGGTTTGGGGTCTGCATCATGAAAAAAGGGTGGTACCCCCATGGGGGTGTACTTTAAAGGGGGGGTTTTGAGCTGATCCCGTTTTCTAAATTTTCCCCGGTTTGGGAGCAGTTTTTGTCCCTTGATATCTTAAAGGAGTGTCCTGTGCGTTTCCTTTTACCCCCTCGTCAACCAGCGCAGGCCTCCAAGGGTGGTACAAGGGGCTGCTCTAAAGGCCCGGCGAAGCAGTGCTTCTCTGGGTCCTCCCCCGCACCTTCGGGGGGTTTTTTTTTTTCTTCTTTGCTTAACTAGGCGGGCCCCGGAGGAAAAGGGCCAGTGACGGTGGGAAAAAACCCAGGGCCAAGGGAAAAATCCCCGTTTTACGTGGGAAAAACAAAAGATATGGGCTGCTGGACAAATTTTTATTTTTTCCTTTCTTTTGCCCGTCTAGGATCCCTTTTTGGAAAAATCATCCATTTTAAATTTTAAAACCAATATTGATTGTTTTATTGAACTATCTATACTTTAAGGATATCTTCCTAGTTCACCCTATACTAAGGTTTTTGGCGTTTTTTCCCCATCCCCCCGTATCTTTTTCATGCGAATAGATTATATTTTCCCCGTGGAAAAAACGGGGTCAAACCCCTTTTCTGTGCGTACAGTAGCAGTGGCTTGACCTGTGTATCAAAAAGCTTAAAAATATGTTTATATCAAATGTTCTAAGCTATACATTGTTTTCATTATTTCACCTATTTTCCCTTTCGCCTTCCTGCATATTCTGAAAGTGAAATATCTATGAGAGTTTAGTCATTAGAGTGAAACTAAGTATTTGTAGCTGTTTACTACCTCAATTTCTTCCCTTTGTAGTTCCATTTTTCTAGTCTGCCAAGGTATCCTCCTTTTCTAAAGACATGATTTTTGTTTTTTGGAGATTAACTTTAGTCCAATGCGGTCTGAGGCTTCCTGTAGGTTCTTAATTTGGTTTTGCAGACCTGCTGGTGTTCTAGCTATTAAAGCTATGTCATCAGCGAATAGAAGTGAAAATATTTCTGCCTTTCGGGTAAGAATTGATATCCGTGTCTTCCTTTAGCTGTGACATTGTCTGTAACTTCTGTAATTAGTAATGAAAAGATTGGGGGGGGACAGTAAGCACCTTGTTTCACTCCTGTGTGGCATTCAAAGAATTCTGTTCTGATTAGTTGCTTTCTTTCTTTCTCTCTTCCTTTCTTCATTCCATCTTTCTCTCTTCTTAAATCATTTATCCTTTTCCCTCTCCCTTTGCTCTCTCCTCAGTCTCTCTCTCTCTCTCTCTCTCTTCTCTCTCTCTCTCTCTCTCTCTCTCTCTCTCTCTCTCTCTCTCTCTCTCTCTCTCTCTCTCAGTCCCACACTTTCACGTTCCATCTTCCATCATAGTCTCTGTGGCTCCATCCTTCATGACTGTCCGACAGCAGTATCTCTTCACCCTGCAACCTTTGACCCTCACTCATTCCCTTCACTTCCTTTCTCCTTCTTTCCCATTGTCCTCCAAACAGTCCGATTCTGGCCCTCCACTCGCACAGGTCTATCATTCTGCAGTTCTCTCAGCTACAGACACTTTCACAAACACTTCTTCTAATTATTATCACCCCTGGAACGATACTTGGAGCACTGTAATCCGCCTAACAACACACTTTTAACCGGAGCTCATCCCGCGCGATGTTTACAGTCGCCATCTTGTTGCGTACTCCGAGAGAGAGAGAGAGAGAGAGAGAGAGGAGAGAGAGAGAGAGAGTGAGAGAGAGAGAGAGGAGAGAGAGAGAGAGAGAGAGAGTGAGAGAGAGAGAGAGGATTCCATATCCTTTGGAAACAGAGATAATGGTGGGGGTAGGAGATGACACAGCTATGTATTTGATAGTTTAGGAAGTACGTAGATGGCAAGTAAGAACACAAACGAAAATGAAATGAGAAGATTAGAAACCACGGATTGCTTGATGGACGATTGACTGATAGGGAGACAGACGGACAAATGGCTGAAACGAAAGAGAGGAGAGAGAGAGAGAGAGAGAGAGAGAGAGAAGGAGAAAAAGGGAGAGGGGAGAGGAGAGAGAAAAGAGAAGAAAACAGACAGAAGAAGACAGACAGAAGAACAGAGAAAGGCAAGTAAGACAAGACAAAAATCTTTATTTCGAGGATAAAAAAAAGCATGATGTGGGTTTTTTACTTACGCCCTGCCCTGAGTAGGGTAACTATGCAAAAAAAAATGTGCAACACAAGAAGCAGAAAAAATTGACTAGAGTAAAATACAAAACGGAATTAAAATAAAAGAGAAGAGGAGGGGGGGGGAGGGGGAAAAAGAGAAAGAGAGAGGAGGGGGGGGAAAAGAGAGGGGAGAGAGGGAGAGAGGAGAAGAGAGAGGAAAGAAAAAGGAAAAAGGAAAAATGGTTTATTGGGTTGGGCCCACAGCCCCTACTGAAGGGGGAAATATTACAAGGGCATTTTAAACGACAAGAAAAAGTAAGGATCAAAAACATAATAATGCAGATTCCCCACATTTTTTGACAATAGAGAAAACGATACTGCTTCAATTTTAAATTTAAACCCCTTAATCGGCAGCTTTTAAATGCCCTTATATAAATAATGCTACTTTCTTCGTTAATTTTTTACTGTTACCCATCAAAAAGGCTCGTAAATAAACATGGATTTGCATAAAATTTCCGGAATATTTGTTGCCGAAGCTACAGAGATAGGGAACAAAACCCAAAAACATGTACTTCATTTTTTTTTGCGTCATTCCCAAAAATGGGCAGCTAAGTATTGTTGAACCTTTTTTAAACGGTCCCGTTTTATTGTATGTCTGTTACCCGAATCTAAAATTTTGTTAAAAAAATCTAAAATGTCTGTCGATGTCAATTAAAAGATATTTGGTCCTAGTGATTTGAAAGTTCTATAAAAAAGAAAACGGCGCGTCTTGGATATGTTCACCCCGTTTTGCATCGGCAACAATAAGCCTCTGGGAATTACCCAAAAAAATGCATGAATTTTAAACCCCCTTGATTTAGCATACTATTAAAAAACCATTCGAATAATGTTTCTGGGAAATCCTTGAAACCTGTATTTTTTTCCGCGTGAGTTACCCACTAAATTCGAAAGCCTTCCGGTGTCTTTTTCATCCTAGTAAACTTAAGCAATTCAAATACACCAAAAGCGTTTTACATAAATAGGGTAGCGTTGTTTTCCGTACACAAAAATTATTGGGCGTTTTAAGGCCCCCCAAAAAAATTTTTTTTAAGCAAATAATGAACCTTTTAATAGAGCAACTTTTTCAACCCCCATATTTCGCCCGTAATGGCAATAGGTGAACTGTAATCAAAAATTTTCAAAAATACTGAAAAAGAATTATTTTAAAAGGTGTAAAAACTTTTGATAAACACAGAAAGGCGTTCTTTGCTGGTTGCAAGGTTTCACAAGCAAATACAAATAAGTTCGGGAGAATTTACGTCTTAAAACAGTTGAATTTCATTTCCTCTCCATTAAGAAACCACCTTTCTCCGCTGAAGATAACCATTTCTGAATAAAAAACAAAATTCCTTTTTTATTGCCCTTAAGTGAAGTCTTGAGATGCATCCATAACTATTTTTGGGTTTTTAAACCCCAATGGTTTTTCTGAAAGCAAGGCAAGTATCGTAACAACAAAATAAACAATTCTGAAAAGGGAATGTTGCCCCGGTTTTTCCCTTTTCTTATTTTTTCCCGGGGTAGTCGTTTAAAAAATAAGGAGAAAAAAAAAAGGGCTGCAGCATCCCTGTTTTACCCCTCTTGTAAATGTATAGTCGAAAAAATAGACCAGATCTTACTTTTGCTTTACATACTTACATCTATTAATAATTTGGATTTTTCTTAAATTCCCATTTTTTGGAGTAGGGCCCCAGAGCAATGATCTTGTTTACAGAGTAAAAAGTTTTTTTTCGAAATCAAAAAAGGCAACATATAATTTCGGTTCTGTAAAAATTGTTTTGATTAACCCATGAGTGTGAACATTGATAAATATTTGAGTAGCCTTTTTAAACCCCTGTTGATGTTCCCCTGTGTGTCATTTTGACGTCCCCATTCTTGAAACCTGCAATTGTTATCGAATAAATACCTTATATGATGTCCCAAACGTATACCCTATAATCCCGGGGACATCAGTTTCCCCTTTTTAAACAGTGGACGATGATTGACTTGTCCATTTTCTGGAAAAAACCCCTTATCAAAAAGCGTATTAAAAAAAAATTTTAAACAAAGAAACAAAAATAATTACCCCCAAATTTCAAAATTCCCAATAACCCATCTGGCCCTGCAGATTTTCTGTTTTTTAACCTTTTTTTTGCAGTTGAATTCCTTTTGAAATTTGGGGCGATCAAAGTGGGAACACTGGGTACTATTTTGAATATTTTTCGTAATAATCAATAACATGTCTTCGGTTTCCCCCATTTTCAAAAAGCTCAGAAAATGGGGGAAAACGTTATAAATAGTTATTTTTACGGGATGTATGCACTTTTTCCGATATTTGCGCAAGGCTTAAAAATTCTTTCTGGAAAATTCACCGAATTTCGTTTTACTTAGTGAGAACTGTTATTTTTTTTTTTCTTCTCTCGTAAATTTTTTTGTATTCTTTTCGTGCAAGACAATAGTTTTGTTATTTCTTTACTAGGTTTCCTGTTTTCCCGCAGAAGCCTTTTCCCTTTAAATTTGTACGTGCATTCTGTATCATCCCAATATTGCCCCCATTCCTCCACCAATTAATTCGTTTTTCTGCTTAGTTGTTTTAAAAACATCATTAAAAGCATCAAGGGCAGCATTAAATCCGTCAATGAGAGAAATAGCCCGCCCCAACCCGGGGACAGTGATCTTTGTATTCTTTGCTTTTTAAAAAAATCAGATGTTTTTCTTGACTGGAATTTTTCAAAAAATGAATTTTTTTTCATTTCACAGCCATTGCTACGTTTGAAGAACCGATGCTAAATTCCAACGGAAAATGGTCAAAACCCAATTCGTTCAGTACATGAGTTTCAAAACGAGGGGAGACAGCAAAAAAAATAAAGGATGTATAAAAAAATTTTTCACGCTATTTCCCAGTTTGTAGATGTGAAAGCCCTGACAGTCCCCTTTTCTACACCCTTTTAAAAAAAAGACCCAGTATGTCACATATTCAACAAAAACTTCCCAAATTTTTTAAGCTGTATCTTCGAGTTTTGTCATATCTCAGGGTCTGTGCTTAATTGAAAATTTTTTACAAATTTTATGTGCATTTATGTCTTGTGGAACATGATGTTCTACGTTTGATCTCCAGCAAGAAGTAAAAAAAGTCGGGAGAATAGTAGGATCCCCAATACGGTTCCCGATCAGTAAGCATTTCAACATCGCAAAACGTTAAATGGTGAATTTTGGTGGCCCTAGCCCAAAAAAACAAAATTTTTTGTACACAAAAAGATCTTTGAATAAAAAAACAAATGACGTTTTTATGATCAGTATATACCTCTTGAAATTTGGGAAAATTTTTTTTGAAGAATATAACCCACCAGACCGCCTCCTGTTTTTTTAAAACGAGTAGCTGGTTACGAAACACTTTATATTTTTTAACACTGATTGAAATCAAACCCCAAAAGTCTCAACAAAACAAATAAAATCGAAAAGAAACGTAATGACCAAAAATTTTGTCAGAATTTGGGAAGCAAACCAAAAAAGTTCCCGTGTAAAAACATAAAAAGGGGTTTCATTCATCATGGACTGTATCGTTGTATGACCTTCACACGTCTTTACTTTTATTTTACAAAAAGTTATAACATAGTCGAATTGCTTGCAGCGTTTCTGCACAAAAATGTGAAAGAAGACGAAGAGTTGTTTTATTAAAGAAACATTTACCCCGTAGACAGGCAGCCCTAAAAAGTTTTTTGAAAGAAGATTATTTATCACGAAAAATGTGGACCCCTTGTAATTTTAAACGAACTCATTTCTTGCCCGTGTTTTATCCGTGTTTAGTGATGCCAAAATTCCCCTGTGAACCTGTCACCCAAACGCCCCGCCCCCCACACCCCGTGTTATTGCCCAAAGTTGACTGACGTGCGCTTTTCCCGACAAAGCACCCTGCCGGTGTCGGATCATTGCGTTCCCCCTCCTACGTTCACAATTTAGGGCCTTAAATTTTGATATTTTTAACGACTTTAAAATATTTATGATGAGGGGGCCGTTTTTTCCCCAAAGGGAAAGTTTAAATTTGTCTGCCCGATCCGATGTACTTTTGACCCTAATATCGATGGTCAAAAAATAGATCCCTTTTTTTTGGCATTTTTTGCGCTTTCGATGGGAAGAGTTTTTTCTGATTCCCTGAAGCTGGGTAAAGCCCCATGATGTATACAGTGATCCTGCAAATTTTGGTCTAGACCCGTAGTCGTTCTTTGTCCTTTTAAAGGGGGAAAAACAGCCCTGATGGGGGAGTCGGGTTTTTGTTTGCCGGTAAACCTTCAAATGAATTTTTTGGCCCGCTAAAATGGTCAGTGATAAACTTGAACCCGCCCCACCCAAACCCGGGTTGTTATTTTTTCCCTTTTTAGGTATGCCCTGAATTATTATATTATTCTCTTTGACCGTCTTTAAACATCGTTTTCGGGGTTAACTGTAGCACCTTTCCGTTTGTCTTTTGTTCTTTTACATTTTATTTTTCGTTTAAGTTAATATTTCATGTTTAAGGACGACCATCCCCACGCGACTGCCACGTACCTTTTATTCTTTATGTCCTTTTCATTCCCTAAAGTCGTTTTTAATCCATCGAACTTCCCGGTCAGTTGATAATGAATCAAATCTTTTAAAGTTTTTCAGAACGGTCCCATTGGGGAGGGGTTGGAAGGGCTGATGCTTCGTGGACTCTTCAGCCCAGTTTGTCGAAGAGTATCCCCCTTGTCTGCCCTTTTCCGCCCTTTGGGTGAGGGTAGGTCCCGGGGTTAGTTTTAAACACAATTTTGTAATAAAATCCCTGGAAAAACAGAGGGGAGCAAACCTTGAACACCGTCCTGCATTCGAAGTTTTAATGTCCGCAGAAAAATTCTGTTTCTACAGCTCGCGATACAGAAAGGAAATAAACACCTCACAAAACGTCCCCACATGACCGAAACAATATGGCGAAGTGGGATGTGATAATGGCCCCAACAATGATCAAAATAAATCACAGACCAAGGATTTCAATTTTAAACGGGGCCCGTCACACAGTTTACATTTCCAAACCGGAAGTTCACCCCCCAGGGGGAGAGAGAGAGAGAGAGAGAGGGGAGAGAGAGGAGGGAGAGAGAGAGGGAGGAGGCGGGGGGGGGAGGGAGAGAGAGAAAAGAGAGGAAGAGAGAGGAGGGGAGGAGAGAGAGAGAAAGAGGGGAGAGGGGAGAGAGAGGAGGGGGGGGGGAGAGAGGAAGAGGAGGAGAGAGGGGAGAAGGGAGGGGGGAGAGAGAGGATGAGGAAGGGGGAAAGGAAATGCGGGAAGGGCGATGAGAGAGCGGAGGGAAGAGGGGGAAAAAGGCGAGGTGGGGGCGGGAAAAGGGGTTTAGAACAACCCGACAATACAAAAAAAATTCAAGGAATGCAAAATAACGATTTTGAAGTATAGGGGGGAAAAAAAAAAAATAAATCAAAAAAAGGGGGAAATTTATATGATAGCCAAGGAGAGAGAGAGAGGAGGGGAGAGAGAGAGAAGAGAGATGCGGAGGAAAGGAGTCAGGGGGGGCGATAGAGGAGCGAGAGGGAGAGAGGGAAAAAAAAGGCGAGGTGGGGGGGGGGAAAAAGGGACGTTTAGAACAACCCGAAATACAAAAAAAATTCCCGGAGATGCAGTAATCGATTTTTGAAGTATAGGGGAAAAAAAAAATAGCTCAAAAAAGGGGAATTGCATATGATAGCCAAGAGGAGAGAGAGAGAGAGAGAGGGGGAGGGGGAGAGGAGAAGAGAGAGAGAGAGAGAGAGAGAGAACATTGCTTGAGGGGGGTAAATAAAGACATACATTTTGATACGAAGATATAACAGTCACAATTCTTACTGATGTGAGAAAAATTTTTTTTTTTAAAAGTAGGTAAATTTTTACGCATAAAAACATAAAACGCATAAAAAAAGGTATTTTTCAGCAAACAGAAAAATTGAAAAGAAAATGCAGTAACCTTTTGTTCTTAAACTTCAAATAAAATGACATATCTAAAGATAGGTTAGGTATATAGCCTGGATTCCAGACGGATAGCTGGTCAGCTATATAGGGCTCCAGGCGTGTTAGGCGTAGCTGAATATATGAATACTCACAAAGTGTAATTGCAAAAGCAGCAGCAGCATCAACAGAAAAAAAAAAAAAAAAAAAAAAAAACAGCAGCAAGCGCGAAAACATACACAGGCCACACAGTCTAACAGACAGACAGACAGACAGACAGACAGAGACAGACAGACAGACAGACAGACAGACATAGACACAAATAGACAGACAGATAGTCAACCAGCCAGCCAGCGAGCCACACACACACACACACACCACACACACACACACACACACACAACACACACACACCCACACACACACACACACACACACACACACACACACACACACACACACACACACACACACAACAAACATAATTAAAAAAAATGCTCAGTGAGGTCTTGCGAGGGAAGTGCAACACGATTGGAACCACCCCCACCACCACACCACCACCAGCAACAACTCAACAATAAACAGAACGACTCATCAGAGGATAATTAAACAGCTACAGTGCACAAAATAACTCATTGCACACTTATTTAGGCAGTCCGACTCGCAAACCAACATTACATGAGAGCAAAGAGAAACGAGAAAGAGCAACACAGCCACAGTCTATCTTATTACATAATCAATGTAAGAGCAGCAACGGCAACACACAGACGACTGCTAGAAAATCACCAAACCACAACACATGAAACAACAACTAGCCCGCAAAACAAACGAGATAAACGACTTGGTAGAGCAGCAGCAACTAGCAACTTTCAGAAGGTCGTGGTCTGGAATTGATGAGCCAGACATGCTGAAAGAAAAAACTTCTGACTGTGTGTGTGTGTGTGTGTGGGGGGGGGGGGGGGGGGCACAGTTAGGTCAAAGGCCACGCATTGGAACAACATGCAACCTACCAGGAGGTCTGGGCGTAGAGTTGGGCAACCAGACATGCTGCACAAAGCCCGTGAAATGTTTGGCCAGGTGATGCGTGGGTACACTAGACACACTTCCCTTGGAGTGACCGCTGGGCTTTTTCTTCCCCATGCCTCGTCCTGTCTGGCTTTTAACCTTAGTGGAGGAGTGACCTTTCACCCTGGGAAGAGGCTTGGGCACGTGCGTTTTCGTCGTGGTCAGTCTCGCTGTCGTTTCGGATGATGATGATGATGATGATGACGTTGATGATGTTGTTGTTATTGTTGTTTCCTCAGGTGTGGTCAGTGTCGTCTTGAATGCGGTGGACAGCAGAACTGTTTTAATTGAAGTGGCCTGTGGTATTTTCAAGGTGGCAGGCAACAGTGTGGACATACCCGTGTGGTTTGTGAAATGTGTACTGTTATGCAGATTCGTCACGTTTTTCACTCTTATGGTCGATGTATTATAATCGCTGAGGTGCGTGTTAGATTTTCTCGCATCGCTGATGTTTTGACCACGAAGCTCTTTGACGTTGACCACTTTATTGTCACGCCGGTACTGACATTTGTGACCTCTTTTGACACTGGGATCACTGAATTCGTATCGGACGCATCCTCTGTCCCGCCTTCGTTTGGTTGTACTTCACAACTCTGGCCTTTTCGATCACAAGGGACCTTCGATCTGCTGTCATCTCTAGCTGCATTGCGGTTATCTTCATGCAACGTTGAAGACGAACTTGTATTGTTCTTCAAAACAACAGGTGTTGAGCTGACGTTAACCACCACAGAAGATGACTTGGACGTGGGGAGAATATCCAGAGACAGGGTGGGGGGGCTTTCAGTCTGTTTTTCGGCAACATTCTGGGACTCTGGAATCGGATACTCTGAAGAGTTAGGTCCTTTGACAAATTCTTTGGAGCTGTTGCTCAGTGCTGGAAGATGGCTCCCATCTGCAGGGTGAGGCACGGCCGTGGTGGGAGGAAGGAGAAGAAGGTTCCACGAGATCCGGAGAGTGAGGGCCAGAAATGTGAGGAAGAACGAAGCTGGAAGTGCCATTCTGTGCTGCCCTCACTGTCGCCAGCGAGTGACGCCGCTTGGCTTGAAAGCTGATGCCCCGGGTTAGGATGACATGAATTAGATGGGAGGTCAGTTCACCTGAAAAAAAGGATCATATGATTATTGTAATCTTCATCATCATCATCATTATCATCATCATCTGATCGTCACGTGTCGTCGTCGTCGTCGTCGTCATCGTCGTCGTCGTCGTCAACATCATCATCATCATCATCATCGTCGTCATCGTCATCGTCATCGTCATCGTCATCGTCATCGTCATCGTCATCATCATCATCATCATGATCGTCATCATCATCATCATCATATTCTTCTTCTTCTTCTTCTTCTTCTTCTTCTTCTCTCTTCTTCTTCTTCTTCTTCTTCTTCTTCTTCTTCTTCTTCGTTCTCTTCTTCTTCGTCGTCGTCGTCGTCGTCGTCGTCGTCGTCATTCTCAGCATCATCATCGTCGTCAATAGCAGCTGTCTTTGTACCAGTAGGCCTACGCTTCTGTTGTTGTTGTTACCACTGATCGCATCAACAACGACGACGACGACAAACATGATGATGATGGCGATGATAAAAATAACGAGTTATTCTGCACGGTCTATTCAGATATATTCGTTTTCAATCATTCCTGCAATTGCAGTAGCAGCAACAGTAGTAGTGATAGCAGGAGGAGGAGGAGGAGGGGGAGGAGGAGGAGGAGAAGGAGGAAGAGAGGGAGGTGGAGGAGAGAGGAGGAGGAGGAGGAGCAGTAGTGATAGTACTAGTAGCAGAAGTAGAAGCAACAATAGCAGCAGACACAGCAACACTTTGGGTAGTAGCAGTAGTAGTAATAGTAGCGGCGGCAACAATAGCAGCAGCAGCAGCAGCATTAATAACAGCCGCAGCAGGAACAGCAGCAACAGCAGCAGTAACAACAACAACAGCAGCAGCAGCAGCAGCAGCAGCAGCAGCCAGCAGCAGCACAACAGCAGCAGCAGTAACAGCAGCAGCAGTAGCAGCAGCAGCAGCAGCATTACTAACAGCAGGAGCCGCAATAGAAGTAGAAGCTGGTGTCGAAGTTTGGATGGGATACACAAACAACATTACCAACAGGAACAATACAGTGTAGGCTGTTTGCCATGTACAACGTGTTTAAACGATGACGTCTTCGATGAGTGTGACGTTGATGACGGTGACAGTGACACGGCACTATTTTTCTATATTTTCTCTCCAGTAGTCCCTATTTTATATATCCATAGTAGGCGTAGTAGTGGTAGAAATAGATTTGGTAGGATTAGTAATAGCAGTAGGGCAGCAGGAGCAGCAGTAGTAGTAGTGGTAGTAGTAGTAGCAGTAGTCGTATTAGTAGTAGTCACCGCAGCAACAGTAGTCGTTGTAGTATCGATAGTGGTAGTGGTAAAAGTAATAGTGGTAGCAGTAGTTTAGGCTACTGGCAACTAGCAGCAGCAGCAACGATGGTGGCAATGATGAGTTTAACTCTGCCATGTGTGTGTGTGTGTGCGCGCGCGCGCGCGTGTCTGTGTGTTTTGTGGGGGGGGGGGGGGGAGGGTGCGTGCACGTATTTTGTTTGTTTGTTGATTTTCTTTTTTTCGGAGGGGGGGAGGGGGTGCTTACTGACTACTCTGTGCTTGTACAGTCATTGCTACATGTCGTTGTGTTGTGATGACGATGTCCTTGTTTACTGCTGTTGCTACTGCCGTTGTCCATTCTGATTGGAAAGGCAAAAAAAAAAAAAAAAGAAAAAAGGGGGGGGGGGGGTGGCAACGATATTAGAAAGAGTTATGACAACACATAAGGGAGATCAAAGGACAGAAAGGAACAGGACTGCATTGATTGAAAGACTGAAAACATCAAAGGACAGGACTGCATTGATTGAAAGACTGAAAACATCAAAGGACAGGACTGCATTGATTGAAAGACTGAAAACATCAAAGGACAGGACTGCATTGATTGAAAGACTGAAAACATCAAAGGACAGGACTGCATTGATTGAAAGACTGAAAACATCAAAGGACAGGACTGCATTGATTGAAAGACTGAAGACATCAAAGGACAGGACTGCATTGATTGAAAGACTGAAAACATCAAAGGACAGGACTGCATTGATTGAAAGACTGAAAATATCAAAAGACAGGACTGCATTGATTGAAAGACTGAAAACATCAAAGGACAGGACTGCATTGATTGAAAGACTGAAAACATCAAAGGACAGGACTGCATTGATTGAAAGACTGAAACATCAAAGGACAGGACTGCATTGATTGAAAGACTGAAAACATTCAAAGGACAGGACTGCATTGATTGAAAGACTGAAAACATCAAAGGACAGGACTGCATTGATTGAAAGACTGAAACATCAAAGGCCAGGACTGCATTGATTGAAAGACTGAAAACATCAAAGGACAGGACTGCATTGATTGAAGACTGAAAACATCAAAGGACAGGACTGCATTGATTGAACGACTGAAAACATCAAAGGACAGGACTGCATTGATTGAAAGACTGAAACACATCAAAGGACAGAAAGGAACAGGACTGCATTGATTGAAAGACTGAAAACATCAAAGGACAGGACTGCATTGATTGAAAGACTGAAAACATCAAAGGACAAAAAGGAACAGGACTGCGTTGATTGAAAGACTGAAAAACATCAAAGGACAGGACTGCATTGATTGAAAGACTGAAAACATCAAAGGACAAAAAGGAAAAGGACTGCATTGATTGAAAGATTGAAAACATCAAAGGACAAAAAGCAACAGGACTGCATTGATTGAAAGACTGAAAACATCAAAGGACAGGACTGCATTGATTGAAAGACTGAAAACATCAAAGGACAGGACTGCATTGATTGAAAGACTGAAAACATCAAAGGACAAAAAGGAACAGGACTGTATTGATTTGAAAGATTGAAAACATCAAAGGACAGGACTGCATTGATTGAAAGATTGAAAAAAATCAAAGAACAAAAGGAACAGGACTGCATTGATTGAAAGACTGAAAACATCAAAGGACAAAAAGCAACAGGACTGCATTGATTGAAAGACTGAAAACATCAAAGGACAAAAGGACAGGACTGCATTGATTGAAAGATTGAAAACATCAAAGGACAGGACTGCATTGATTGAAAGACTGAAAACATCAAAGGACAGGACTGCATTGATTGAAAGACTGAAAACATCAAAGGACAAAAAAGAACAGGACTGCATTGATTGAAAGATTGAAAACATCAAAGGACAGAAAGGAACAGGACTGCATTGATTGAAAGATTGAAAACATCAAAGGACAAAAAGGAACAGGACTGCATTGATTGAAAGACTGAAAACATCAAAGGACAAAAAGGAACAGGACTGCAATGATTGAAAGACTGAAAACATCAAAGGACAAAAAGGAACAGGACTGCATTGATTGAAAGATTGAAAACATCAAAGGACAAAAAGGAACAGGACTGCATTGATTGAAAGACTGAAAACATCAAAGCGAGAGGGGAATCGTGGAAGGGAGGGGGTGAGGGTAGAGGTAGGCTGGAGATAAGAAGTGTGGTGTGTGTGTGGGTGTGGGGGGGGGGGGGGGGGGCATTGAAAAGAGAAGAGGAAGAAAAAGGTAGGACAAATTGGGCAATCACTTAATGGTTGAAAAGGTTACAAAGAAAAATAGTTTAAAAAAAAACGAAAGAAAGAAAATACGAAATGAATGGTAAAATATGGTATATATATATATATATATATATATATATATATATATATATATATATATCACATCTACCACTGCAGATATGAATGCGTATCTCCCCCCATTTCTTCAATCTAAGACATAGAGCAAGCTTTGTTTTATAATTCAATATATATATATATATATATATTATATATATATATATATATATATATTATATATTTGAATTATAAACTGGCCCTCAGCACTTGTGTTTTTAAGAGGATATCTTTTTATATTTTCTACTTTTCACAAGAAAATGTAGCTTGTTTTGCTCTTTCATGATTTTCTTTTGCTTCTTAGGTGGCACCTTTGGTTGGTTTTTTGAAAACTCAACAAACATACTACGGTATTGCACACCAGCCTTTTCTGGGATTGCATTCTTCTTAAAACTGAAAAGGCAGAGGAGTCAAATTACCACTTTCGCGGTCACTGAGGAGAAACCACCAAGTTTTGAAAAATCGGTATATGACCAGGAGTTATATGTTAAATGAGTTTCCCTCCCTATTGGAGGGTGTCTCCCCCTTGGAGACTATAAGCTTGCTGAAGGTTTCATTGTGAGAAGCATTTTTTTTCCCATTCACCCACTTAAGCACATACTGTTAGTTAGGCAGAATCATCTACCACTGCAGATATGAATGCTTATCTCCCCTATTTCTTCAAATTAAGACATAAGAGCAAGCTTTGTTTATAATTCAATATTTCTTGCAGTCATTGCAACACCAAGCTGCTCTGGGAAGTTGCTGGAACGGTGCTCGGGACTTATCTTGGAGTTTATTAGTTTGTTTATTTTGTCCCTTGCGGATTCATTCCAAGAACTGCCCTCAGCCTTGTGTTTTAAAAGATATCTTTTATATTTTCTACTTTTCACAAGAAAATGTAGCTTGTTTTGCTCTTTCATGATTTTTTTGCTTCTTAGGTGGCACCTTTGGTTGGTTTTTGAAACTCAACAAACATACTACGGTATTGCACACCAGCCTTTTCTGGGATTGCATTCTTCTTAAAACTGAAAAGGCAGAGGAGTCAAATTACACTTTCCGGGTCACTGAGGAGAGCCCACAAGTTTCGAAATATCGGTATATGACCAGGAGTTATATGTTTTGTGAGTTTCCCTCCTATTGGAGAGTGTTCCCCCCTTTGGGGACTATAAGCTTGCTGAAGGTTCATTTTGAGAAGCATTCCCCCCCCCCCCATCCCCACTTAGCACATACTGTTAGTTAGGCAGAATCATCTACCACTGCAGATATGAATGCTATCTCCCCCTATTTCTCAATCTAAGACATAAGAGCAAGCTTTTTTTATAATTCAACATTTCTTGCAGTCATTGCAACACCAAGCTGCTCTGTAAGTTGCTGGAACGGTTCTCGGTACTTATCCTTGGAATTTATTAGTTTGTTATATATATATATATGTAGTAGAAAGAAACTCGTGGAGAGCGTGGCAGCAGAGAGTCCTCAGAAGAGAAGCCCTTCAAGCAAGTGTTTCGGC
>CM031598.1:112140013-112150013 GCA_018398815.1 Conus ventricosus
ACAATACCAAAACACAATAGAACGCAAGACTGTACAATATAATATAAAACACAACACAACACAATATAATACAATAATATACAACACAACACAACACCAGACCATACAATACAACACCAACACACAAAAGTACGCAAGACTATAGAATACAATACAATACAATACAATATAAAACAACACAACACAATACAAGTCCATACAGAAGACCAGACGATGACAGCTAGGGAAGCAATAACGAGAGATCAAGATGGAATCTTAACAGTGAGAGCTGAAGGGGGTGGGGACAGGGGGTCGGGGGGTGAGGTGGGGGGGGGGGGGGAGTCGGAGGGTCAAGCTGGGCAACCATGGAGTGGGTGGGTCTGTTTACTCCCTGTCCTGCCCCATTATTTGGCGTTCTAATCAATGTTCCCCCGGGGCGGATCGCATACGAAGAGAGAGAGAGAGAGAGAGAGAGAGAGAGAGAGAGAGAGAGAGAGAGAGAGAGAGAGAGAGAGAGAGAGAGAGAAGAGCCAGAAAGACAGACAGACAGAGACAGACAGACAGGCAGACAGATATATATAAATGTTGTTGTATGGTGTTGCTCTTTTTATAATTTTCCATGATATGTTGTAATCTATTTTCTTATTTTTAAGCTTCCAAATATATTTTCTTAATTCTGTTTGGTTTTTATATTTTTCATTTTTGAAAGACTGTTTATGGTTTGCATATCTGGTTTTAAAATGGTTTGCCGTGATCCCTATGTATGTTTCTTTATCACTGTCTGTTGTTACCATAGCTTGGTACACAATAATCTAAACTGTCATGCAATGAGAATGAATTTAACAGTGCAGCAGCTGAATACCAAGAGGCGCTGAAAAAAAGTGGCTACAACTACAAATTACAATATAACCCAGATAACAACATGAACAGCAACAGGAAAAACAGGAAAAGAAAAATTATATGGTATAACCCTCCATATGATGGAAGAACAAAAACTAACGTAGGAAAAGAATTCCTCAGAATCCTTAAAACATCATTCCCAAAAGAACATGTACTATCTAAAATATTCAACAAAAATACCGTCAAGCTATCATACTCGTGTATGCCCAACCTTAAAAATATAATTGATTCTTCCAATAAAACCAAAAACAACACAACCAAAGAGGGTGATGAAAGGATATCTTGTAACTGCACCAGAAAAGACCAGTGCCCTCTGAATAATAATGTCTCTACAACAATATTGTGTACCAAGCTACGGTAACAACAGACAGTCATAAAGAAACATACATAGGGATCACGGCAAACCATTTTAAAACCAGATATGCAAACCATAAACAGTCTTTCAAAAATGAAAAATATAAAACCAGAATTAAGTAAATATATTTGGAAGCTTAAAAATAAGAAAATAGATTACAACATATCATGGAAAATTATAAAAAGAGCAACACCATACAACAACATTTCTAAAAAATGCAACTTATGTACTACAGAAAAGTGGCTGATATTATGTAAACCCCACCTAGCATCCCTGAACTCTAAAGTAGAAATGATAAACAATTGCAGGCATAAATGAAATCTTTGTCAATGCACCATTCCGTAAAACGTCCCCCCTGAACGCGCCCCCAAAAAGAAAAAACCGGCAGGCCACGTGCCACACGCACAGAACTCACACGCCCACACACCACAATATATAACACTGGTGGCGTGCCCAAATTGTAATACCCTGAGGAGAGCGTTTTAGCTTGAAACAAGCTTGTAGGTTTTTAATTTTTCCATTTTAAAATCCTATTTTAAACTGGTATGTCGCTCCCTACATGTTGAGCACATTTAACGTTCTGAGTGGCTTTTTAACTCTGATTATATAATATATATATATATAAAATATATATAAATATAGAGAGAGAGAGAGAGAGAGAGAGAGAGAGAGGAGAGAGAGAGAGAAGAGAGAGAGAGAGAATGACAGAGAGACAGGCAGACAGAGAGAAAATGAGAGAGAGACAGACAGACAGGAAGACCGACCGACCGAACCGACCGACAGACAGACAGACAGACAGGCACTCGCTCATAACAATTCATTTGTAGCTTGAAAGGGGTAGGGTAGTTGGTGAGATTAAAAAAAGCGATAGTTGGGGGTAGGGGTTGAGTAAAAGAAAATCACAAAATTGCTGTTGTTGAACTACATGTGGATGAGGGGGAACTCAGACGAGAGGAGGGAGGGAGAAAAAAAGAGGAAAACAAGGGAGGAAGAGGGTGGTGGGGTAGTGGTGGACGGAACAAAACGAACAAATCGAACTGTTAAGCGCCAGAATGTCGATGATGTCCATGGGAGCAAATTATGAAAATCATTTCTTTTTCTCCCGAAACGCTAAGACAATGTGTTTTTTTTCCAGAATGGGATTTGGGGGCGGTTTTTTTTTTTTTTTTTTGCTTTTTTTTTCTCTAACTTTGTTTTGGAGTACTTTATTGTGCATTTTGTTTTTGTTTCCTTTCTTGTATGGCAGATTTCCTTTCATACACAAGAATGCTTTATTCAGCGGAAATGAATACCAACATCCAATGTCACATGGTAGATGAGTATCCACTGTCATTCAACTTGGACATGGATAAGACAGAGGTAACACGAAATGAAAAAAAAAGCACAACAAAGGGATGTATGAGTCATTGTCATATATCTGTGAAACACAGTTTTCAGATTAAGTAACAACTTCAAAAGTATTATTAAACTTGATGATATACAGATTTTTTGTTTTTGGGTGGTGTGTGGGGGTGAGTCATAGTTTTCATGACCACTGTAGCAAAATTCCAAACAGGGTGAAGGAAGGATCTGTGAAAAGTACATCAGCACTGTTCTGCCTTTGGTTCATTGACGTACCTCGCTCACTCTGCGCCATCCCAAACCATTCCTTCCTTTGAAGAAGTGGGCAATGATAAGATCACATGTAACGCGCATCCACACAATGCTGTTGGAGATAGCTGTGGGGAGAATGGTCACTGAAGGGAAAGTTGTCAGAAAGAAGGCACTAGTTCAAAGCAAGTTTACCTTCCTTTCATCATATATGAATTCTGGTGCCGACTTGAATTCGATGTCATCTCGTACCTCTACAGGCTGGTGTCTGTGACACATGTTTTGTTTGACGCTTCAGTGTAGGATTTTCTTCACATTTCACCAGGGCAAATGAATGTTGCTGCATTGGCCACAAGGCAGTTTCATCACATGCTCACATGGTTGGGACATGCTGTTGCAAAAACTAGTAAAACTTGGTTTATATGCTGTGTGTATTTCCTGCTTTGCCGCAGATGATAAACTCTTACTTTAGTCTATTTGGCAAGATATGTTTATAATGGTAAGTAATCGATCTATGCATAGTACGATGATATGTGTGTCACTTTTTGAGCTTGCAAGGCATTGCATTATTTGGATAAAACGTATGCTAGTGGTTGTTGTAATATTTACACGGATATCACAAATCTTACATCATCATCTTCATCTTCATCATCATCATCAATCATCATCATCATCATCATCATCATCATCATCATCATCATCATCATCATATTAACAATAGTAGTAGTAGTAGTAGTAGTAGTAGTAGTAGTAGTAGTAGTAGTAGTAGTAGTAGTAGTAGTAGTAACAACGACAACAACAATAATAATACAAATAATGATAATAACAACAATGATATTAATAATAATAGTAAGGAGAAGTATAATAATGATAATAACAACAATAATAATAATAATGATAATGATAAAAGTAATAATAATGATGATGATGATGATGATGATGATGATGATGATGATGATGATGATGATGATGATGATGATAACAATAATAATGATGATGATGATAATAATAGTGTCAATAATAATAACGATAATGATGATGATAAAAGCAACAATTGATGATGATGATGATGATGATGATGATGATGATGATGATGATGATGATGATGATGATGATGATGACGAAGAATAAGATTGTGATGGTAGTTTTCACATAGTATCGTATCCCATAACATTGGCTCAAAGAGCCCCACGCACACACGGGCCCGCACACTGAACAATTTCACATGAGTAACAAGACAACAGTCCCGTTTATTCGGCATTAAGTTTCATGAATTAAGTCATGGGTTCACGAAGCAGGTAAATCGTAAGTTCAGTCTTGAAAATATTAAAGGGTTTGAATGTATGTGAGCGAGAATGTTAGGGAATTCCTCACACAGAAGGTGGATAATGAAATGACGACTGGCCAAATGATTGGAGATTATTCTAAGGGACACAGTATTTTATTTTATCGACTGGATCCGAAAGCAGGATGATTGATACATCCAGGAACAGATTAGAGACAGGGTGGTAGGAAAAATAAATGACACCTATCACCTCACCTACCACCTATCCCAGAGTCTTGAAGACCGTTGTGGCGCCACAGAAGACTTCGCAACCAGCTTCCTCCACTCCCTCCCGGTTCTCAGACGCTCTTAGGCAGTTGGTGAGTGTGAGGCCAGTCCATGCACTGATGTTGTCCTCCCATCTCTTTCTCTGTCTTCCTCTCCTTCTGCCTCCTTGAGCTGTTCGTTGTCGAATGGTTTTGACAAGTTCTGTTGATCTTAATACATGAGCGTACCATCTCATTTTCCTTCTTTTCACTAAAACGTCTTCATCGAAACCGACGAACAAGCCTCGTTATGTTTTTTTTTCTTCTTCTTTTCTGTTTTTTTTTTTCCTTTCCTTTCTTTTCATCTGTTTTTTTTTCTTTTTATTTTATATATTTTCGAACTAAGAGAGGGAAGGGTTCCATCGCATGGCTGAAGAGTTCTGCAAACGTTTCGCGCGTACACCCCATCATTCGCCCCTGCATTCCATTCTGTTCTCTTTTTCTATGTAGAGCGGAGATCAACCAGATGCCAGGAAGAGAGAAAACCGAAAGGGTGTGGATGTCTAGAATCAGCTGGCAGATTGTTGGAAGAGAGAAGTTGTGTGTTGTGTTGTGTGTGTGGTGTGTGTGTGTGTGTGTGTGTGTGTGTGTGTGTGTGTGTGTGTGTGTGTGTGTGTGTGTGTGTGTGTGTGTGTGTGGGGTGTGTGTGTGTGTGTGTGTGTGTGTGTGTGTGTGTGTGTGTGTGTGTGTGTGTGTGTGTGTGTGTGTGTGTGTGTGTGTGTGTGTGTGTGTGTGTGTGTGTGTGTGTGTGTTGTGTGTGTGTGTGTGTTGTGTGTGTGTGTGTGTGTGTGTGTGTGTGTGTGTGTGTGTGTGTGTGTGTGTTGTGTGTGTGTGTGTGTGTGTGTGTGTGTGTGTGTGTGTGTGTGTGGTGGTGTGTGTGTGTTGTGTGTGTGTGTGTGTGTGTGTGTGTGTGTGTGTGTGTGTGTGTGGTGTGTGTGTGTGTGTGTGTGTGTGTGTGTGTGTGTGTGTGTGTGTGTGTGTGGTGTGTGTGTGTGTGGGTGTGTGTGTGTGTGTGGTTGTGTGGTGTGTGTGTGTGTGTGTGTGTGGTGTGTGGTGTGTGTGGTGTGTGTGTAACTCTGGAAAGTTGTTTTCCATTGCATTTGTCATGGAGTGTCTGGCTCTGGCATCGATTTGCTCTCAATTCTCCTTTCGTTTCCTTCTAATTCTCGATCTGAACGTAATGTGCAGTTTTTTCGGTTGGGGTCGTCTGCATTTGAGGAAAGAAATAAATGCGAGGAAGGGGTTAAAAGAGAAGGAGAAAGAAGAAGAAGAAGAAGAAGAAGAAGAAGAAGAAGAAGAAGAAGAAGAAGAAGAAGAAGAGGGTTGTCGAAGTGAAGGCATCTTGAATGGGTATAAAATTAGACACAAGAACGGGATTTTTACACACTGCTCCCGTTGACCTCGTAAAACGTAACAAAACAAAACAAAACAAAGCTAAGCAAAGCTAAACTAAACTAAACTAAACGAAACGAAACTAAAAGGAGTCGAGAAGAAGGAGGGACTGGAAAGATGTCGAGTAATTCTGAATTTAGTTACCTGAAAATCGATTAACTTATTGCTTAACTGTCTCTCTCTCTCTCTCCTCTCTCTCTCTCTCTCTCTCTCTCTCTCTCTCTCTCTCTCTCTCTCTTCCTCTCTCTCTCTCTCTCTTCTGTGTGTACGCCTATGTTTGCCTGTCTGTCTGTCTGTCTGTCTGTCTGTCTGTCTGTCTGTCTGTCTCTCTCTCTTCTCTCTCTCTCTCTCTCTCTCTCTCTCTCTCTCCTCTCTCTCTCTCTCTCTCTCTCTCATAAAATGCGATCAAAACTATCTGCAAATCTTCTCCAACAGGGTTTCAGAGGGGGAAAACTTTCGCGTCACAGAGGCTTTTCAACGAATTCCTGAAAAAGCCTGTTTGGAGAAAGTTCCATTTCCCTGAAGGGGTCTTCGTGACAAAAGAGCCCCCACCCTGTCCCCCCACCCCACTCCTTTTTTGCTATGTTATTATTATTATTATTTTTTTAGACATTTCAGACCAACGTTTTACCTCCATCGCATATAGCTATAAATGACATGCGGAAATTTATTAAACATTTGCCCCGTAGAAAAGAAAAAGAAAATGTATGTGTGTGTGTGTGTGTGTGTGTGTGTGTGGTGGTGTGTGTGTGCGTGCGTGCGTGCGTGCGTTCGTGCGTCGTGCGTGCGTGCGTGCGTGCGTGCGAGCGTGCGTGCGTGTGTGTGGGGGGGGGGGGGGGGGGGGGGGGGGGAATCTGTTATTCCCATATAGTTGAAATTCTGCCATAACTCATCTGAAGAAAGTCTATGTAATGCATGTATTCCAAGAACATTTTTCAAACCCACATTTTCTTGATGGAATGAAGTATCTTTCTGTTTAAATTAAGTCGGGATGCGGGTATTAAGGGGGGTGGGGGGGGGGGGGGGGGGGGGGCATTTCATTGGTCTCCATCTTGTCGTAGTGTCAATGAATCCTTTTCTCTGCCAACAAGACGATAGAATATTTTCTTTAAATTTTATAATACCTTTTCCCCATTTCCAGATATGGGGTTTAAAAAAAAGACAAAAAAAAACCCAGACAAAAAGAAAGACAAAAAAAACAAGCAAACAAAAAACAAAAAGTGTGTTTTAGATCGAGAAAGAAACGAAAGGAGATATTAAGGAGAAAATCGATGTCGATGCCAATGGTGCATCGAATGCAAACCGATTTTCTGAGTCACACAAAAAAAGCATTTCTCTTCCATAAATTTGCCATCTATTTTTTTTTTTTCTTTTTTAATATTTTGGAGCCTTTTGTGCTCTCTTTTCCTAGTCTTTGGTTGAACTTGTCTCCTAGAAGATACAAAAAATCAATACAGGGGCGGATGAGGAGGTATGTGCACGCATAGGTTCCCGAATCCATCCCCGCCCACATTGGTCAGCACCATTTGGAAAGATGCAAAACCCTAAAAGGCAGAATTGCTCACGACTATCTTCTTTACAACTTTATCCGTAGTTTGTCTCTTTAGTTCTTTTCATTCATGCGTATAACAACGTGAGATTGTGGAATTCACATCTTTTCAAGTCATGTGTATAGCAAAGTGTGTGTCTGTTTGTGCGCGAGCGCGCGTGTGTATGTGTGTGTGTGTGTGTGTGTGTGTGTGTGTGTGTGTGTGTGTGTGTGTGTGTGTGTGTGTGTGGTGGTGTGTGTGTGGCGCGTGCGTGCGTGCGTGCGTGCGTGCGTGCGTGCGTGTGTGTGTGTGTGTGTGTGTGTGTGTGTGTGTGTGTGTGTGTGTGTGTGTGTGTGTGTGTGTGTGTGTGTGGTGTGCTTCTATTAACATTCATATACACAATTACAGCCATATACAAGTATATGTACTTACCCACACGCTCATACACGCACTCACATGCACACACTTCATCATCATCATCATTGGGGGCCGGGATAACTCAGTGTTAGAGCGCCGGACTCGTAATTTTGGTGATCCTGGGGTTAAGGGTTCGAATCTCCACCTTTCGGTACATGGGATTTTTTACCTCGGAGTCAAGATTGGTTCTGACTCCATTTCCCATGCAGTCCTTCGAATAAGACTATAAACCGAGGTTCCGTGTTTGAACGCACGCATAATATTTGTACGCACGTAAAATCCCATCACCAACTTTCGGAGAGAAGGCCAGTTTGGCCGTTGGTACGGTACACATAGCATGCACCTTGCGTGAGAAATGGAGTAATGAAAGGAGTAAGGAAATTGAGTGAACGATGTTGACTCCATGACGTGGGAAAAGACTAAATGAAGTGCTAGTTGGCAGTTCTTCAGTCGGCACTACCAGGTAGGCAGTCAGTTTGTGTAAAACAGTGTGTAATGTAAGTGCGTAGAGATTGAGTCTCTAGAGGAAAATAGGCGTTAAGAAATGTTATGATAATATTATAGATAGTTAATAATAATATTTAAATAATAATAATAATATATTAATATTTATTTAATAATAATAATAATAATAATTAATAATAATGATTATAGTTAGAAGAAGAAGAAGAAGAAGAAGAAAGTAGAAGAGAGAAAGAGAAGAAGAAGAAGAAGATGAAGAAGGAATCGTTAAGTTGTGCAGCTAACTGAAAATGCGAGGTACTACTTCACTACTGTCCCTACCTACTACTACTACTACTCTGCTGCTGACTGCATGCTGCTGCTGATGCTACTTCTACTACTCTAATACCTACAACTACTACTACTCTACTAATATACCACATTCCGTAACAAAGAAGCACTGGCACTTCACACCCACGTATACATTTACAACCTCCTGCTCCCCCCCCCCCCCCCCCCGCCACCCACACACTCACACACACACACACCCTGGCCGCTTTCGCGCACTAATTCACTTCTCTATCACTCTTGCGAACGCACGCCCATTCAAATATTCTGGTATATACACACGCCTGTGAGTGTATAGTCGAATTTGCAGATTGTTTCCTATGCATTTCAAATTTCTAGGCCTTCCTGCTTCGTAGTTGGGTGATTGTCAGATAATTAGTTAATACCCCTGTGAGGCTAAGACCAATAAAGTCCCTGAGAAAGGCGAGGTGTGTCGCGTAAAGGCCACTTCTTGTTCTTTTGTGCTTTATTCTCTGAATGTCTGTCTGTCTGTCTGTCTGTCTATCTGTCTGTCTGTCACTCACATTCTCTCTCATGTAACACACACACACACACAAACACACACCACACACACACACACACACTCACACAAACACACCACACAACACACACACACCTCACACACAACACACACACACGCACGCACGCACGCACACTCAACACACACACACACACACACACAAATCACACACCACCACACACACACACACACACACTCACACACACACACACACACACAGTCGCACGCACGCACGCACGCACGCACGCCGCACGCACGCACAGCACGCCACGCACGCACGCACACACTCACACACACACACACACATACACACACTCACACACACACACAACACAACATACACACACACGCGCGGCTCGCGCACATAAGACACACACTTTGTTTACAATATGAATGGAAAAGATGTGAATAAGGGAAACATACTTTTAAAAGTGAAATGTGTGTGATGTGTGGGTGTGCGTGCGTGCGTGCGTGCTGCGTTGCAGTGCGTGCGTGCGTGGGGCGGCGCGACGTCGTGTGTGTGTGTGTGTGTGTGTGTGTGTGTGTGTGTGTGTGTGTGTGTGTGTGTAGTTGTGTGTGTGTGTGTGTTTGTGTGTTGACTAATACGCCCCTGTATTTACTCTGGTATTTTTTTTTATTATTATTAAAATATAAAAAAAAAGAGTGAAGGCAAAGCAGATGCCAGGAGAGAGAAAAAAAAATAAAAATAAAAAAAAAATATAATAATAATAATAATATATTAATAAATAATTAAATAATAATACATAATAATGAATACTTACATAGCGCCTATTCTCGGCTTAGAGGTCAAAGCTCTAGCGCTTTCAATCAACACTCGTTTACACCAACGGGCTGCCTACCAAAAGAGAATGAAATAGTCCAGAATTAGCAGTGACTGTTGGAAGAGATGTTTTTATGTATTCAGGAAGTCGTTTGGCG
>CM031598.1:112157513-112165013 GCA_018398815.1 Conus ventricosus
GACTGAACACGAGTTGTCGTCAGTGAGGAGTTGAGTAAGTGACGTCCTGTGTATGTTGGATGTGAAGAATAGCAACACTAAACAGCAACGAAGTGACTCGGCTGCAAAGACACGGAGAGATACAGAGACAGACAAAGACAAGAGACAGAGAGACAGAGACAGAGACAAGCACAGAGACAGAGACAGATACAAAGACACAGAGAGATACAGAGACAAAAACAGAGACAGAGACAAGCACAAAGAGAGAGACAAGCACAGCGCCAGAGAGACAGACGGACAGAAACAAAGACAGAAAGAAAGACAGACAGACAGAGACAAAGACAGATAGACAGACAGAGATCGGAATCAGGCCAGCCAACGGCGCTCGCTCACTGTGGGGAATGGTATCTACTCTGTCAGCATATCTATTGACCTCTTCAGTCTAACCTCGTCGTCTGTCTTGTCAGTCTTGTACAGTATACAGATACTCCGCCTGAGGCATTTCATTCTTCAACGCTTAAAGGTCTGCGCCCCAGACTTACTGGCGGAGAGTAGAGAGGAATGTCGTTGCAAGTGACTACTTTTCCACTGGAAAAGTAACAGACCTCGTTTTTCATATAACGTTGAGACTTTGTTAGGAGAGGGGTAAAGGATTTACATACTCACAGACAAGCCAGACGCGCGCGCGCGCACAACGCACGCACACACACACACACAACACACACACACACACACACACCACACACACCACGCACGCACGCACGCACGCACGCACGCACGCACGCACACACACACACACACACACACACACACACACACACGCACGCACGCGCACACACACACACACACACACACACACACACACACACACACACACACACACACACACACACACACACCACACACAGAGGAGAGAGAGAGAGAGAGAGAGAGAGAGAGAGAGAGAGAGAGAGAGAGAGGTTCACACACACAACACACACACACACACACACACACACATACACACACACACACGCTCTCCTCTCTCTCTCTCTCTCTCTCTCTCTCTCTCTCTCTCTCTCTGGGCTGATGAATATGCTGGTATATTCAGAAATGAACTTGAAGGTGAGGAATTTCTAGACAGCATGCAGAAAGCGCGTCAGATATTACAAATTAACGTGAATGAGAGTCTAGATAAATTTGTCAGTGCTTTGTGCGGAGCCGCAGCTTGTATGGTTCGAGTTATTGGTGGAGGCCGCAGAACATACAATGACTGGTTTGATCATGAGTGCGAACGAAAGAAACAGGAAGTTAAAAGGTTATTAAAAAGATTTCAGAGATGCAAAACTGCCAAGGATAAATGTAAGAAAAGAGAAGAATACGCTGTATCACGTAAAGAGTATGTTACACTAAGGAACACAAAGGAACTGGAGTTTAAAGAAAGTAGGTTAAAGAAACTAAAGAATTCAGTCAGTGATTCTAAAATGTTCTGGTCAGTGATAAGATCTGTAAATAAAAAGAGTTTTGTGTATAACAAAATCTCAGTTCAACAGTGGCATGACCATTTTTGGGGCGTTTTTCAGTTTTGATAATAGAAGTATGGAAGAAGAGACCGGTGTGGTAATAGAGAATGAAATTGAGCCATTATTTAATCAACCTATTTCCGGTGAAGAAGTCGTTGCTGGTATTAAACATTTAAAATTAGGAAAGAGTGCAGGAACAGATAGAATCGTAGCAGAAATGTTGAAGAATGCCAACACAACTGTAATCGATTTCCTTGTTCATTTATTTGCCCAACTTTTGATAATGGTATCTTTCCATCAGAGTGGGCTAAATCAATTATTGTACCAATTCATAAAAAAGGAGACGTGAACAATCCCGACAACTATCGTGGAGTATCACTTACCAGCATTTTAAGTAAAATCTACACTTACATACTAAATACAAGATTAACTGAATGGGCTGACACTGAAGAAAAAAATAGTGGAAGACCAAGCAGGTTTTAGAACCAGTTACAGCACCATAGACCATATATTTACACTATATTCTTTGATTCAAAAACACTACTCTGTAAGTCGAAGTTCTACAGTAGCATTTGTAGATTTCAAGAAGGCCTTTGACTCGGTAAATCGGAATGCTCTGTGGAATGTACTCCGTAAAAGTGGTGTTAATAGTAAAGTGTACATGGCTATTAGGGGTCTACAACTCAGTGCTGGCATGTGTGCGTGTGAAGAGTGAGTATTCAGATTATTTTGATTGTCCAAATGGAGTAAAACAAGGATGCTTGTTGAGTCCACAGTTGTTTTCTTTTTTCATAAACGAACTGGCTGTGGAATTGTCCCGCAAAGGCAGACATGGTATCCAGATAATACCTGGAGCAGTTGAATTAGTTTTATTACTGTATGCTGATGATGTCGTTCTTCTGTCCGGAACAGTTGTAGGTTTGCAAAACCAACTAAATGTATTGAAAGAATACGCAGATCGCTTAGGTTTATCAGTTAACTTGGATAAGACAAATATAGTGGTCTTTAGAATGGGTGGCCACCTATCAGTGGTGAAAAATGGTCTTATGGAAATGCAGAAGTTCAAGTAGTTAATTCATATAAAATATCTTGGAATGATATTTTCAACAAAATTAACTTTCCGCTACGCATGGGAAGAATCTCTAAAGAAAAGGGAAAAAAAGGTACTATTGAAATTCTGAAATCCTGAGAAAACTGAATTGTACAGACTGTAGTATATTTTGGAAAATGTTTGATACACAGATAAAACCTCTTCTTACATATGCAGCTGAAATTTGGGCTTACATGAAAATTCGATGATGGAGAAAGTACATACGTATGCTATGAAGCGTTTCCTCCAAGTACCTATTCATTCATCCAACACTGTTTTATATGGAGAGATGGGCAGATACCCTTTGTACATAAGTACATTTGTGAAATGTATTAAGTACTGGTTGAAGATCTTGAAGCTACCCCAGTCCCGTTTTAGCATGCAAGCCTATGATATGATGCTTTTAGAAATGAAAAAGGTAAAGAAAACTGGGCTCATAAAGTAAAGAAATAGTTCTTTCAGAACAGGGTTTTGGAATAGTGTGGATGACCCAGGAAGTAGGGAATGAGCAACAGTTTATTGCGGAATTTAAAGACAGGCTTATTTGTTCTTTTAAACAGAATTGGCACTCAGATATGGAAAGTAAAGAAAAATATCGCTGGTTTTTCTCATTTAAGAACGTGTTTCATTCTGAAAAGTTTCTCAATGTCATAACAGATAGATGGCACAGAATATATTACGCAAGATTTAGGTTGAGAACTTTGGATTTTAATGCAAACAAAAGATGGTTTGAATGTGAAACATCCACAGAATCTCCTTGTCCTGCATGTAGACACATTATTGAGGACGAAGAACACTTTCTGTTCCACTGTACTGCTTATAATGAAGTGCGGACAAATTGTTCACTTTTCCAGTTAGATATAGCGAAAAGACAAAGTGTTGCTGTCGTGTTATCATCAGATGATGAACTTGTAATTAAATCAGTTGCGAAATTCATCGCAGAAGCATTGCAAATTAGACAAATGAAGGATAGTGAAATGTAAGATAATGCATTATAAGAGATATCTGAATGAATATTATCATTCATTGCAAGTGGAAGAGATCAGTAAGATACACTGTCATTATTTGATCGAGTGGATGGTCGAGTCAGTCTTAAGTGTGTTTTTTGTTTGTTTGTTTGTTTGTTTTAAATTGCATTACTCCTGTGCGTGAGGACATAAGGAAATGTTATGAATTTATTTGTTTTTAACCTTTGATTTGGTGCACACTAGAATGCATGTGTACTATTTGTTTGCAGAAAGGAAGAGGGAAATGTTATTGTTCTGTTACCTCTCCCCCCTTGTCAAAAGACCTCTTTGGTAATGACAATAAAATATCATCAAAGTATCAAAGTATCAAGTATTTCTCTCTCTCTCTCTCTCTCTCTCTCTCTCTCTCTCTCTCTCTCTCTCTCTCTTTTCTCTCTCTCTCTCTCTCTGAGTCGATCTGTTTTCTCTGTGTGCCTGTCTTTGTCTGTCTGTCTTTGTCGGTCTGTTTGCCTCTCTCTCTGTCTCTGTCCCCACTCTCTCTCTCTTTCTCTCTCTCTGCCTCCCCCTTTCTGTCTCTGCCTCTGTCTCCCCCCCCCCCCTCTCCTCTGTCTCTGTCCCCACTCTCTTCTCTCTTTCTCTCTCTGCCTCCCCCTTTCTGTCTCTGCCCTGTCTCTCCCCCCCCCCCCTCTCTCTCTCTGTCTCTGTCCCCACTCTCTTCTCTCTTTCTCTCTCTGCCTCCCCCTTTCTGTCTCTGCCTCTGTCTCTCCCCCCCCCCCCTCTCTCTGTCTCTGTCCCACTCTCTTCTCTCTTTCTCTCTCTGCCTCCCCCTTTCTGTCTCTGCCTCTGTCTCCCCCCCCCCCCCCTCTCTCTCTCTCTTTCTCTCTCTCCAGGGCTGGGTGAAAAAATAAAATTTCGTTCTCTCTCTCTCTCTCTCTCTCTCTTCTCTCTCTCTCTCTCTCTCTCTCTCTCTCTGTTGTGGTGTGTGTGTGTGTGTGTGTGTGTGTGTGTGTGTGTGTGTGTGTGTGTGTGTGTGTGTGTGTGTTGTTGTTGTTTTGTTTTACGTCTTTCCACATTACGTGATATTAGACGGAAAAAAATAATTTGGGGCCGGGGGAGGGGGGGGGGGGGGGGGGGGGGGGGGGGGGGGGAGTTAACACAACGAGTCAAAAAAAAAAACAAAAAAAACTTATCTACAACTATAACACGACAATAGAAAATCCACTTCATCAAAGATAAAGAAAAACAAACAAAAAAACCCATAAAAAACACACAAACATATAACTCTTGTCACATCTCACTACTGACTGCTATCTATTATAAGTATTTGCCAATTGGACTTTTAGCTAAGTGTAAAAAGAAAAGATATGTTTCACTTGTTGACAGGAAAACATTTTGAATAGGCTGTACAGACATATTTGGAATGAATTTTTTCATTAAGTTACACGAAAGAATGTGATCATCTGATATGCTATGACCACATATACAATGTATATTTTTGACATACTTTGTTTTAAAACAATCCAGTTTCCATCTACAGATCAAGGAACTTATCTGTCGTCTACGATAAATGTTTTGATCGACATTACTTAACTTTTCATGAATTTTTTCATTTCATCGTGTAAACCAAAGCACCCAGTTTCTCTTTCTGTCAAATGAAAATTAGAAAATTGTACTTTTTCCGCCAAAGTATAGCACTCTTGCACTGACATAGAGAAGTTCAAAAAATGTGAATCTTAAGATCGTTTTGCTCCTCTCTTTGCTAGAACATCAACCTTTTCATTATAATATAACCCACAGTGGGAAGGCACCTAAAGAAATGTTACTTCAGTGTCCTCTAACTGAGAGGAAATGGACTAAGTTATTTATTTCAGTGATCATCTCAGGTCGAACTTTTAATCTAAAATTCTTCACTGCAGTAAGAACTGACTTAGAATCGACACATAAAACAACTTTAAATAAATTTTGCGGGTAATCAACAACAAATTTTAAAGGGCCATAGTTATAGCTGTTAACTCGGCAGTGAAAATAGATTTGTTTTTTCCCAGATAATATGACTTTTCTTTGTCAAGGCCTGGGATAATATATGCTGCACCTGGATGTTCATTGATTAATGATCCATCAGTGTATATCTTAAAATGGTTGGAATAGTGATCATGCAAATGCATTTTCATATTGGATAATAACAAATTAGAATTTCAGCCTTTGTTAAATCTGTATGCTCAATATCAAAATGTGCTCGTACCAGTTTCCAGGGAGGGATAGGAGACACAATAGATCTTTTTGCAATAGATGTTAGTTTGATATCTGAGGATTCTAAAATCGAGGAAGTATATGTTCTTAGAGTCATTTGAGATGATATGTTTTTAGCCCTTTTGGGAAAATCAGTGTCCGATTTGATATTTTATTTCAGGGCCTATATTGTTGTCCATAGTAGAACTTCGTATAACAAATTTGGTGCATGCAAGATTCCTATATTCTTCCAGTGGTAATATCCCAGCAGCACTGTATGCTTTTGTACAAGAGGCATGGACTGGTATCCCATGGCTATCTTACATGCTTTGGAATCAATACTTTGAAGTTTTTTCAGTAAGTATTTGGGTGCACTGAAAAACACCTCTTGTGCATACGTTAATTTTGATCTAACCAGTGCAGTAGAAAGGTGCAAAAGAGTAACTGTGTCCTGAGCCCAAGCATGTTTGCTTATAATCTTTAATAGATTTAAAGTTTTTCGAGCTTTTGTTAGAACATGCTCTATATGGAAATTCCATGACAACTTTGATGTTAAATTTACTCCAAGAATTTAACTATTTTTGTATATTTAATGGGTATGCCGTTGACTTGAAATAAAGGCATATTAACTGGATCAGATCCAGTATTAAATAACATCATGTGTGTTTTTTCAGTTGATATTTGCAAACCATTTTCAGTCATATAATCAGAAAAGGTATTTAGTTCTTTTGATATAACTTTTTAATATAGTTTTGTGATCTGACAGATGTACTTTTTTTAATGTCACTTTCATCCATATGCATATGTCATCTGCATATTGGGCTAGTTCTATATTTTTAGTAATCTTGAGGGTAAATCGTACATTAGAATACTAAAAAGTAAAGGGCAATAACAGACCCCTGAGGAATACCCATGTGTAATTTTCTTCTCGTAGAATAGGAGTTCCCTACCTTCGTTCTAATATATCTATTTTCTAAGAAGTTTTTAATAAAATCATAAATGTTTCCTGATAATCCAATCTCTTTAAGTTTATAAAGCAAACGAAAGTGCCATACTTGATCGTAAGCTTTAGTGATATCAAAAAAGGTTGCTAGTAAACATTTTCTTCTGGAAAACTGATGTTTAATTTGAGTGGTAAGTTTGACCAAGTGTTCAATAGCACTTCTACCCTTTCGAAAACCTGCCTGGTTTGTTGGGATAACTTTGTTCTTTTCACAAAAGTAGTTTATTCTATTTAAAACAATTGTTTCATAAAGTTTACAGACATGAGAAGTTAATGAAATAGGTCTGTAACTATCTATACTTTCTTTCAGTTTACCTTCCTTGTGAATCGGTACTATTACTGTTTCTTTCCATATTTGTGGCAAATGACCTGAGCTCCAGCATTTTTCAAATATTCTAAGTAAAATGCTTATCCATTTGTCTGGAAAATGCTTAATCATTTCATTTGAAATGGCGTCAATCCCAACAGCTGTCTTTTTGTTTGGGAGAGAATCTATGGCGTCTTTCACCTCTTGTAATGTTACTGGGGCGTTGATGTCGCTCGTGTCATTATCAGACACATCATTAAAGACATGGGTACATTCTTTATCCTCTCTGAGTTTTCTTTGGTTTTCAGACAACCCATCTAACCTGCTTACTTTAGCAAACTGGTCGACAAACGCTTCTGCTTTGTCTGTGGATGATGGTAACTTGTTATTATCAAGAATGATAGGATATTCTGGGAGTTTGA
>CM031598.1:112170013-112180013 GCA_018398815.1 Conus ventricosus
GGATTCATCCTTAGAACTGCTCCGTGGAAACAGCAATCATAGCATGGGTTCGAACTCGCATTCGAGGGCGATATGGAAATCGACATGGAAATCGCAATGTTCCGTGAAAATGTATAAATACAAACAGAATGGTAACGACCAAGATGTCATTTCGTACGTTGGCCTGATATGTGAGACAAATGAATACACCGACAGACCTACACACACACACACACACACACACACACACATACCCCCCCCCCCCCCCCCCCCTCCGTCTCCCGTTTCTTTTTTCTTCTTTCTCTATTCTCTCTTTCTCCTTTCCACACCATTTCTCCCTCCAAGATGAATTTTCGGAAGGAGAAGATGTGAGTAACAAGAAAAGAACAGGGCCATCTCTGTCACCTCCATCTGTTAAACTTTAATCTGTTGCGTTGTTTTTGCTTCCCCTTTTCCCCCTCATTTTCAATTCTCTTTTCTTTTTCTTTAAAAAAAAGAAGCTACAATTGGTCTTCCTACTGTTTCTTTCTTTTTTCCCCTCTGATTTCTTTTCTTTTCTTTTCTTTTTAAGAGTGTTTTCCTTTCATTCTTTTCGTCTTGCTTTCTCTGATTATTCTCTATTTGCTTCCAGACTTTTTTTTTCCTTTCGCAGTCTCCCAGGTCTTTCTCTAACTTCCCTCCACCTCCAAGCGTTGTTTCAACCCTTAGCTTCTTACGCTTCTTTGCTTTCAATTTCACTATCGTCTTTTGTGTTGAAATGGCTTGAACGAGGTGACAGCCCTGATATGGGGGACTCTTTGTTCTTTCTTTGTTTCTTTCCATGTTTTTTTTTTTAAAGATTTTTTTTTTTTCAATTCGTTCTTTTATTTTGGTCTTTCTGTCCTACTATCTATCTAAATGTCCAGGCTACTTTCATTCTACGTCTCATTTTATATCTCTCTTAATACCTTTCAATCATTCTTTTTCCCCTTCTTTCTTTCGTTGTTTTTTTTTTTTTCGTTTCTTTCATTCCTTCTTTCTTCACAACAGAACTGGGTAAGGAAGAGGGGACACCTAACAGACGGCAATTTGGAAAAAAGAAAGGAGGATGAGGAAGGTGGGGGTGAGGATGGGGTGGGTGGTGGAGGGGGGGGGGGGGGAGTCGTCAAAACCCACACCGATCCCTTCTTTCTCACGTTATCATTCAGACTTCTTTCTGTCGTGGTTGATTCCATTTCTCTGTCAGCCTGTTTCCATGTTGTGTTTTATAATTTATGGTGTGTGTGTGTGTGTGTGTGTGTGTGTGTGTGTGTGTGTGTGTGTGTGTGTGTTTGTGTTGTGTGTGTGTGTTTGTGTGTGTGTGTGTATGTATGTATGTATTATGTGTGTGTGTGTGTGTGTGTGTGGTTTTGTGTGTGTGGTGGTGTGGTGTGCGCGCGCGCGCGTGTGTGTGCTGTTTAATGTCTATTTGTTTTTTTAAAAAAAAAAGCTTTGTTCCTTCCTTCTTTCACTCTTTCCTTCTTGCTTTCTTTCTGTTTCCGTCTTTCTCTCTATTTTCCTTTGATATGCTGATTGCAGTTTGTTTTTAAAATCCCGTTTCCCTTTTTATGATTGAAGAATGCTCTTTCTGTCCTTCGATCTTTAATCCTGTCTGTCATCACATTCTCTGTTGTTGTTTTTTTTAACCCTTCCTTCCTTTCATTCATTTTCCTTACATCTTTTTTCTTCTTTATTTCAGTCCACTGTGATCCTATTTATGATTCTTCTCTATGTGCCTGTGGGAAGTGAATGGGGGGGGGGGGGGGGGGGGGAGGGGGGGGGGAAGAAGGGGTATGGCTGACAATGTTCCGTCTCTTGCTTTCCTTTGTGATCATGTTCACATCCTATATTTTACGGTTATTTTACTCTGTTTTCTTTTTTTTTTCTTCTTTTCTTTCCTTCTCTTGTAAACAGAGAGAGAAAGACTCAAGACTCAAGACGATTTATTGTAGAAGGTCGTCCGACCCATTACAATTTTACATGCAAACTCCTTCGTATTAATGCACACACACACACACACACACACACACACACACACCACGCACGCACGCACGCACGCACGCACGCACGCACGCACGCACGCACGCACGCACGCACGCACGCACGCACGCACGCACGCACGCACGCACACACACACACACACACACACACACACGCTGTATGGCTGTTTCCAAATAGTACCATGCCAATTGCAACAGCAAACAAACAGGCAAACAACGGCGAACACAAATGCTAAACAGTTACATTCGATATTAGCTAATAATATGATTACACCTGTGATACACGACGTTTGTTAGAGTAGTAAATAAAACGTCCTAAATCATGGAGATGCTCATCGTCTTGCATTAACCTTTCCAGGGTTCTATCAGTGGGATGCTTTGTATACCGAGATGGAATGTACTTCTCCCGTAAATCATTCAAAGACCTGCAGTAAAACATAGCGTGCATTTCATCTTCGAGGCCAGCATCACACAGAGGACATTTCAAATCACATTGATGAACGGGAGCGTATCTCATTTTATGAGTACGTAATTCAGAGGCACCTATTCTAAACCTAATCAAAACATCTCTGATGTGTTTATTTTTAACAACTGTGAAATAAGATTCCAGCGACAGAGAAGATTTAAAAGAACGGTAAACACTAAATCTACTGCTTTTTTGAATGTGTTCTTGCCAGTTTTGACTATGACAGTCAACCAGTCTTTGCTTGAATGAGCTCAGGAATCCGCACATGTTTTCTACGCCTTGATGCTCCCAAACAAAACCGAATCCAAATTTGAATAAAGTATCCCGAACCCGTGACGCCCAACATACTTTACCTTGATCACACAATAACAAAAGCATATCATATGATTTACGCGGAAGTCTTGATCGATCCATTCTGGTAAGTCTTAGCCAATACTTAATGCATGATATGTAAGAAAATATGTATAAAGGATAACGTCCAGTCTCGCCGTATAACCATGTCATTTGGTGTCCTTGGGCTGACATTTAACAGCTTTCTCAAAGCAAACATGTGCACTTTTTCTATTGTAGAAGATCCAGTCAGTCCCCAAATTTCAGAGCCATATAGAAGGATAGGTTTTATCTGAGCATCAAATAGCTTTAGAAAAATCTTGGCAGAAAAGTCACCAATCCTCCATAAAGTTTTGAGTATATCAATAACACCTTTCTTGGCTTTAGTCGCCATGTCTTCCAGAGCCCTAGAGAACGATAATCTGGTACTAAGAAACAACCCTAGGTATTTTTTAAGAATTAACTACTTCCATTTGAAGGCCGTTATATGTCCATGCCTCACGTCGAGAAATATAACCACCATTCCTGAAAATGATAGAGAGAGAGAGAGAGAGAGAGAGAGAGAGAGAGAGAGAGAGAGAGAGAGAGAGAGAGAGAGAGAGAGAATGGACGAATGGACGAACGAAATGTGTTTTTACCAGGGTATGAGATGACAAATTATACGGGTTTTTTTTCCACCCAGCCCTGCACCCAGAGAGAGAGAGAGAGAGAGAGAGAGAGAGAGAGAGAGAGAGAGAGAGAGAGAGAGAGAGAGAGAGAGAGAGAGAGACAGACAGACAGACAGACAGACAGACAGACAGAGAGAGACAGAGACAGAGACAGAGAGAGACACACAGAGAGACAGAGACAGAGACAGACAGACAGATAGACAGACAGACAGAGACACAGAGAGACAGAGAGTCAGTCAGACTGACAGAAGAAGAAGAAGAAGAAGAAGAAGAAGAAGGGTGTTTCGGCAAGGGTGGGTGATCGTTGTATCTGAGTTTGCGTGTGCATAGTAGAGTGCGAGGAAGACAATCGTTAGAGCCAATATGATAGGCGGATGGTAGGGAGACAATCGTTAGAGCCAGTATGATAGGCGGATGGGAGGGAGACAATCGTTAGAGCCAGTATGATAGGCGGATGGGAGGGAGACAATCGTTAGAGGCAATATGATAGGCGGATGGGAGGGAGACAATCGTTAGAGGCAATATGATAGGCGGATGGAGGGAGACAATCGTTAGAGGCAATATGATAGGCGGATGGGAGGGAGACAATCGTTAGAGCCAGTATGATAGGCGGATGGGAAGGAGACAATCGTTAGAGCCAGTATGATAGGCGGATGGGAAGGAGACAATCGTTAGAGGCAATATGATAGGCAGATGGGAGGAAATCCCCCGCGGTTACTCGCCCTGACCCCACAATCCTTCAGTAATAAGACTGGGGCCTGATCTCCCCTGCTTCCCGCTTCCCTCTGTAAACAGCCCGTGTGATTTACCGCCCCTATATCCGCTTATTTTTTTTCTTTCTTGAGACTTTCTTTTTATTTCAGCTTTTTTCACTCATCTTTCACTCAAGTGTCTAATTCATCTGATAATCATGACAGCATTTGGCTACTCATTATTGACGTAAAACAGATCTACCCAACGCTAATGTAGGTCAGACGTGGTCAAACATGTGTGTTGTGGTGTAAGAAAACACAACCAAGACCCACCCCCCCCCCCCCCCCAAAAAAAAAAAAAAAAAAAAAAAGAAAAGAAAAAAAAAAAAAAAAAGAAAGAAACAGAAAAAAAATTGAAAAAAAAAACCAAAATGTGTGGAATCCTACCACCCATAAATCTACACACTAGTATGATTCCCATCCTTTTCTGGAGATACATGAGCTGGGCACACGCTGCAAATATGAGAGAGAGAGAGAGAGAGAGAGAGAGAGAAGAGAGAGAGAGAGAGAGAGAGAGAGAGAGAGAGAGAGAGAGATCCTGGCGTTCGAAAATACAAGGAACAAATTGTCCACATCTCGTACAAAGAAGGTAAGGCAAATGACAATCTCAAGCAGCAAAACAGTGCATTCACGCCAGAGACAGGAACCAATCTTGGCAGTTATCAAGAGCAGTAACAGCTCCTAGTAAGGGCATGTACTCCACCATGACGGCTCCGGAAGGACTGGTCTGTTTATGATATCTTTTCCCAGCTGCACTGAACTCAAGGAGCGAGGACTGGAGATCCTTATTGCCCAAACATTCGTTATTGCTCCCCTACGATTCACTGTCTAAACACAATGATGAATGATAAGGAAGAAGCACCTATATAACTTGTCCAAACACCAGTGATGGTTCCTGGAATTACATGCGTTTACCTGGTAATTCAGTCACTCTTTTCTTTTATATAACATGACTATGCTTTTTTTACATTTGTATTAAAAATCGTTACTTTCATGGCCAGTACTATACGCACGATATTTAGTAGATGTTCACTTCAATTTCGGAAAACATGATCGAATGCCACACGTTTGTTGAGTATCGTAAGTAATAACTGTTCCACAGAAGTGACATGTTTCCCAGGAAAAAAACAACAACAAAACAAAACAAAAAAAGTTTGAAAGCAGGCATCAGCTATGTTTTCTAAACCTGAACACATCAACTATATCGTATACAATGCACCTTTCTTTTCCTATATGGTATACAATGCACCTTTCTTTTCCTATATCGTATACAATGCACCTTTCTTTTCCTATATCGTATACAATGCACCTTTCTTTTCCTATATCGTATACAATGCACCTTTTCGTTCCTATATCGTATACAATGCACCTTTCTGTTCCTATATCGTATACAATGCACCTTTCTGTTCCTATATCGTACAATGCACCTTTCTGTTCCTATATCGTATACAATGCACCTTTCTGTTCCTATATCGTATACAATGCACCTTTCTGTTCCTCTATCGTATACAATGCACCTTTCTGTTCCTATATCGTATACAATGCACCTTTCTGTTCCTATATCGTATACAATGCACCTTTCTGTTCCTATATCGTATACAATGCACCTTTCTGTTCCTATATCGTATACAATGCACCTTTCTGTTCCTATATCGTATACAATGCACCTTTCTGTTCCTATATCGTATACAATGCACCTTTCTGTTCCTATATCGTATACAATGCACCTTTCTGTTCCTATATCGTACAATGCACCTTTCTGTTCCTATATCGTATACAATGCACCTTTCTGTTCCTATATCGTATACAATGCACCTTTCTGTTGCTATATCGTATACAATGCACCTTTCTTTTCCTATATCGTATACAATGCACCTTTCTGTTCCTATATCGTATACAATGCACCTTTCTGTTCCTATATCGTATACAATGCACCTTTCTGTTCCTATATCGTACAATGCTCCTTTCTGTTGCTCTATCGTATACAATGCACCTTTCTGTTCCTCTATCGTATACAATGCACCTTTCTTTTCCTATATCGTATACAATGCACCTTTCTGTTCCTATATCGTATACAATGCACCTTTCTGTTCCTCTATCGTATACAATGCACCTTTCTGTTCCTCTATCGTATACAATGCACCTTTCTGTTCCTCTATCGTATACAATGCACCTTTCTGTTCCTCTATCGTATACAATGCACCTTTCTGTTCCTCTGTCGTATACAATGCACCTTTCTGTTCCTCTATTGTATACAATGCACCTTTCTGTTCCTCTATCGTATACAATGCACCTTTCTGTTCCTATATCGTACAATGCACCTTTCTGTTTCTCTTTTTTGCTGCTTTTGTTCCTTTGCTCATTTGTTTGTCAGTGTTCGTTGTTTTCCTTCCTATCTTTCTATTACACAAATACGCACGCGCTGTGGAGAAGAGAAGAGAATGATTGAGTGAAGAGAAAACGAAAGATCAGCATTTCCTAAAACGGGAAACGAAATTGGTTGGACAGGAAATCCCTGCTGCACCTGATCTCATCCCACACCTCAGTTCTCGCTAATGGCCATCTGTCTGCTCTCAGTTACGCTCCGTCTCACCTTAATTAACCAGCCTGTCTGTTTTCTTTATAATCCTCGTCATTGTCATTGTCTTCTAGTTAATCTGTGTACATTCTGTTCTGTTTTTTTCTGTCATTGCGCTGAAATTTTGAGCATCGTCAATAAAGAGATGATGAACATACGATCAGGCATGGTTGGTGCATGGTTTGGCATTGTCCATAAAGAGATGACCAACATACCATCAGGCGAGGTTGGTGCATGGTTTGGCATTGTCCATAAAGAGATGACCAACATACCATCAGGCGAGGTTGGTGCATGGTTTGGCATTGTCCATAAAGAGATGACCAACATACCAACAGGCGAGGTTGGTGCATGGTTTAGCATTGTCCATAACGAGATGACCAACATACCATGAGGCAAGGTTGGTGCATGGTTTTGATAATGGAATGGACACTGACGGGACACACCCATCAGAACGATATATGGAGCGGAACATGACTTACTCCAACAACATTGTCCGCCATCTGTCATGGTTGAGCTTACCTCTGTTTCCTATCTTTCCTCTGTTCGTTCCTGTGTTTCCTATCTTTTCTCTGTTCTTTCCTCTGTTTCCTATCTTTTCTCTGTTCTTTCTACTGTTTTCTATCTGCCCCCTGTTTCTCGTATGATTATTCATTAACAATGTTCCTTACTTATTACTTATTTTCTGACTTTCCCTTTGTCTCGATAACAAAAACACACAAGGCAGTTAACATTACATGCATACTTCCTAAGAAGTAACTTGATTCTGGATTAGACTGTGGATTGCAATTGTCTTCCATGATTTTATGAAGAGTGTGGTATTTCTCGGAGAATTAAGACAAGATAACTGTTTTCATTTTTTCCTTTTTTCCCCCACCACTTAAAAAAATAGTTGGTAGAAGAAACTCATGGAGAGCGTGGCAGCAGAGAGTCCTCAGAAGAGAAGCCCCCTTCAAGCAAGTGTTTCGGCCCTTATCTCCTGACACTCTAGGGGGGTTGGGCCACACCCGGTTCATGACTCCGGATGTCCCTCTGCTGCCCCTTTTTTTTCCCCATCTTGGGACGAGCCATGGCTGGGATTCGAACCCATGACCCTCTGGACATGCTCATTTTCTACTTAATGACTCGCGCTTTAACCACTGAGCCACAGGGACACCTGATATTTGTAGGGAAATTAAGCCTTATGAAGTTCACTTTTGTTCCTCCTTGACCAGATCCAGCTTGAACACCTCTCTGCCGCTTCTGCCATTGCTTTCAGGGCTCTGGGTTTTTCCTTCCCTGCAACTGAGAGCTGTTTCATGAGGCTGTATGCAGACGTTCCTACAATCCCTAGCTCCAATTTCTGCAGTGAGGACTTTGACCTGATAGCCTTCTCTCCTCAGGCTGTTTGCAGATCAGCATACTTTTCAGTCTTGTAGATTTGAGCTGCCTCCATTCTGTTCTCATATGGCACCGTGAGCTCGATCATGATCAGCTGCTTGGTTGACTTAGAGTGGACTGCTATGTCTGGTCTCATGCCACTCCTGCTGATGATATCTGGGTGACTCTTCCATTCTGGGAGGTCTGCAGTGCACTCCAGTCATCTGCCCATCCAGCAGACTCTGCCTGCATGTTTCGAGTGGCACTGTTGTTCTTGGCCATGATTTGCTGCCTCCTGCCGTGAAGAATGTTGCGGGTGCTTTTGGAGTCCTGATTATCCCTTTTGTTATTTCTCGGAGAATTAAGACAAGATAACTGTTTTCATTTTTTCCTTTTTTCCCCCACCACTTAAAAAAATAGTTGTAATATCCCGTTCCCAACACAAGTTCTATGCTAAAGAATATCTCACGTATTTTGATAAACACTGATTCCCAGCTTTTATTTCTTTTATCTCCAGCCTCCCATGTTCTGTGTCCTCCAGTCAAGACACGCTGTAAACAACCTGACTTGATTCCAGGGAAGAGGACGCAGGAAATTCGGTCAAGCCGGAGATGAAATAGGATAACAGACCATCTCGGCGCTCTGATTGATCCATCCATTCTCGTTAACTGGACATGTCCCTGATCTCTGCCGCCTCTTGCATTTCCTTCAGGATATCTACTCCATTTCTTCGATTTTCAGCTAGTATGGCTTGTTGTTGTTGTTGCTGTTATTTTTGTTGTTGTTCTTCGTCTTCGTCTTCGTCTTCGTCTTCTTCTTCTTCTTCTTCTTCTTCTTCTTCTTCTTCTTCTTCTTCTTCTTCTCTTCTTCATTTCCATCTCTGTGCCTCTTACATACTGTTCAAATGAGAATAGCAGAATAATTTCATATAATTCATATTTCGGTTTTCGTTTGCTTGTTTGTTTGTTTGTTTGCTTGTATATTTGTTTGTTTGTTTGTCTGTTTTCGTCTTCTTTTATCTCTGTGATTACTGAACACTGCCATGCCGATCCTTCATCTTTTCATCATTGTTGTTATTCTATGTACATTCACACGTACGTGTATGTGTGGTTGTGTGTGTGTGTGTGTGTATGTGTGTGTGTGTGTGTGTGTGTCTGTGTGTGTGTGTGTGTGTGTGTGTGGTGTGTGGTGTGTGTGTGTGTGTGTGTGTGTGTGTGTGTTGTGTGTGTGTGTGTGTGTGTGTGTGTGTGTGTGTGTGTGTGTGTGTGTGTGTGTGTGTGTGTGTGTGTGTGTGTGTGTGTGTGTGTGTGTGTGTTGTTGTTGCAGTTGTTGTTGTTGTTGTTGTTGTGTGTGTCTGTGTGTGTGTCTGTGTGTGTCTATGTGTGAGTGTGGTCAAACCGTCATTGAGTTTGTTATTGATTACCATAATGTTTGCAGTGTATTCTATGATACTTCTGACCGCTTGGACCTAAACATTCCGTCCTTGAAAGAACCTAACCTTCTTGCAAGAATGAAATCAAATTCAGGTTATTTCTCCAGTGAAAGTGGACCGTGCTTCACTCGTTCTCTAGAGGAACTGACAGGGAAGGGGTCAGGAAGAGGATGCATAAGAACCATGACAGAAGGGTGGAGGTAGGTTGGAGAGTTAATGGGAGGGGAACAGGAGGCAGGCGGTGAGAAACCTCCCATAGACATCCTCTGTGAATCCTCTATCTTCACAAATAAGCGTCCAGTCTGATCTCCCCTGTTACAGCTCTTATCCTCCTAGCCCCAGTCGTGTCCAGACCTAGACGACATCCTCGTCGGAGCGGAGTAGTCGAGGAGCGCGCGCAGGTCATGTGCGTCCTCTTAAT
>CM031598.1:112195013-112200013 GCA_018398815.1 Conus ventricosus
TAGATATTAAATATATGTATAACTCATAACTTCCAAAAATCGAGTTAAGACTGTTTTGTGGTGGAAGGTCACATATGTCTAGACTTAGATGATACCTTAGTGCTTCATTCACTTTATGAACATGTCTCTAGGAGTGTTGTTCCAATATCCCGACCACCACCCCAAGTGTCCAGAATGAGAAGTTCGCTGGGGACTGTCTCTGGACGAACATAGTTGCATCCATCAGAGACGAACTCTCACTCACGCTGCCTTCAGAAACAGACAAAACATGCCATCAGAGAAGGTCTTGATGGTAGGAGGTGTCTTTCCTGTGCTGCATCAGGAGATACGCCACTGAACAAGGATAACAGGAGGTGTCTTTCCTATGTTGCATCAGGAGATACGCCACTGAACAAGGATAACAGGAGGTGTCTTTCCTGTGCTGCATCAGGAGATACGCCACTGAACAAGGATAACAGGAGGTGTCTTTCCTATGTTGCATCAGGAGATACGCCACTGAACAAGGATAACAGGAGGTGTCTTTCCTATGCTGCATCAGGCGATACACCACTGAACAAAGTTGAAAGGACTCAGCAGCAGTGCAGTGTCTCGTCTGGTGGGTTGTCTCTTGACAACTTGAGTTTGAGTGCTCTGGTGTGTGGCTGTGTAATGGGAGATGTTCAAATGGATTCTATGATAAATATTTCACCTGGGGACACAGAACATGAGACAGGAACATAAAGATCAAGAGAGAAGAGAGGAAGGAAGCAAAAACAAAAAAAATCAATAAGGAATAAACAGAAAGAAAGACAAAAAAAGAGAGAAAATTCATTTATTCCATACTAGCATCTCTTTATTAACATATGCCATCACAAGTAGTTCTCCCCCACTTATTCTGAAATGGACTACACCAAGAAGAGTTAATGTATTGATTCAGGAAACAGCTCCACTTCAGTTCTCAACCCACACTTCTCTCCTCCACTCCACCCTCTGAAACTGACCCTCTAATGGCACTGTATCCTACTGAACACACTAGTGGAACTGTTGGTGATTTACCTCTATGGCACTGTATCCTACTGACACACTAGTTGAACTGTTGGTGATTTACCCTCTAATGGCACTGTATCCTACTGAACACACTAGTTGAACTGTTGGTGATTTACCCTCTAATGGCACTGTATCCTACTGAACACACTAGTTGAACTGTTGGTGATTTACCCTCTAATGGCACTGTATCCTACTGAACACACTAGTTGAACTGTTGGTGATTTACCCTCTAATGGCACTGTATCCTACTGAACACACTAGTGGAACTGTTGGTGATTTACCCTCTAATGGCACTGTATCCTACTGAACACACTAGTTGAACTGTTGGTGATTTACCCTCTAATGGCACTGTATCCTACTGAACACACTAGTTGAACTGTTGGTGATTTACCCTCTAATGGCACTGTATCCTACTGAACACACTAGTTGAACTGTTGGTGATTTACCCTCTAATGGCACTGTATCCTACTGAACACACTAGTGGAACAGTTGGTGATTTACCCTCTATTGGCACTGTATCCTACTGAACACACCAGTGGAACTGTTGGTGATTTACCCTCTAATGGCACTGTATCCTACTGAACACAATAGTGGAACAGTTGGTGATTTACCCTCTAATGGCACTGTATCCTACTGAACACACCAGTGGAACTGTTGGTGATTTACCCTCTAATGGCACTGTATCCTACTGAAAACACCAGTGGAACTGTTGGTGATTTACCCTCTAATGGCACTGTATCCTACTGAACACACCAGTGGAAATGTTGGTGATTTACCCTCTAATGGCACTGTATCCTACTGAACACACTAGTGGAACTGTTGGTGATTTACACTCTAATGGCACTGTATCCTACTGAACACACTAGTGGAACAGTTGGTGATTTACCCTCTAATGGCACTGTATCCTACTGAACACACTAGTGGAACAGTTGGTGATTTACCCTCTAATGGCACTGTATCCTACTGAACACACTAGTGGAACAGTTGGTGATTTACCCTCTAATGGCACTGTATCCTACTGAACACACTAGTGGAACAGTTGGTGATTTACCCTCTAATGGCACTGTATCCTACTGAACACACTATTGGAACAGTTGGTGATTTACCCTCTAATGGCACTGTATCCTACTGAACACACTAGTGGAACAGTTGGTGATTTACCCTCTAATGGCACTGTATCCTACTGAACACACTAGTGGAACTGTTGGTGATTTACCCTCTAATGGCACTGTATCCTACTGAACACACTAGTTGAACTGTTGGTGATTTACCTCTAATGGCACTGTATCCTACTGAACACACTAGTTGAACTGTTGGTGATTTACCCTCCAATGGCACTGTATCCTACTGAACACACTAGTTGAACTGTTGGTGATTTACCCTCTAATGGCACTGTATCCTACCGAACACACTAGTTGAACTGTTGGTGATTTACCCTCTAATGGCACTGTATCCTACTGAACACACTAGTAGAACTGTTGGTGATTTACCCTCTAATGGCACTGTATCCTACTGAACACACTAGTTGAACTGTTGGTGATTTACCCTCTAATGGCACTGTCTCCTACTGAACACACTAGTTGAACTGTTGGTGATTTACCCTCTAATGGCACTGTATCCTACTGAACACACTAGTTGAACTGTTGGTGATTTACCCTCTAATGGCACTGTATCCTACTGAACACACTAGTCGAACAGTTGGTGATTTACCCTCTAATGGCACTGTATCCTACTGAACACACCAGTGGAACTGTTGGTGATTTACCCTCTAATGGCACTGTATCCTACTGAACACACTAGTGGAACAGTTGGTGATTTACCCTCTAATGGCACTGTATCCTACTGAACACACCAGTGGAACTGTTGGTGATTTTACCCTCTAATGGCACTGTATCCTACTGAAAACACCAGTGGAACTGTTGGTGATTTACCCTCTAATGGCACTGTATCCTACTGAACACACCAGTGGAACTGTTGGTGATTTACCCTCTAATGGCACTGTATCCTACTGAACACACTAGTGGAACTGTTGGTGATTTACACATCTAATGGCACTGTATCCTACTGAACACACTAGTGAAACAGTTGGTGATTTACCCTCTAATGGCACTGTATCCTACTGAACACACTAGTGGAACAGTTGGTGATTTACCCTCTAATGGCACTGTATCCTACTGAACACACTAGTGGAACAGTTGGTGATTTACCCTCTAATGGCACTGTATCCTACTGAACACACTAGTGGAACTGTTGGTGATTTACCCTCTAATGGCACTGTATCCTAGTGAACACACGAGTGAACTGTTGGTGATGTCCCCTCTAATGGCACTGTATCCTACTGAACACACTAGTTGAACTGTTGGTGATTTACCCTCAAATTTGGCACTGTATCCTACTGAACACACTAGTGGAACTGTTGGTGATTTACCCTCTAATGGCACTGTATCCTACTGAACACACTAGTGGAACAGTTGGTGATTTACCCTCTAATGGCACTGTATCCTACTGAACACACTAGTTGAACTGTTGGTGATTTACCCTCTAATGGCACTGTATCCTACTGAACACACTAGTTGAACATTTGGGTGATTTACCCTCTAATGGCACTGTATCCTACTGAACACACTATTGGAACAGTTGGTGATTTACCCTTTAATGGCACTGTATCCTACTGAACACACTAGTGGAACAGTTGGTGATTTACCCTCTAATGGCACTGTATCCTACTGAACACACTAGTGGAACAGTTGGTGATTTACCCTCTAATGGCACTGTATCCTACTGAACACACTAGTGGAACAGTTGGTGATTTACCCTCTAATGGCACTGTATCCTACTGAACACACTAGTTGAACTGTTGGTGATTTACCCTCTAATGGCACTGTATCCTACTGAACACACTAGTTGAACTGTTGGTGATTTACCCTCTAATGGCACTGTATCCTACTGAACACACTAGTTGAACTGTTGGTGATTTACCCTCTAATGGCACTGTGTCCTATTGAACACACTAGTTGAACTGTTGGTGATTTACCCTCTAATGGCACTGTATCCTACTGAACACACTAGTTGAACTGTTGGTGATTTACCCTCTAATGGCACTGTATCCTACTGAACACACTAGTTGAACTGTTGATGATTTAGCTATGCATTAAAGTTTTTAACATAAGGTTTATAATGAAATACCTTTTGCATCATGTTATTTACCATTAGGACTCATAAATGATCTCCATGAAAGAGCGCGACGTCCTTTGTGCAAGCATGAAATCAATCTGAGGATTTTATTCCGAGAATTAGACTGTCTCTGGCTTTCTTCTCGACAGAAACGGAAAGAGAAGGAGACGGGACAAGGACGGGCGTGAAGCACAAGACAAAGGACGGGGTGGGGTGGAGAGTGAATGGGAGGGGGAGGGAGACGGGCAGGGAAGGAATTCCCTTGGGCATCCTCTGCCAGTCTTTACAATTATGACCCCAGGCTCATCCTCCCTGTTGCAGCTTTTATCTCTCTAGGTCCAGCCTTGACCGGTCATAGACCGCGTCCTCTTCGGGAGCAGTCGATAGCCGCGCATAGGTCGTAATTCACGAATGGAGAGTCCATGCTCTTAATGTCCTGTATGTGCATGTATTACTATATAGCAACGGCACGTTCTGGGAACCCAATAACCGTGCATTCTGGAATCACTCTTTCTGGCACGCACATCCTTGCATATTAAGTCAATACAGAAGCAGTTCTAAACGGAAACTCCCTGCAGAGCGAAAAGCACTGAGTCGGCACTGAATCCGCAAGTATCGGTCCCTAGGCACGGCGGCAGAGATTTGAATGATTCTCTCTCTCTGGTACTTAAATCTTTGCTATTAAAGTCAACATGGAACCAGGCGCCGTGGCGAAGCGATTTACGTCGTAGACTAACGGCTGGGAGGTCATGGGTTCGATTCCAAATCAGAGCCATGTGGGATTTTTCTGCCCTGACCGG
>CM031598.1:112202513-112212513 GCA_018398815.1 Conus ventricosus
TATCTGTCTCTGTGCTTTTATTTCTTCTTTTCCTGCATCTGCAGTCAATATCTGTCTCTGTGCTTTTATTTCTTCTTTTCCTGCATCTGTAGTCTGTATCTGTCTCTGTGCTTTTATTTCTTCTTTTCCTGCATCTGCAATCAATATCTGTCTCTGTGCTTTTATTTCTTCTTTTCCTACATCTGTAGTCTGTATCTGTCTCTGTGCTTTTATTTCTTCTTTTCCTCCATCTGCAGTCAATATCTGTCTCTGTGCTTTTATTTCTTCTTTTCCTGCATCTGCAGTCAATATCTGTCTCTGTGCTTTTATTTCTTCTTTTCCTGCATCTGCAGTCAATATCTGTCTCTGTGCTTTTATTTCTTCTTTTCCTGCATCTGTAGTCTGTATCTGTTTCTGTGCTTTTATTTCTTCTTTTCCTGCATCTGTAGTCTGTATCTGTCTCTGTTGCTTTTATTTCTTCTTTTCCTGCATCTGCAGTCAATATCTGTCTCTGTGCTTTTATTTCTTCTTTTCTGCATCTGTAGTCTCTATCTGTCTCTGTGCTTCTTCTGCTTCTTTGTTCCATCGCTGTCTTCATTTGTGTTGGGAGTGGAATTTGACGAGGGTGGCAGCCCTGATATGAGACCATGTGGTAGACTGGCTTAAAACAATATGAATTAGAATTCTCTCCTTTGTGGCATGTCTTTTCTTGTTCTTTCTTTCTTTCTTTCTTTCTTTCTTTGATTTTGCTTATTCGTTCTCGTCTTTCTGTTTTTCTGCCATACAAACTTTTTGTCTTTCTATTTTACTTTCGTTCCACGTCTCTTTTTGTTTGTTCTCTGTACTTCTTTCAGTCTCGTTTTTGTCAGGTTTTTTTTTCTTCCTGCATCACAGAAAATGGAAGGGAGGGGGGTTGGATTACGGACGGACATGTTGGGGAGGAGAGGAGGTGGAAACGAAATACTGAAAACCCACACTTTTACTCTCTCGTTCTCACGTTCGTATTTCAGATTCCTTTTTTGTGGAACATTGCGGTGGATTTCCCTTCGTCTTTCTTTACAGTCTGTTTTCTTGACTTTGTCTCTCATATTATATATATATATATATATATATATATATATATTATATATATTTATATTATATATATATATATATATTTTATATATATATATATATTATTATATAACAGACAGTTTAAAAACCACAACAAAACAAGATAAAAAGATTTCCAAAATTTTCGGCTTTAATGCCTTCCTCAGTGGTGAATTGACATATATATATATATATATTTTAGTTAAAACAAGTTTAAAAGAGGAATCTTAAAACTATCTACAAATTTGTTTCAAGCGTGTTGCGCTGTCATCAGGATGGTTTTTGGTTTGCCCACCGCCGATGTTATATAGCGTGTGGGCTCCCGTTTGTGGTTGTTTGCACGTGCGGGTTGGCTGCACGTGTTTTTTGGGGGCTTTCCTATTATACATGTGTGTGTGTGTGTGTGTGTGTGTGTGTGTGTGTGTGTGTGTGTGTGTGTGTGTGTGTGTGTGTTTCTCTCTTTAATTCAGAAACATTTTTTCGTCTTACTACGGTTTCTTTTTCGAATTATTTTTCTCTCCATCTTTTAAATGATGGTCTACGAAGATGAAGCGCAGATCCTGCCAAAGATTTCATTTTGATCTTAGACTATACAGCAGTGTTGTTAATTACACTTACTTTGACAATGCATCCTGATATCATCCAAACCAGAGAAGAAGAAAAACAACAACAACCGACATCTGCAATACTGGTCATGAAAGGTCCCGATGATATGTCCGTTATATGGATGGAAACTGGACTGTGTGTGTTCAGTCTGTCCACTGGAGCCATGAACACATTACAGCTGAAAATAGTGGCCATCCGAAGCCCCAAATCCTGCAACACGTTTGTGTGTGTGTGTGTGTGTTTGGTGGTGGGGGGGGGGGGGGGGGGGGGGGGCTCTACGCTAACAGTAGCACCATATCCTTACGGCTGTCCCACATAGAGCATGTGCATTTATTTTGGGTACTTCTCTCAATTAATCACAAATCCGTGGTATTGTGATTAATGCATGGAGTTCGGAATCTACACCGCCCCTCCCCCCCCCCCCCCCCCTTCAAAGAAGGACTGTTTATAAAGGAAATGTGATTTCTGTAATAAAACACAGTAATGCACCCCTTTCCCCTACCTAATGTGTGAATGCATACCATCGTATCTCTGCTTTACGTGCCTACGATGAGAACCGGTCAGTGCCTTTGTCTGCACTATCCCTGGTCACTATGAGAGAGAGAGAGAGAGAGGAGAGAGAGGAGAAGAGAGAGGAGAGATGAGAGAGAGAGGGAGAGAGAGAGAGAGAGAGAGAGGGGTCTGCATGCCGCTAGGGACGGTAAACAGCATCTTCCCCGGAGTGGGAATTTTGCTGAAGGCGCGCCCTAGCTGGAACTGGCTCGGTGCCGGACATCCCCCCTTTTTTCCCCCCCAAACTTTTTTTTCTTTTAACAAATTAGTTTTTTTCCCAAACGTGAAAAAGGGGGGCCGCCTGGTTTCCTCAAGGGGTTTTTTTTTTTGGTTTTTTTTTTTGGTTTTGGGCCAATTTTGGGGCCCGGGATGTTTTTTTTTATAGCCCGTGGTGGGCCCTCCACCCCTCCTGCATTTTGGGTTTTGGGGTTTTTTGTGGGGGGGGGGGGGGGGGGGGGGGGGGGGGGGTCTCTCCAAAAGGGGGTTTTTTGGGGGGCTTCTAGCTTCAATTTTTTTTCTTTTCCCTTTTTGGGGTTTAACAAGAAACCAATTAAAAAATTTTATTTTGTTTTCTAAAATACAAAATTTTTTTTTAATTTAACCTTTTATTTGCTCCTTTTAACCCTCCCCCCCCACCCCCCCCTTAAAGAAGGCTGTTTGAAAAAAGGGGAAAGGGGGGGTTTCTGTAATAAAACACATAAGTTAGGGACCCCCCAAACCTAAATTTGTGGGGGGGGAAATTGGGGGGGGGGGGGGGGCCCGTACCCTTGCTTTATTGCCACAAAACGTTCTTTTTTGGATTTTCCCTTCCTTAAAAGGGGGGGGGAGGGGAGGGGAAAAGGGGGGAAAGGCAAAAGGAAAGGGGGAAAAAAGGGGCCCCCCCCTCCAAGGTTATCCCCCCCCCCCCCCCCCCCCCCCCCCCCCCCCCCCCCCAAAAAAAAAAAAAAAAAAACCCCCCCCCCCCCCCCCCCCCCCCCCCCCCCCCCCCCCCCCCCCCCCCCCCCCAAAAAAACCCCCCCCCCCCCCCCCCCCCCCACCCCCCCCCCCCCCCCCCCCCCCCCCCCCCCCCCCCCCCCCCCCCCCCCCCCCCCCCCCCCCCCCCCCCCCCCCCCCCCCCCCCCCCCCCCACCCCCCCCCCCCCCCCCCCCCCCCCCCCCCCCCCCCCCCCCCCCCCCCCCCTCCATCATCCCAAACCCTCCCCTCACTATTTCCCGCACCCCCCATCGAGGTTTTTTGTTTTTTTTTCCCTTTCCCAAAAAATTTTGTCCCCCCTAACACTGTTTTTTGGTTTATTTTCTTCTTCTTCTTTCGTTTTTAGATGGGGGTGGTCTTTGTTTTTTTTTTTTCCTTTTTTTTTCCATTTTTTTTTTTTTTTTTCCCTTTTCTTTTTTGTTTTTTTGCTGCTATGTTTTTTTGTATGCTTTTTTTCCCTCCATTTTTATTTGTTTTAAGTATTTCGTTTTTGGGTTTTTTTTTTTTTTCCGAAAAGCTCTTTTTATATCCCTCCCCCCCCCCACCCCCATTTTTCCCCTGACTTTCCGTCTAAACAAAAAAAAAAAATCGGAAAAAAATGGGTAGGGAACAGAAAACGATAAAACTTTAAAAGGGGGGTTTTTTTCCCCCTGGGGAAACCAAAACCAGAGTAACTTTTATTCAAGACTGGCACAGCCGGTTTAAAAGGTGCCCCGTCTTGAAAAAAAGTTATCTGGTTGGGTTTTTCCCTTAGGGGAGAAAAAACATACCCCATTTTTTACTTTTAAACAAAAAAGAGTTTCCCAAGGGGAACAGAAAGTCCAACTGCAAGGAGGGACGACGGGGGGGTGGTGGGAGGGTTAGAAAAGGGGGGGAAGAGAGAGAGAGAGGGCGGGAAAGAACGCGGACGGAAACCCCCAAAACCCTATGTGCTGCCATTTTCACGGAAAATCAGATTCCTTTCTGCATAACTTCCTGTCGACTGCACCCTGCAAAATAAAGCCTTTTCCCTGCGGGTTTCCTTGTTCGGGTTTTCTTTTTCATCTTTGTTGTTATCATTTCAACCCCCCTAAGTGTCAGGAGAAAAGGGGGCCCAAAACACTTGCTTAAAGGGGGCTTTCTCTGAGGACTCTCTTCCACGCTCTCCACGGTTTCTTTTATGATGCATGGGTAAACCATGATTCCGGGAATGGGGGGACCCCCGGGAAAGCCCGGGGGGACACTGGGAAAGACCAGAACCCAAGGGCCTGTGGGCTGGCTCCCTTTTTCCCTAAACAGGGCTATAAAAATAAAAGGAAAAGAGCTCCCAATTCCCAAAAAGGGGGAAGAAGATGAATCCTGGTCTCAACATCACGATGCAAACCCCAAAAGGTATAACATGGCCCAAAGGGGATATCTGTGTCTGGGGAAAGCGTTTCGCTCCCAGGGGCTAAAGATCACAAAAACAAAGAGGGATGTGTGAAGACTATCAAATGAGCACACGCATGCTCAGCAGATAAGACGTCGGAAGCCAAGGCCGGATTTTAAACCACAGTCCAAGGACATCCACGTGTTGGTTGGATGAAAATTTGCACAGGCCCTCGATGCCAGGCGCCTAAAACTAAACCCTCCCACGAGCAAACGAAACTGAAGAGGGAGAAATGGATGAAAAAAATCGTCCAAGACTCGATGCACTGATGGGGAAAAAAACCCCCGGAACACAAACTACCACATAGGGGGGAAATTGTGATCCACTTGGACGCCTTGGGTAAAACTACCCAAAGAGAAAACACCCCAAAAAACCCAAACGCCAAGAAAAGATGGAAAAGATCAGAGCCCCAAAAAGAAAAACCTAAAAGCAATGAAAGCCCGCACTGCCACTGAAAAACAAGGTTGGAAAAATGGGGGGAAGACTGAAAAAAACCACAGCCCCCTCAGCAAACGGTCCGGGGAAAGGGAAAAAGGCAAAAAAAAGAAGAACAAGAGGCTTCTTCGAGCCCCTTTTCCAGTTTGCCAAAACACTGTTTGAGCAGGGCCCAAATCTGGGGCCCCCCAAGTGTGGACAAAAAGGGGGTTCTTGAGCGCATTAGGAAAACATACCTGACTCAAGGCAAAACACCCCCGACATTAAGGTCTGGTGTGGCCAAACCAACCTGGGAAAAAGTTAATGGCGCCCCCAAGTTTGGGGGAAATCAAGAAAGGGGGTCGACAAAGCCCGAGCCAAATCATCCGGGCCAAACGGGAAAACCTTTCCGCTTTACAAAATGTCCCCAAAGGGGCGGAGTGGGCCCCCAGGCTGCGCTCGGGTTGGAGAACCAGAAAATAGTGGCGTGGATACGGCGAGGGTGTACACCCCCAAAAAGCAAAATCAAGTGACATCAGCCTTTAGGCCCAAAATCACTACTGAAAGTCGAAGAGAAAATCTTCTTGTCATGGGGCAAGGCTGACCCAAGTACCTGATGGAAAACAAGTACTTTGGATGTGTCAGCCGAAAGGTGGCTCCCGGCGTGGCGGGGTGTGTAGAAACGCCCAAAATCTGGGGGCGCAATCCAAAAAGCAAAAACAGAAAAGGAGACCGGACTTTGTGGTTTTCTGGCAAACGTATGGATCTGTGCCCCCTGGTGATACATTGGTCTTTAGTGTACCATGTGCCAAAAAACTCCCCGCTGCTCAGAAGTACTTCAATGGCTTCCATGCGGTTCTCTACAAAGGAGTACACAAATGATTGGTCAACTTTGGAAGTGGGCATTGAATGGGCGTGCAATTTTTCCCCCAAATGTTCGTGCTGGGAATGGAAATCATCTTGAAAAGCAGCAACAAAAAACGCGAGACAAACAACCTTTGGGGATGGGTCAAATGCCCCCTCTCAAGGCCCTTTATGGAGACACTACGGATTTCTCCCGAGAAAACAGCCGTCATGTGTGGGGAGGCTGGCGAATAGTTGCCTCATCCGAAGAAGTTTAAGCAAAAATCACGGAGTCTCTCCGGGGGAAAGGAAAAGTGGGGAATCGTGGTCTTTAGTGTTTCCAACCCGGCCTTCCAACAGTCACAAAGAACCAGTCAAGAGCCTTGGAAAATGGTATGATGAACGCTGAAAGACACCAAAGACAAAAAAAAACCAAACAGTGGCGGAAGAAGGCTTGGGGACCCTTGACCAGTGTGGGCTCCCTGGCAAAAACAAGGGCTGGTGTCTGCAGTTCATGATGATACCAAAGCTCCTATGGCTCTGATGTTTCGACATCTGCCCAGCACAGTGGAAAGGGAATGGAAGCCAAAATCAACAAGTTCACAAGGAAATGGGTTGGTGTCCCACCCGTCTGACTGAATCGGCTGTATGTCGCCAAGCAAAGCTGAAACTACCACTGAATCCATCTTGGGAATAAAAGCGGGGAAAATCAGACTTCAAAGCTGGGAGGACTCAGGGACAAGGTGGTGAAGCAACAGCCCCCCTGAAGGCAGGCAGAAAAATTTGGAAAATTCAAGAGGGGATGGATTTGCAAAAAAAAGTCTCAAAATCAGAGAAAAACAGGAAACCAGACCAACGAAAGGACTGGGGGTGACCAAAACTGAATGGGGGTCAAGGCCAAAAGGGAAAAACCCAAAAAACATGATTTAGGAATGGGAAAAAGAAAAACAAAAAAGACTCCAAAAAAACGTCCCGCAGAGCCAGCAAGGGCAAGGGCAAGTGGGAGATGCACTCCAAAAAAGTCTAATTGGAATGACTTTTGGGACTGGCCCCTCTCGGTCGTTCATTCTCAAACTGCATATCCTTCTGCCCCCCAATGAAAAATGGTGAAGTGGGGGAAACAGCGATCCCGCATGCCCCCCCTGCCATGAAAAGCAAACAGTGAGCGTTCTAAGTTGTAAAGTAGCCCTGGCTCGGAAGGTACAAGGAGGCACAACCAAGTGCTCAAAAAGGGTTGACAAGTGTCTGGGCTTGTACCAAAACCACAAAAAAGGGAGCATCAGGGCTCCAAAAACACCCGCAACATTCTTCAGGCGGAGGCAGCAAAAACTGGCAAGAACAACAGTGCCCTGGGAAAAAGGGGCAGAGTTGCTGGTGGGGCAGATGAGGGAGTCCTGCGACCTCCCCAAAAGGGAAAAGTCACCCCGGATATCGCAAGAGTGGCATGAGACCCGACATAGTAGTCCCTTAAGTCAACCAGCGCTGATCATGATCGAGTCCGGTGCCCTATGAGAACGAAAGGAGGAGCTCAATCTTTTAAGCTGAAAATATGTGATCTGGCAAACAGCCTGAGGAAGAAAGGGATCAGGTTTAAAATCCCCACTGCAGAAAAATTGGAGCTAGGGGGTTTGTAGGAACGCTGCATACAGCCTCTGAAACAGCCCAGTTTGGGGAAAGGAAAAAAACCCGAGCCCCGAAAAACAAAGGAGAAGCGGCAGGGGTGTTCAAGCTGGGTCTGGTCGGCGGAAAAAAAGTGAACTTCATAAAAGGGTTATTTTCCTACAAATAAACAGGGGTTTCCCCGTGGCTGTGGGTTTAAAAAGCGGTCATTAGTAGAAATGAGCTGCCAGGGGTCATGGGGTTTGAATCCCCGCCATGGCTGTCCCAAGTGGGGAAAAAAAAAGGCAGAGAGGGGCATCCCGGGGGTCATGAACCGGGGGTGGCCCAACCCCCCCAGGTGTCGGGATAAAAGGGCCGAAACCTTTCGAAGGGGGCTTTTCTTTTGAGGACTCCTTTCTGCCACGCTCTCCACGGTTTCTTTTCTACATACTCCCGGGTTGGGGGTTTGGGGTGGTTTGTTGCTGCTGTGTTGCTGTGTTTGTTGCTTTGTTGCGCTTTTGCGTTGTTGCTATTGTTGTTGTTGTTGTTGTTTTTGTCGTTTTCTTTTTTTTTCTTCTTAATGTGTTTCCTTTCGTTTGTTTCTTTCCCCCCCTCCTCCATCTTTCCCTCTTCCTTTTTTTCGCTGTGTTGCCAGCTTGCTCGTTTTTCCGCTTTCTTTCTCTTCCTCTCTCTCTTCTCTCTCTCTCTCCCCTTCTCTCTCTCTTTTGGGATGTGATTCTTGTTTGTATTCAGTGTTGTTGTGTGTAAATGAGATTTTCGCTTTTCTATCCCGTACCCCCGATTTTTTCTGTTCTCAAACTCTTTTTCTTCATCTTGTTTTTTCTTTTGTTCCATATCCTTCGTTTGCTTCCTTTCTTTTTCCCTTCTCTCTTGCTTCCTTATTTCAGTCCCATGTGTTATTGTGTCTGATTGTTCTCTCTGTACGTGTGTGTGTGGGAGGAAGGCAAAGACATAACTGGCATCTTTTGATCTTCCCCTTTCCTTTGCGTACATGTGTGCCCTTTGTATTCTTATGTATTCGTTTTTTGGCGTTTTCCCTTGATCTCTAACAGAGAAGGGAGGAGAGAGAGAGAGAGAGAGAGAGAGGAGAGAGAGAGAGAGAGAGAGAGAGAGAGAGAGAGAGAGAGAGAGGAGAGAGAGAGAGAGAGAGAGAGAAAGAGAGAGAGGCAGAAGACACAGAGACAGAGACACGATAGACAGACAGACAGACAGAAGAGAAGAAGAAGTAAGAAGAAGAAGAAGAAGAAGAAGAAGAAGAAGAAAGAAGAAGAAGAAGAAGAAGAAGAGCGGGGATTGAACAAGGAAGGGCGATGGCTGGGTTAATTATGTTAACGTCTGTGTGGAGTAGGAGGGAGACAATCGTCAGAGCCAATATGATAGGCAGATGGTAGGAAATCCCCCGCGGTAACTCGCCCTGACCCCACAATCCTTCAGTGATAAGACTGGGGCCTGATCTCCCCTGCTTCCGTCAGTAAACAGCGCGTGTGGTTTCTTGCCCCGTACCCGATCCTTCTTGGCTTCTTCAGCGTTTCTTTCTTTCTTTCTTTTCTTTTTTCTTTTTTTTCCAGTTTTCTTCGTCATGACCTCATTCATTCAAACGTATCTGGTAATAATAAAATGGATAAAAACATTTATTCTAGAAGTTCCATACAACAAGAATTCAGGCCAGATTTGATCGAAGGCTATGTCGTACTGGCGTACTAATCCAAAACAAAGTACCTCCGACCCCACTCCGATCCCCTCCCTGTCCTAAAAACAACAATAACAACAACAAAACAAAACAAAACAAAACAACAAAACAAATTTGGGTGCAGATTCTTGCGTCATATAAAACCAAGCCCCTAGTCTGAGATCTATCCTTTTTTTATGGATGTAAGAGCTGGCCGTGGGCTGCAAATCTCAAGCAAGAAAATGAATAAGTAAACAGATGAATAAATGAACAAATAGATAAATATATAGATAGATAGAAGGCAGATAGATCGATCGATACATAGATTGATTGATAAATAGATGGATAGATAAAAATAAATAAGTGAAGAAATGAAATAAATAAAAAAATAAATGAATAAATAAATAAATAAATAAATAAACAAAACTAAAAATAAAAAATAAAAAATAAACGTAAAAGAAATTCAGGTTTTCAAAAACATATATCAAAGGAATTGTCTCGGTCTCATACACAGAATATAAGGCAAAATGTACAATGTGCAACACATGTACGCTGGAGACAGGAATCTCTCTTCGCACATATTAATCCCAGTAAGTGCACCTAATTCAACACCTGGACTCCTCCTAAAGGACTGGTCTGTTTGTATTTTCCCTACTCTTAAACATGACCCAAGAAACGAGAACTGTATGGATAACCCTGTTGCACACACGTACGTTTTGGCACCCGACGATCCACTGTCTCAACACAAGAGTAAAGAACAGCAAAGAAGTCGCCTATATTGCATGTCCAAACGCACGCACTCTCTTCCCTTATATAACATGTCCCGGTAGGCACATTTTTTTTTG
>CM031598.1:112222513-112227513 GCA_018398815.1 Conus ventricosus
AGTATTGGTGACTTCATTATTTACCCTCCCCAGTGCCATGACCCATTGTCTTCCACTCTCCGCACCATAATCCTTTTGAATTAGGTCTGTGGGTGATTCAATTAAATTCGTTCGTTCGTTCGTTCGTTGCCGTTCGTCCTATCTCTCTCTCACAAACACACTACCACGCGCGCGCGCGCACCCACACCGCACAGCATGCATTCATTTACGCATGCACCTTACGCAGCATGCACCCATCACGAATACACACCACACCACCCCCCCCCCCCCCCCACACACCACCACCACCACAACACACCACACAGCACACCACACAACACACACACACACACACACACTCGCGCGGGACACACACAGACACAGACACACACACACACACACACACACACACACACACACACACACACCACACACACACACACACACACACACACACACACACACACACACACACTCGCGCGCGGACACACACGACACAGACACAGACACACACACACACACACACACACACACACACACACACACACACACACACACACACACACACAACACACACACACACGCGCGCGCGCGCGGCGCGCTGACGAGCATGCACGATACACAAACACACGCACACGCATACAGAGAGAGAGAGAGAGAGAGAGAGAGAGAGAGAGAGAGAGGAGAGAGAGAGAGAGAAGAGAGAGAGAGGAGAGAGAGAGAGCAAAAAGACTGAAAAGTAGTGTTAAGATAAAAATAGGAGAAAACAAAACTAAACGACGAGTTGAGAAAGAGAAGGAGAAGAACAACCACGTTGAAGAATAACTGAGGGACCAGGATATTTTGAGCTTCTAATCACTTCTACGTAAACTTGCCATAGATAAGAGACAGAGGAAAATATAAACGGATGATGTGTAATCTGAGATGAGTCCGTTTTTGACTCATTATAATTCGATGTAAGAAGAAGAAGAAGAAGAAGAAGAAGAAGAAGAAGAAGAAGAAGAAGAAGAAGAAGAAGAAGAAGAGAGCAACAACAACAACCACAACAACAACAATATCAACAATAAAAACAGGAACAAGAATAAGAAAAACAACAACAGCAGCAGCACCAACATCAGTAGCAGTAGCAGCACCAGCAGCAGCAGCCCGCAGCACCACCACCACCACCATCCCCCCCCACCAACACCAACAACAACAACATCAATGACAATAACAACAACAGCAGTTGCATCAAGCCATGATAGCTAAAACTCGCAAAATAGAGTGGCTGTCCGGAAGCAGATACAAGAGACAGCAGAGATCAGGGACATGTCCAGTTAACGAGAATGGATGGGTCAGATCAGAGCGCCGAGATGGTCTGTTATCCTATTTCATCTCCGGCTGGACCGAATTTCCTGCGACCTCTTCCCTGGAATCAAATCAGGTTGTTTGCAGTGTGTCTTGACTGGAGGACACAGAACATGGGAGGCTGGAGATGTACACAGAATGGGAGTCAGCTTTTAATGACATACATTGAATGGGTTATTTCTGGCATAGACGTGGATTTGGAAAGTTGATATTATAAGACTTTCTAGCAATAAAGTAAAGGATGCAAACAGAAGAAGGGAAAACTTGTCTTTAAAAAACACTTTTGCAACACTTGTATCCCCCTACACTCACACGCACGCACGCACGCACGCACGCACACACGCACGCACGCACGCACGCACGCACGCACGCACGCACGCACGCACGCACGCACGCACGCACGCACGCACGCACGCACACCACACACACACACACACACACACACACACACACACACACCACACACACACACGCACACACACGCAGCTTCGAAAAGATCTTAGTGATACCACACTGTTCGTAAAACCATCGGTGTCAATTGCATAGCACAGCTCTTCTGTAAAATGAAGTCCCTTTATCAGTAGTGTGCGCATGCAATTTTAATATGCCAACTTGTGTTTGAATACTAGGATGAAGAGAACCAGAAAATAAATATAATGAAAAAAAAACGCCTGTTGATGAAATAAATTATCAGAAGAATAGACAGGGGAGGGACCAACCATAGCAGGTAGTTTACACTATCAACCATAGCAGGTGGTTTACACTATCAACCATAGCAGGTGGTTTACACTATGGTCGGAGTAAGTCCTATTGCACGTGCCAGCCCGATGAGTATGTCCTGCGGTACCCAAGAATAGCTCAGTTGGTAGAGCACCGGACTCGTAATCTTGGTGATCCTGGGGTTACGGGTTCGAACCTCCGTCGGGCCGTTTCGGTACAGGGGGATTTTCCCTCGGAGTTAACATTGGTTCTGACTCCATTTCCCATACAGTCCTTCGAATGAGACTATAAACTGAGGTTCCGTGTATGAATGCACGCATAGCATCTTGCTCACACGTAAAATCCCATCGCCAACTTTCGTTGGTATGGATGACACGTTACACATAGCATGCACCCTGCCGTGAGAAATGGAAAGAATAAAGGGGATGAGGTTACACTGAGCGAACGATATTGAATGATGTGGACTGGATGACATGGGAAACGACTGAATGAAGCGCCAGCTGGCAGCTCTTCAGTCGGCACAACCCATATAAGCAGCCCGTTGTGTAAACCAGTGTGGATTGTAAAGCGCATAGAGCTTGGTCTCTAGCCGAGGATAGGCGCTATATGAGTGTTCATAATAGTAATAACAATAATAGTAATAGTAATAATGTAATGATGATGATAATAATGATAATAATAATGAACATAATGATGATAATAATAATAACAATGATAATAATGATGATATAATAATGATAATCAAAACCAGACGAGGAGGGAGGCAAAGACAGGACAAGAAAAAATAGTCTGTACTCAGACGAGTGTGAAATCATTAATACCTTTGGAAGATGAAAGGCAGACGTTTGACTATGTTGTGTGAAATATGAAATCTAGTTCCATTGCATAGACCCTGCATAAAAGTATCTTCACCATCTTTCATCGGTGAGTAACAAAAGTGTATATTCTCAAAGTCTAAACACAAAAATGACAGGGATAAAGAACAAAACAAAACAAAAAACAGGTGGACCAGAACACAATGAATGAGAATCATAAAGAAAGAGAACGGACAGACTGGTTAATTGTAGAGAGACTGGCCTGGAGCGGACATATTTGCCTTTAAGGAGAACTGAGATGTGGGATGAGTGAAGATGCAGCAGGGATTTCCTGTCCATCCCATTTCATTTCCCGTTTCAGGAAATGCTGATCTTTCCCTTTCTCTCCTTCTGGTGATTTTTGTTAGTTTGTATGTTTGTTTGTTTTTTAGGGAAAAGACATGAAGAAGAACAACAAAAGACAAAACAGAAAACTAACAAATTAACAATCCAACAAAATCGGGATAAAGCAATGAACTTTTGCACATGACAGGGCTGCTGCTGTTCAGGTTTCAGAGACATAGCTGCTGAATTTTCAGAGACATATCAGATGGATTTTCAGAGACATAGCAGATGGATTTTCAGAGACATGGCTGATGGATTTTCAGAGACAAGCTGATGGATTTCAGAGAATAGCTGATGTTTTTCAGAGACATAGCTGATGGATTTTCAGAGACATAGCTGATGGATTTTTCAAGTTTTCTTCTCGGAAAGTTGTCACTTCTGAAGAACAATTATTACCCTCGACATTTTCAAACACATGTGACGTGCAGCCATCATTTTTTTTCTCCTAACCGAAAGCGAATTTCTACTAAATGTCGGTCGAGAACGTAGGTAATAAAAGTAGCGATTTTCCAGTACTAACATATGCACACCCGGACATGTAATGCAACGGAAGAGAGTGCTTCTGTTTGGACATGTAATATAGGTGAACTCTTTCCTTTTCTTTATTCTTGTGTTCAGACAGTGACTCGTACGGGTGCCGCAACATGAACTTGGGAACAGGGATCTCCACAGTTCTCGTTCCTTGAGTTGTGTTCAAGAATAGAGGTAGAGGAATAGAGGTGGACGGGGTGTCGGAATGAGCGGCGTGGGTGCACTGCCTCTGAGGAAGCGCAGAGGTTGGGACAGCAAAAAAAAGGTATTAAGAACAGACCAGTCCTTCAGGAGGAGTCCAAGGGCTGAATTAGGCGCACCTCTTGGGCTTAGTAACTGCGAAGAGAGGTTCCTGTCTCCAGCGTACATGTTTTGTGCATTGTTGTTTGCCTCATATTCTTTGTACGAGATCAGAACAATTAGTGTGATGATTTTTTTTAACGCCTGGATTTTCTAATTATATTTCTTACGTCTTGTTTTGAATTTTATCTATCTATCTATCTATCTATCTATCTATCTATCTATCATCTATCTATCTATCTATCTATCTATCTATCTATCTATCTATCTATCTATCTGTCTGTCTGTTTGTCTATTATCTATCTATGTCTGTCTGTCTGTCTGTCGGTGTGTTTGTCCATCTATATATCTATTTATCGATCGATCGATCTATCTGTACTCATTCTACGTACATATTTATATATGCATTTTTATCATATACGTATATATTTATATATGCATTTTTATTATCATTTATCTATTTTTTCATTTATTTATTATTTATTCTTTTTTGCTCGAGATTTGAAGCGCGCACCCAGCTGTTGCATCATAGAAAGGGATGGGTGTCAGACCTGGTCGCTTAGTTACGTATGTTGCAGATTTTCACCTTATATATATATATATATATATATATATATATATATATATATATATATATTATATATATATATATATATATATATATATAAATGTTAAAATAGATTTTTTAAAATAGAATCTACAAATTTGTTTCGAGCGCGTTGCGCTGTCATCAGGATGGTTTTTGGTTTGCCCACCGCCGATGTTATATAGCGTGTGGGTCCCGTTTGCGGTTGTTTGCACGTGCGGGTTGGCTGCACGTGTTTTTGGGGGGCTTTCAGGTTTTTGTTTTGGGGTGTGTTCACTAACAACGATTTCCATTTATGCCTGCACTTGTTTACTATTTCTGTTTTGGTGTTTAAAGTT
>CM031598.1:112245013-112247513 GCA_018398815.1 Conus ventricosus
TTAAACGATAAGAACCTGGCAAATGAGCTTTTGACAAAAAAGTGTCGCTTCAAACGTCATGCGTCCAGACAAAAAGACGCAAAACAAACACTCGTGTAATAGCTGTCAGCGAGGAAATGGAGAATCGCAGGTTCTGAATTGCTGTTTCTTCCTGTCTGTTCTTCTCTTCCCCCTAAAACGCCATCTGCAAAAGACCGTTGAAAAAGTACCTTATTAGGAGTTCAACCAGTGGCCCACAGCAAGTCAGTAAAAGTAAGAGCAAGAGCAAAGTTAAGAGGCAACATTATTGTCTTTCTGATGACATGATGGGAAAAAAACCAGAAGAAAGGAAAATTTTAACGAACAAATTGGATTCTAATATAAAAATTTAACGTGAAGTGTAATCATTTGAACCAGACAAGCTGGGAGATGTAAAAAAAGAAGTTAAGAGTGTTCCAAAAGAGGTGAAGAACATATGAGGAATAAATGAGGATATAAGATCAATTTGTTCTCAATGACACAATCATCCCTGATAAAAAAAAAAATCAATAACAGAGACATTCAGTGTGCATGAGTAATAAGAAATAGGACATTCTTCATTTTTTTCCATATCTGTTTGTAATGTCAAGTCATTTTTGGACCATCCACCATCAATGATCCATTCCAGAATAATCCCCTTGCTTGAAGATCGTAACACTGAGGAATCCCACACCACCACACACAACACACACACACACACACACACACACACACACACACACACACACACACATCACACACACACACACACACACACACCACAAACACGCGCGCGCCCGCGCGCCGCGCGCACGCACGCACGCCGCACGCACGCACGCACGCACGCACGCACGCACGCACGCACGCACACACACACACACACACACACACACCAGCCTCCAGATTCTTCATTGTAGTCTACCTTGTAGGATCAGGATAAAAAGAAGAAGAAACGAAAAAGAAAACTCGGCAACTAGCAGAACCAAAACGGTATCTGGATCCACACACGTCTTTTATGCAGTCAACGATGACACCAAACACCGGGTATCTGGGATACCACACACCGTCTTTTATGACAAGTCAAACGATAACCAAATGGCATTTTTGCCTCTACTCAAAGAATAAAACTTTGAGAGAATATTGCCTTCCCTGTCAGTATGCGAATCCATTTGACTTGTATTTCTCGTATAATGAGGTATATCAGAACAAAAATGCATATCCAGGATCTTTCTGTTTCTCACTGCGTCTGACCTGCTCTCACTCTAGCCGACTGCTGTGTCCCTTCCTTATGAAGATCGTGTGTGTGTTTGTGGTGTGTGGTGGTGGTGCGTGCGTGCGTGCGTGGTGCGTGGTGTGTGCGTCGTGCGTGCGTGCGTGGTTGTGGTGCGTGCGTGCGTGTGTTGTGTGGTTGTGGTGTGTGGTGGTGTGTGTGTGTGTGTGTGTGTGTGTGTGTGTGTGTGTGTGTGTGTGTGTGTGTGTGTGTGGTGTGTGTGTGTGTGTGTGTGTGTGTGTGTGTGTGTGTGTGTGTGTGTGTGGTGTGTGGGTGTGTGTGCGTGTGGTGGTTGTGTGGTTGTGTGTGTGTGTGTGTGTGTGTGTGTGTGTGTGGGTGTGTGTGTGTGTGTGAGTGTGTGTGTGTGTGTGTGGGGTGTGTGTGTGTGTGTGTGTGTGTGTGTGTGTTTTGTGTGTGTGTGTGTTGTGTGTGTGTGTGTGGTGTTTTTGCGTGCGTATGTGTGCTTGCGCGTGTGCGTGTGTGCGTGCGCGTGTGCGCGCACGTGTATGTGTGTGTGTGTGGGGGGGGGGGGGGGGGGGCGGGGGGGGGGGGGATGAGTCAGGGGGATGGAAAATGCGTTTGCGTAAGGAAAAAACAACATATTCCCATCCAAACGTGTTTCTGCTTGTTCGTTCGACCGTCAACAGTTTCTCCATCCATCGTCTCTCATCTCTCTCTCTCTCTCTCTCTCTTCTCTCTCTCCTCTCTCTCTCTCTCTCTCTCTCTCTCTCTCTCTCTCTCTCTCTCTCTCTGCATTTGTAGATTTCAAGAAGGCCTTTGACTCGGTAAATCGAAATACTCTGTGGAATGTACTCCGTAAAAGTGGTGTTAATAGTAAATTGTACATGGCCATTTAGAGGGGTCTACAAACTCAGTGCTGGCATGTGTGCGTGTGAAGAGTGAGTATTCAGATTATTTTGATTGTCCAAATGGAGTAAAACAGGATGCTTGTTGAGTCCACAATTGTTTTCTTTTTTCATAAACGAACTGGCTGTGGAATTGTCCCGCAAAGGCAGACATGGTATCCAGATAATACCTGGAGCAGTTGAATTAGTTTTATTACTGTATGCTGATGATGTTGTTCTTCTGTCCGGAAACAGTTGTAGGTTTGCAAAGCCAACTAAATGTATTGAAAGAAGAAGCAATCGCTTAGGTTTATCAGTTAACTTGGATAAGAAAATATAGTGGTCTTTAGAATGGGTGGCCACCTATCAGTGTGTGAAAAATGGTCTT
>CM031598.1:112257513-112258820 GCA_018398815.1 Conus ventricosus
CCGCCATTTGTCTCCTTTCCTTTTTTCATTCTCTGCGTGTCTTTCTGTTTTACTTCTTGATGTTGTGAACACGTGTGTCAGTCAGGTTTTATCCCGTTTCTGGCTAAGGACGGAGGCAAGTGGAAAGTGGAATGAGAGGAGGAGGAAGGAGACGGAGATCAGTGAGAGGATTTCGGGTGCAAAAGTAGTGGTGGTTGTGATGGTGGGGGAGGGGGGGGGTATTGGTTTGTGAGTCGTGTCCACGGGGAAATCAGTGATGCTGGAGAGGTTGTCCATTTGCTAAGGCGGGAAGAGAGGGACAAGCTGAATGGGACTGACTCTGCGTAGATGCCAGCCACTATCTCTTCCTTCCATTTTCTCAGGCTTACAAGAGCTTCAAAGCGGGTAAATGCGTGCATGGTCCAGCCTCCCTCCACCCTCTTTCCACCTCCGAAGCGGAGTTGTGCCAAAGATTCTCCTTTACGATGTCTTTAACAAAGTGAGAAATAGACACTTTTTGTCAGAAATAATTAAAAAGGAGACAAAATATTGCAGAGATAATTCTTTTACAGTTTAATTAGTGTGTTTCCATTGTCAAAGAAGGATGCGGTGATAGTGGTAGTAATGGTGGTGGTGGTGGTGGGGGGGGGGGGGGGGGGGGGGATAAAGTTCCGAAGTAAATGGCTATGGAGTTGAAGCCTTAAAAATAAACAGAAAAATCAGCTTTAATATCATGATATTTGTGCGTTCTACCACGGCACTTCCGACGACGGGGAAGGCTGTAACCAATCTGAGGGCTTTTAGGTGAGCGATGAGCACAGGGCCGTAGAATGCCTGTGTGGGCCAAACCACCTCAGTCAGCTGTTCCTGGCGTACAAGTAGCTGACGTGATTCTTGCCGTTTTCAGCTGTGAAAACTCCATCAGACAGTGAGGCAGTGACAGAGTTGACTAGTCAGTGACGGCCGGGCAGAGTGGGGTGTGAATGCATATAGAAGGGAAAGGAACATAGCGGGTTTTCAAAGTAAGTGAACAAGGCCAGGCCAGGCCAGAGAGAGAGAGAGAGAGAGAGAAGAGAGAGAGAGAGAGAGAGAGAGGAGAGAGAGAGAGAGAGAGAGAGACAGACAGACACAGAGAGAGAGAGAGAGAGAGAGAGAGAGAGAGAGAGAGAGAGAGAGACTCAAGACTCAAAGACTCAAATTTTTATTCAGATAAAGGCCTAGGCCCCTTACTGAAGGGGGATGTTCACACAACTAAGCGAGAGAAAAGCCAGTGACATATGCCAAATCAACAATTAATAAACGAAATAAGATTCTTCATTGTATACACT
>CM031598.1:112263920-112266420 GCA_018398815.1 Conus ventricosus
TGACCATAACCAAATCATTTGATGACCAAAAAAAAAAAGAAAAAAAGAAAAAAAAAGAAAAAAAGAAATGTCCCAATCAGAATTTATGTTAAAAAAAAAAAAATCTGCCCGTAAACTGCGCATGTATCGGCAAACCTGGAACACGTTGGCAAACACATCATTACATGGTGGAAAAAGTCTGGAGTAAAGTTGATATGATTTTGGGGGGGGGGGGGGGGGGGGGGTCCTCCACCCTCCAGTTCCGTCACCGCTTTTTTCTTTTCTTTTTTTTTTCTTTTTTTTCTCCATGTTTCTTTTTTTTTCTTTTCTTTCTTTTTTTCTTTTTTTCTCCTTCTTTCTTTTTCTTTTCTTTTTTTTTCTTTTTTTTCATGAACAGTGGGGGCTCCATCCTCCTATTTTTTTCCCTACAGTCATTTTTTTTTCTTTCTGAAACTGACTCTTACTCACAATGCATTCTCTGTGTTGAAACTGACTCATACTCACAATGCATTTCTGTGTTGAAACTGACTCTTACTCACAATGCATTCTCTGTGTTGAAACTGACTCATACTCACAATGCATTCTCTGTGTTGAAACTGATCATACTCACAATGCATTCTCCGTGTTGAAACTGACTCATGCTCACAATGCATTCTCCGTGTTGAAACTGACTCATACTCACAATCCATTCTGTGTGTGTGTGTTTTAACAGGTGGATATTCCCTTGTTGATCTTAGTGTTTCAACCTTTGATATAAAGCGTTGGAAAGAAAGAATCCCTTAAATTATCTGAAGGTCTGCCCTTCTTGTTCGTTTCAACGTCTATTCCACCAAAGGAAGACATTGTACTGTTACAATGTGTTATTTCAACTTGTATTTTTTGTACCCGGATCGAAGTATTTTAATTCACCCCTTCGTCCGGTATTACTGACTCTCTGATGTATTTTTATTTTAAATAAATGAATCGACAATTTTTCAAACGATGGGTGATCGGTCAGTATCGAACTATGAAAGGAAACTAACAGGTGGGGAGAAAAAACAACAACAGAACAGAGATAGTAAGGTACTGCTGCTTTATAGCCCAGCCGACCGCAAAGGGCCAGATCAGGGCTGTCACCGCGTTGAAGTCAACTCACAAGTCAGTCATTCAAACAACTATTCAAAATACATCTTCAAAGATAGAGTAAAAAAAACAAGATGCAAAGCATTATAAACGTACTCCCAGTTTATCCTGAATACGCGTGAGATATTCCATAAAGAGGAAATACCGTCTTGGACTGGTGTAACCGTTAGTAACGGCTATTCTGGTAAACATCGGCCATCGTCTGTGACTTACAATGAGCATACTTACAAATTTTCAGAAAGATCGGCCAAGAACTTTTAAAGATTTTCCATAAAGAAGAAAACCATTATGGGCCGTTAGTAATGGCTATAAAGGTGCACTTAAACATCGGGCATCATCCGTGACCCATAATGAACATACCTACAAATTTTCAGAAAAAAATCGGCCACGTACTTTCTGAGATATTCCATAAAAAAGAAAAACCGTTACATGCCGTTACAGCCGTTAGTAACCGTTATAATGGTAACCTAAAACATCGGGCATCATCCGTGACCCATAATGAACATACCTACAAATTTTCAGAAAGATCGGCCAAGTGCTTTCTGAGATATTCTATAAAGAAGAAAAAGCGTCACAGGCTGTTACAGCCGTTACTAACGGCTATAACGGTAAACTAAAACGTCGGGGATTATTCTTGACGCATAATGAACATACCTACACATTTTCAGAAAGATCGGCTAAGTACTTTTTGAGATATTCTATAAAGAAGAAAAAGCGTTACAGGTTGTTACAGCCGTTACTAACTGCAGTAACGGCTAAACTAAAACATCGTGCATCATCCGTGACCCATAATGAACATACCTGCTAATATTCACAAAGATCAGCCAAGTACTTTCTAAGATATTCCATGGAGAAGAAAAACCGTTACAGGCCGTTACAGCCGTTAGCAACGGATGTAACGGTAACTAACACATCATCCTTGACCCATAGTGAACATACCTACAAATTTTCAGAAAGATCGGCCCAGTAGTTTTGTCTGGAGCGAGTGGAACACATTTTGAACACACACACACACACACACACACACACACACACACACACACACACACACACACACACACACACACACACACACACACACACACACACACACACACACACACACACACACAGCATTTCTTCGTTCCCATTTTAAAGTACTCCCTGTTCTTTAAGAACTGGGGGTACAAAAAGGTAAGAAAAACACAAACAAACAACAAAAAAAAACCCGCCACATCACTTCATGTATAAAGATAATAGCACCAGAAAAGGGAAAAAACAGCCCGCGGCCATATCAACTGTTCTCACCAAGCATTCTTCGACATCTGACGTAGCGGAAACACGTCACCTTCTCGCGTAAGCGTGACCCTCAGTGTCTTCCTGTACCACACGCGCGCGCTCCGGACACAGCGTGATTGCT
>CM031598.1:112273920-112278920 GCA_018398815.1 Conus ventricosus
ACACACACAACACACACACCACACACACACACACACACACACACACACACACGCACGCACGCACGCACGCACGCACGCACGTACGCACGCAACACACACACACACACACACACACACACACACACACACACACACACACACACACACACACACACACACACACACACACACACATATATAATATATATATATATATATATGTGGTGTGTGTGTGTGTGTGTGTGTGTGTGTGTGTGTGTGTGTGTGTGTGTGTGTGTGTTGAGTTTTCAACAGAAAGGTTGTGTGCAATACCGTAGTATGTTGTTGAGTTTTCAAAAAACCAACCAAAGGTGCCACCCTAGAAGCAAAAGAAAATCATAAAAGAGCAAAACAAGCTACTGTTAGTTAGGCAGAATCATCTACCACTGCAGATATGAATGCTATCTCCCCCTATTTCTTCAATCTAAGACATAAGAGCAAGCTTTGTTTATAATTCAATATTTCTTGCAGTCATTGCAACACCAAGCTGCTCTGTAAGTTGCTGGAACGGTGCGGTACTTATCCTTGGAATTTATTAGTTTGTTGTATTTTAGTCCCTTGCGGATTCATTCCAAGAACTTGCCTCAGCACTTGTGTCTTAGAGGATATCTTCTTATATTTTCTACTTTTCACAAAAAAATGTAGCTTGTTTTGCTCTTTTATGATTTTCTTTTGCTTCTAGGGTGGCACCTTTGGTTGGTTTTTTTGAAAACTCAACAAACATACTACGGTATTGCACACCAACCTTTTCTGGGATTGCATTCTTTTTAAAACTGAAAAGGCAGAGGATCAAATTACCACTTTCCGCGGTCACTGAGGAGAAACCACCAAGTTTCGAAATATCGGTATATGAACCAGGAGTTAATATGTTAGTGAGTTTCCCTCCCTATTGGAGGATGTCTCCCCCTTGGAGAATATAAGCTTGCTGAAGGCTCATTTTGAGAAGCATTTATTTATTTTTCCCCATTCACCCACTCAAGCACATACTGTTAGTTAGGCAGAATCATCTACCACTGCAGATATGAATGCTATCTCCCACTATTTCTTCAATCTAAGACATAAGAGCAAGCTTTCTTTATAATTCAATATTTCTTGCAGTCATTGCAACACCAAGCTGCTCTGTAAGTTGCTGGAACGGTGCGGTACTTATCCTTGGAATTTATTAGTTTGTTGTATATATATATATATATATATATATATATATATAAATATATATATATATATATCTGTGTGTGTGTGAATATAGCTGCTGCCAATGCCTAGGTTATTAAACAGCAGAGCTGACCATTCTAACTGTTGGATACTTTTTGATCTCCCTTGCATGCTTAAATGGATTCGCAAGCATAGGCTCAAAAATTCTCCTCTATATTTCATACCATTTACATAATGATTTCAGTTTTTCAGCAGCTTATTTCCTTACCAAACGTTCTCTTCGTTTTACTTTTTCTACCCTTCACTGGCTGTTTCGGAGTGCTGTCGAAGGAATATTGTGAACCGTTGGTGGGGAAATACCACCGAATTGTAGACTGTGGTATATCTCCATTTGATGCCAAGGGATTTGTAGTATTAGTCGTGTCTCTTAATGAGTTCGACTTTGCGAACAAAATGTTTGAAGCAGGTGATATGAATGGATGTCTAAAGTACAGATTACAATGTAAGTGTAAAGAGTTAGTGAGGGGATTTATACCTCTTTGGTATGTTTACTTTAATTTAGGTTTTCGATTTCTCTTTTGCGCCCCCTCACCCCTCCTTCTTTCTGTTTACTGTTTAAAGATATATACATATATTTGTCACGCCATTAATGTAAAGACTGAGGAAATATTAACCTGCATTAGAAGAAAAAGGGTCAAACTGATCCGAATGTGGTAGCTGGTCCTTTGGGTGAGATGTTGATCCCGACGTTTCGGGCGCAGTCCCTTCTTCGTGAGAAGGAAAATACAGAGAGAAGAAGAGAACAGAGCAATACCAAGACAGAGGTAAAACTGAAAAGCAGTGAGAAGTAATCAGAAGGAAAAGGTGTGCATTATTTACAAAGAGAAAGGGATGGTTGAATAGTTACTAAAACAAAGGGGGTTGGTGGTGGGGAAAAAGGTTGTGGTTTACCTACAGATAAAAAGGTGTAACAGTGTGAGAGAGAGAGAGAGAGATACAGGTGTAGAGAGAGAGAGAGAGAGTGTGTGTGTGTGTGTTTCTGTGTCAGAAGGTGGGCAACAGGGGGACAGAGAGTAGAGAAGAAGGCCCAGGGCCGCTAAGGGTCCATCACTCTGGTGTTGATGCCTGCAGGCTGGATGGTTCCAAGCGGCTGACCACGTGGGATTCCATGTGCTTGCGGTACGATCTGTCCCCTGGGTTCTGCCATACAGCTGCAACCTTTGCATGCGTGTAGCTGTGCAGTGGGCTGTGGTAGTGTTGGCCTATCGGGTCACTGTAGTTCAGCCGCATTGAGCGAAGATGCTCTGTAAATCGTCATTCAGTGTCCGGCAGGTCTCGCCCACGTAGAGCTTGTGGCACAGAGTGCAGGTCAAAATGTATACAATGTTTTTGGAAGACACGGTGGGGCAGGAGCAAGCTGAGAATATCGGTCTGCCTGGTGTGTTGGCTTTGGGGATCTTCGGAAGGAGGTAAAAGTTGGACTCGCTGGTTTGTTGCAGACTGCGTTGGTTGCCTCTGAAGGAAGGTGACCTGTGTTGATAGCATTTTGACGGTTTTTCAAACCAACTGTTGTCCGCCTTCGTCGTTGGTTTGGTGATCTGGCGGTAAGAGTCCGTGTCAGCTGGTTGTCTTCTGGCTTCCTCGATGTACAGGTCTTTTCTCCACACGACAGCCCATCTGCAGGCTTGACCACAATTGTCCGTGCGTCGGCGGAGATCCTCCAGGGCTTTGAGTTCAAGGGGGTCAAATTGGAGTACCTGAGGGATGCCCCTTAGCAGAAGACTATAATCACACAGTGGCTGTGGATCTGCATGAATTGGATAGAAATGTCTGGTACTTCCACATGATTGATGAATACACAAGATTCAGTGCTGCAGTAATCATCAGGAGCAAACGGGCTTCTGTCATCGTTGACAGTTTCATGAAGCACTGGATTGCAATACATGGCCCACCAAAAGTTGTACTCATGACAATGGTTCAGAGTTCAACAATGAGGAATTCAGGGACATGTGTGAAAACTTCAACATCGAAGTCAAAACTACTGCTGCATACAGTCCATGGAGCAATGGTTTGTTTGAGAGACACAATCAACGCTGACAAACATCATGCAGAAAGTCGGGGCAGACAAGGAAGACATGGATTTTGAGACTGCTTTGTGTTGGGCTTTGCAGCGAAAAACTCCATGGTGAACACACATGGTTTCAGCCCAAAATCAGCTGGTCTTTGGAAGAATCCAAATTTCCATCCACACTCACAGATGAACTACCAGCTTGGAGGGAATCACCAGAAGTAGGACAGTGGAGAGCATATCGCAAGTTTGCATGCTACAAGGAAAGCTTCACAGAAGCAGAAAGCTCAGAGAAAATCAGAAGAGCCTTGAGGAAACAGGTTCGACCATGGTCAGGTCAGTACCAGATGGGAGACAGAGTGTACTACAAGCGACTGATGGTCATGAATGGAAAGGACCAGGAACCGTCATTGGACAAGATGGAGCGTGATCTTTGTGCGTCATGGTGGAACTTTGATTTCGTGTTCACCAGAGCAGACTACAAAAGGTCAAAGGTGATCTAGAGCAGGAGAAGATGGCAAGGAAAGACCCTCAACTGGCGAGTGAGGCGCACATGATTGTCAGCAACATCGAAGTGATACAGGAACTAAAAATGAAGAAATCTCGCACAGTGAAGAAAATATTCCTGAATCAACGTCAGATCTAGACACTGAAATCAGAAATCTTGGAAGAAGATGAAGAACATCATCCACATGACACAGAGATGGCTACTAGAATTGATCCAGCAAGAATTGAACCAGGACAGATCATTGCATATGAAACATGTGGACACTGGAACAAAAAATATCAGCAAAGGTGCTGAGCAAAGCTGGAAAAGCAACAGGAGAAATAAGAACTGGTACAATATTCAATGTTTGGAACCAAAGAATATGAGGTGAAAGAATGTCTGTGATTTGACAAAAGTGAGTGACTTGTACTGTCAAATACAGAACCTACACCAACTACAAAATTCAGATGAAACTGTTATGATCATGGATGAAATTTCTTTTGAAAATGCAAAGAAAGAAGAACTTGAAAGTTGAAAAAGAATCACGTGTACACTGAAATAGAGGACAATGGACAGAGATGTTGTTTCCACCAGATGGATCTGTACACTCAAAGAAACAAAGGATGAGTAAAAACAAAGGCTAGACTTGTAGCAAGAGGGTTTGAAGAAATTGAAATGAAGACATGCAGAAGGATTCGCCTACTTGCACAAGTGAATCATTGAAAGTGATTCCTCTGTCTTTGCACAAAGAAAGTGGACTCCATGCTCTATGGACATCAAAACAGCCTTTCTCCAAGGAAAAGAAATAGACAGAGACATTTTTGTGAGACCACCAAATGAAGCGAAATAGCAGAGGAAAGTTGTGGCATCTGCAAAAATGCGTATACGGACTGAATGATGCTCTTTGCAATGGTACAAAAGAGTGAAAGATGTTCTGCTGAAACTCGGAGGAAGAATTTCAAAAGTTGACCCCAGCAGTCTTCTTCTGGATGAAAGGAAATGAAGTTACAGGTGTCTTAGCATGCCATGTAGACGACTTCATCTGGGCGGAACAAAACACTTTGAAAAGACTGTTGTTGATGAAATCAGAAAAACGTTCAAGGTTGGAAAGGAACAAAACAAAGCTTTCCAGTACATTGGCTTGGAACTGTCATCTGATGGAAACAAAGTCTCTCTACAGCAAACCAAGTATGCAGATATCTTGGAGCCGATCCCCATCAAAAAAAAAGAACTCAACAGAAACAGGATGAAATGACAGCACATGAGAAAGAGGCT
>CM031598.1:112283920-112291420 GCA_018398815.1 Conus ventricosus
AACTTGCGATGTTTCAATTCAAGATATAAAAGCTGGGATGCACATTTAAGTGCGCGAGCGTACACACACACAAACACACACACACACACAGCATGTGCACGCACGCACGCACGCACGCACACACACACACACACACACACACACACGGGCACGCGTATGCGCATTAACGCATTCACAGAACACATTATGCCTGGACACACAAACAAAGACGCGGGCTCGTATACGCGTATTAGCGCATGCACAAAACACATTATACGCATACACAGACAGGCAGACACACACACACACACACAAGGGCACGCTTACGCGCACTAGCGCATGCATAAAACACTTTATGCACACACACACACACACACACACACAGCGAGCCAGAGAGAGAGAGAGAGAGAGAGTTCACACACACGCGTGCACACTCACACGCAACACGCGTTTGCAGAAACAGACACACAAAATTATATATATATAATATATAGAGAGAGAGAGAGAGAGAGAGAGAGAGAGAATTATAAACAAAGCGTGCTCTTATGTCTTAGATTGACGAAATAGGGGAAATAAGCATTCATATCTGCAGTGGTAGATAATTCTGCCTAACTAACAGTATGTGCTTGAGTGGTGAATGGGGAAAAATAAAATAAATGCTTCTCAAAATGAGCCCTCAACAAGCTTACAGTCTCCAAGGGGAGACATCCTCCAATAGGGAGGGAAACTCACTAATATATAACTCCTGGTCATACCGATATTTCGAAACTTGGTTGTTTCTCCTCAGTGAGGCGGAAAGTGGTAATTTGACTCCTCTGCCTTTTCAGTTTTAAGAGAATGCAATCCCAGAAAAGGCTGGTGTGCAATACCGTAGTATATTTGTTGAGTTTTCAAAAAACCAACCAAAGGTGCCACCTAAAAAGCAAAAGCAAATCATGAAAGAGCAAAACAAGCTACATTTTCTTGTGAAAAGTGAAAAATATAAAATGATATCCTCTTAAGACACAAGTGCTGAGGTCAGTTCTTGGAATGAATCCACTAGGGACTAAAATACAACAAACTAATAAATTCCAAGGATAAGTACCGCGCACCGTTCTAGCAACTTACAGAGCAGCTTGGTGTTGCAATGACTGCAAGAAATATTGAATTATAAACAAAGCGTGCTCTTATGTCTTAGACTGACGAAATAGGGGAAATAAGCATTCATATCTGCAGTGTAACTCGCTCTGTAGCTATGGTCATTTTCAAAGCACTAAAACGAAGAGAGGAACTGTTATCAGTTAACACACAAGTGCCAGAGTACTTTCAGGAAGAACATTTTGTTATACAAACATTTTCTTTCATAATTTTCAGTATATTCGCCGAGCACGTGTGTGTTCTACTTTTGTTTTGACCTCATTGCAGATAGGTCGGTGGCCTTTGCAATTAAACTATTTGAGCGGAGTTGTATGTCTATCTGTCTGTGTGTCTGACTCCAAATTTTTTCATAATTTCGACAGAGAGAGAGAGAGAGAGAGAGAGAGAGAGAGAGAGAAGGAGAGAGAGAGAGAGAGAGAGAAGAGATTGTTTATATTCACATAGGCCTAGGTCCCTAATGAAGGGGTATGGGTATAGTACATTTGAAACAAATATACGCAACATGTAACAAAGTATATCAAATTAAGAGAAAATCATTTGTACCCTTTAAGAGGTAGCTATTGCTCTCATTTCAAATGCCTTATACAAAAATAATGAAAGATTTTGAACATCTTTTGTTGAAGTTGACGACATCAATAGGTCAATCTAAACAGTGAAAGCTTCTATAGAATTTCGGCTTAATGAACTCATTTCTAATGTCCATAAGGCTGGACAACAAAGAACAAAATGCATCTCATTGTCTTGTGACTCTTTACAAAGAGGACAAAGCATGTTATTGTCGTCATCATCGTTTTGTATCTACATTTGTGGATTGCTAAATCCGATGTTCCAAGTCTAAATTTCGCCATTACATATTTAAAGTTTCTATCAATTTCTAGAGGTATATAAGGTTTCAGATCATGAGAATTACCAAAATGTCTGTTACAATCAAACCTTTTACTACTATGCACATGACTGAACCATTTTTGCCATCTGCAGTCAACTAGTCGTAGACGAAAACAACTTATAAACTGTTTAACATTTCCAACACCCTGATGCAACCACACAAAACCAAAACCGTATTCAAAAAGACGCATACGTACTTTACTAACCCAGTTATTTTTTCCCCAGGATCAAGATCGTAAAGCATATTATAAGCTTACGGGTATTCTGTACTCTTCCATTTGGAGTAAATTAAACCAGTATCGGACGCATTTAACTGTAGAAACAATATATACAGGAAACCTATTCGTCTCGCCTTAAACAAGATCATTAGCATCCGCCTTTTTACTCCTAGAATTTTTTAAGCGAAAAGATGCACATATTCACAATGCATTGCAGCGTTATCTAATCCCCATAAATCCGATCCGTACTGTGTAATTGGCTGCACTTGAACATCGAGCAACTTGCAAAATACATGCAAAGACGTATTGTTGAAAACATATAACTTTTTCATAATACAAAGCAAAACATTTTTGGCCTTGCTAGCGAGATCCTTGCAAGCACTAACAAAACTCGGACGAGTAGAAAAAAATACACCAAATATCTATAAGCATTCACAACAGGCATGGAAGCATTATTATATTGCCATCGTTTTCTTGCACTCAAATAACCACCCTTACGAAACACAATAATGTTACTTTCGGAGAAATTAACTTTCAGCTGTAGAGATGCAGCTGAGCGGTGTAAACTACCAGGTGTGTCTGTAAACCAATAATTGTCTCTGATATCAACATCACATTATCAGCCAGTCACAGAATAAACAATTCAAACACATCAAAAGTCAACCAACCCCCGTGCCTCCCGTTATTAATTACCTCAATTGCAAGCTCGTTGATGAACAGTGAAAAATAAAACTGGACTACAGGCATCGCCCTGTTTAACCCCGGTGAACAATTGATATAATCTGTGAATTTAGCTCCACAACGAACTTTAGCTTTCACCTCATTGTACATACTTCTAATACATCTGTAAAGTTTGCCCTTAATACCGTTTTAATCATAATTGGCCAGAGGAGATTTCTATTAATGGAATCGAAAGCTTTTTTTTTCAAAATCAATAAAAGCCACATATAATTTTCGATTTAAAGAGAACTTTTTTTTTAACTAGAGCCGACAATGTGAACATGTGGTCAACAGTCAAAGAACCGTTTTTAAACCCAGTTTGATAATCACCCGTAATATTTTGTTATTCATTACCATCCAAAACATTTTACTACTAATGTTACTAAGAGAAATAGTTCTGTAATTGTTTGGATAATTAGCATCATCTTTAAAAAAAAAAAGGGGGGGTAACAGATAGGTAAACACATGAGAGAGAGAGAGAGAGAGAGAGAGAGAGAGAGAGAGAGAGAGAGAGAGAGAGAGAGAGAGAGAGAGAGAGAGAGAGAGAGAGAGTCCATGGAGCAATTAAGGGCAGATCGAAAGACTAACACAACACGGGTTTCAATAAATAGAAAGCGGACGGAAACCCGCCATGACACACCAACCTTATCACTGTCCTCACTAATAAGACTTCTGTCTGAACCCCTTTCCCCCCTCCCTCCTCCCTCCTCCCCCCCCCCCCCCCCCATCCCCTGTCTACTCGTCTTGATCTCCCGCACATTTCACCAACTTGCTCTGCCCCCCCCCCCCCCCCCCCCCCATTCCCATCCCCCTCCCCTCCATCTGTTCTCCCGATTGTTGTACATCTTCCACTAACTTCTACACAATGCCCGCCATCTTCTCTATCTAGACCACGTCTTCTTTTGCTCCTGCCGTGTGACCCCCACCCCCACCCCATAGGTTCTAGCCCCACCACCCCCACCACCCACCACCCACCCCCACCCCTCTTCATTCTTCTCACCATCCTCTGTCAACTCTGACGCGTTACTCCCACAACAGCTCATTCAGATTGTCATATCACCCCCTACCTCCCCTGTCTGCTCCCCCTTCCCCTCTATTCACCACACCCCAGGTACTTCTTGCATTAGGCGGTCGCAGAGCGAAGCAAGCCTTCAGCAAGTGACTTGCTGGACGACACGCTGCGCTGTTGACCACCATTCGATGCCAGATAACGCTCTGTCACGTCGGGTCAGTTCTACACCTATCCCATTCACACAAAACCCTCAACACACCTGACCATCCCACGTGTTGGGTCCACTCGCAAGGAAAAAACAGTGGAATATTGCTATTCAGAGTCAGTACTCGTAGGCCGTTCATTCCAGATTCCCATCACCCTAATCCTCTCTCTCTCCCCCCCCCCCCCCCCCTCAACCATTTCATGTTCTATATCACGGATCCTCCTGTTGGTAGAACCTATAATAATCAAGCCGTTACGAGGCTACTTGTCAGTGAAGACACAGCACTCTCTGTCATTGTCCATCTGGTGATATTACTCTCTACGACGGTGGCAACACATTTCTGTTCGTGAGCACTTGCCTTTTGTTACTTACAGAATCTACGTATATTGATGTCAACTCAAACGAATGCTTTAGTATGTGTATGCTTATATCAGTCGAGCTGGGCTGTTTCTAGTTTGGAACATTTTGCCAGTGTGTGTGTGTGTGTGTGTGTGTGTGGTGTGTGTGTGTGTGTGTGTGTGTGTGTGTGTGTGTGTGTGTGTGTGTGTGAGAGAGAGAGAGAGAGAGAGAGAGAGAGAGAGAGAGCCTGCGAGAGAGAGAGAGAGAGAGAGAGAGAGAGAGAGAGAGAGAGAGAGAGAGAGAGAGAGAGAGAGAGAGAGAGAGATTAAAATAAATTTTCATGCAAATACATGACATTCACATACATATACATAGACTAGAAAGAAAAAACAACCACCATACATACATACACATACATATACAGATCACCAGATCAGAGTTTAAGGTAGTACAACATGAGTCCAATTACATAATATAAGACGGGTGTAGATACATTAATGAACATATTCAAACCTTTTATGAATTTTCACACACACACACACACACACACACACACACACACACACACACACACACACACACACACCACACACACACACACACACACACACACACACACACACACGCGCGCGCGCGCGCGCGCGAATCTGTACGCATCTGTACAAACATTTGGGAGTGTTAAGTCTAAAAGGGAAAGTGAACCACAAATAATTCGAAAGAAAAAGAAAAAGGTTAACCTATAATATAGTGGCATTGTATGATACATTATGATAGAAGCATAACTAGCCATAATTATTACACACAAAACACGAACATTTAGACATGGGAAAATAATGGTTTGTATGTCAGCCATTTTTCAAAAAACGTTGTATAGCATAAGCTTAAATATGCATTATGTTGCTCGATTTTATATCTATAGTTCAATGTTTTCAAAAAAGATGTTGTTTGTGAGGGTTTCCTTCTAATTTGCATGTGTACACGTAATGTTTTGCTAGTAATATAATGAAATATAAAATATCATCAATATTGATTGTCACATCGATGCCCAATAATATTAAGGATGCCGTTAATTTCATATTCTCTGCGTTGACACATTTTTCTTTAATTAATCCAACAAGAGAATTCCAAAACTGTTGAACATAAGCACATTTCCAAAGCATATGGTCAATACTATCTTTACATAAACCACAAAAACTACATTTATCATTATCAGCCACTCCCATTTCTTTTAAAATAACATTAGTACCTAGACACCTATGCAATATTCTCTGCTGAAACTATTTCAACTTTATGTCTTTAACTTTATGTACGTTCAAGAAGCATAATTTCCAGTTATGACGAACCGACATTTTCTGATCCCATTTGTCACAACATTTTGCTCGTAAATTATTATCAATCATAATATCATAGTATAATCTGGAGTCTTTATGAATGGCGAACAATTTCTTAAATGAGAGTGTCAAGTTAATACATTTATTGTTCTCAACAACAATATTAGATTTTCTTATGTAGTCAGTTATAGCTGACCTATAGCCAGCAAAAGTAAGAAAATTAATGTTTAGATTATACTTTTCCCTAAAACATCTATGAGACAGAAAATGTCATTTTCATAAAAAAAAAACTGAGCAAGATGAAAGAGAGAGATTCTTGTCTTCCTTACAACAGAGAAGTTAATCCCTTCTGGTGCATAATAACCTTCTAACGTAGCGTGTCAAGATCTCGTCAGATTCCACTTTTAGATCAGGAGACAATTATGAGCTGTAAGCTTTCAAACTTTCTTTTTTTTCCTTCAGTCTCCAGCCGTGCCTGTAATAGACACCTGCTTTACAATCTCACCCTTGTGATTTCATACTGATTTTCACATTTTTGTATTTAAGAAGCGTATTTTCGAGAAGGGAACAAGGAAACGAACCATGTGTTTGTGATTGCTTGGTGCTCCAACTTTCATTATTCTTCATTCCTGAGGCACGTGGATTTGTCACGCAATGGGAAATCCGTTTTATTGGTTGTTGCATGCACGTTTTGCTACTGTTCACACAGCTGTTTTGGACACATATTCTTTATGATAATTCCCGTGACTGAGTATGTAAGAGGTGGCCGGAATAGCTCAGTTGGAAGAGCGCCGGACTCGTGATCCTGGGTTGCGGGTTCGAATTTCAGTACAGGTGGATTTTTCCCTTGTAGTTAACATTGGTTCTGACTCCATTCCCCATACAGTCCTTCGAATGAGACTATAAACCGAGATTCCGGGTGTGAACTCACGCAAAATATATTGCCCTCACGTAAAATCCCATCACCAACTTTCGGAAGAGAAGGCCAGTTTGGCTGTTGGTATGGTGACACGTTACACATAGCATGCACCTTCCCTGACAATAGAATGTGGCTGCCTTAATGGAGGGATAAAAAAGAAAAACGGTCATACACACAAACTCCACTGGCTATTTCTACAGGCAGTGCCCGCAGGAGTATCAGCCTGAGTACGCAGAAAGAAAGAAAGAAAAGTATGTAAATTGCATGTCCCTTTATGGATTTTGCTTGGTGTTGCATATCATGTCCATGGCTATGGTGCGCGTCAACAGTTTAGGCTCAACACGAGGGTTACACGAAAATAACAATGGGGTCCATAAATGAACTGTCAATTCATGTCCGCAAATAATTCATTGAGATCGTAAACACATCATTATTTGAGCAAGACATCCGCGAACGTTACACTAATCACACATATTAATCATCCAACTGCATTCAGTCAAATCTCGATTTGTGACCGTAGGTCGCAGCAACTGGACTTCCTTGATTGGTTTGATTATGTCGTGCTCGGATCAATGTAATCGATTTTGTTTTCGCAGTTGTTTATTCACATCTCCTGGGTTTTGCAATCGAGTTTTGATATAATGGTAGAAGGAAAGGCTGGTACATGCCTTTGGGTGTACTGAATTGGATTGATGCTCCTAATCCACAAAAAGTCAAGATATACCTTTGGGTGTTCTGAATTGGATTGATACTCT
>CM031598.1:112308920-112316420 GCA_018398815.1 Conus ventricosus
AACAGAATTAGTATGCTAAATATTGTGACAAAAAAAAAAAGAAAGCAAAAATCTCACCAATGGTGAGTCCCAGATTCAAAGACAAAACAGAAAACAAACAAACAAACGAATTAACAACAACAACAAAATAAGATAGAGCTCCAGAAAATCTCGAAGAAAGCGAAAAAGATAAGGGAACGTCTCCTGTGATTTGCTTTTGATAACAAACAAGCGGTACGCGTACTGACGCACACACAGACAGACGGATGAGAGCGCATGGTTTTACAACATGCAAAGCACCACTGCAAGACTCCCAAAAGGCGAGTGTGCATTGCTCTTGCGTGAATGCCTGCTCTATCATTGTCGAATAAGCGCTAAAGATATTACAAGCATGCCAGTTAACGCTATCAATATTGGAATGTTAAGCTGCAAACATAACTGTTTAGAATTCTGAAGGTAATGAAATCACTAGATTGATTATATGGCTAGTGCTCTCTCTCTCTCTCTCTCTCTCTCTCTCTCTCTCTCTCTCTCTCTCCTCTCTCTCTCTCTCTCTCTCTCAGGAGAAAGAAATCTTCGGTAACAACTACTAATGTTTGAGGTTGTTGTTGTTGTTGTTGTTGTTTTCAAGTACCTTACACGTAACGCAGCTTGATGAACTTATTCAAAAACGTGTTCGTTCTCTTCACTACCATGAATAATAGAGAAAGACGTTCATGCTTCAAGTGGTTGAACGGAAATGATTTACTACGGTGAATATGTATGCCTGTGTGTGGCACTTGTGTGAAGGGTTATGTTGTTAAAAATTGCATAGTCATTTTGAATGTCATTTTGAGTGATGAACAAGTATGTAATTTTCTTTTCCTACTTCATAGTTTCGAGTCCTGGCATTAACATTTACGTTATTAGTTACAACGTTTTGTTTCTTTGCACTATATTGCTTCGGCGCTGGAAATATTGATGTACATCCCCTTGACATAAAGGGTATATGTATGTGTGTATCTGAAGCGTCTCTCTCTCTCTTCTTTCTCTCTCTCTCTCTCTCTCTCTCTCCTCTCTCTCTCTCTCTCTCTCTCTCTCTCTCTGAGTCTCTGTCTGTCTGTCAGTCTGTCTGTCCCTCCCTCCCTCCCTCTCTCTCTCTCTCTTGGAATGAATCCGCAAGGGACTAAATTACAATAAAGTAATAAATTCCAAGGATAAGTCACACACACACACACACACACACACACACACACACACACACACACACACACACACACACACACACACACACACTCACATTGTGCTCGAAGTGTTGGCTTAAAACGTCAGCGTTCATTATTTTCTTGTTTGTCTTGCAGTGTACTGGACATTTTCAAACACATATTTGAATTTTTTCACACTGCAGAATCCGTCTAAGCAGTCCAATGGTCTATAGTTTGTCTGTATTGGTAGTGTTTCGTGTGATGTTGTCCTGTTCTGTGTTAAATTTTCTCGTATTCGTCTTAGACCTCAACTTTAACTTGAACTTTACCCTCTAGTTCACGTGCATGCGGACTCAGTGTTTTCACCTCACACAGTATTTTCGTCGTCTCTTGCATCACTGTTCCAGTGCTAACTACTGCCGTAAAAATGTGAGTGGCAGAGAGCCTGATTCAAACGCCGGTTGCTGAGCTTGCGGATTCTCTCTTCCTGCAAACTCGGAGTGGAATCGGTGTCTTCATTCTACAGGGTATATGTCTCTTTGTACGTACTTCACTAAGCCATCATAATGACGTAAGAACCAAGAGGTGACTGCCAAAAACACTGACTCACGCAAGCCCGTTTAGTGGATTCCGAAAACGTGCGGTTGCGAGTATTTTGGACGGCGAAAAGCGCGCGCTTTTCCTGATGTAAATGAAGGGGGCGCAAATGATCCGTGGGCGCTTAACGACTTCTCTGTCGAGGACGTGGTCTGCGAACGGACAAGACAAAGTCCTGGGAGATCCGAGCTGTAACAGGGGAGATCAGACTGGAGTCTTATTTGTGGAGATGGAGGATGATTCGCCGAGGTTCCCATGGAAATTTCTTGTTCGCCTCCGCCCCCCCCCCTCCCTCCCAACCCCCCCCCCCCCCCCCCCCCCCCGCCCCAGTTGTGTTCCATGTCAGCTCCTTTCCTCGTCCAATTCTCCGTCAGTAATCCAAAGAAACCACCAAAAAGAATGATCTAGTTTTCAATATACAGCTTAAAGAATGCTTTACACTTGCAAAAGTAAAGTAGTATTTTTCAAGAGTAGAATTTGTGAGTTCCACGTGGTCAATGCATTTGAAAATCTGCAATGTAACCATTATGTTGAAAGTTTTAACTGATCGATAAATAATTAAGAGTTTAACTTGCTCATTCAAAGTGACATTTGCAGATGACTTTTTCAAGAAGGAGACGAAAGGCGTAGGGGATGGGGCGCTGTGGAACATTAGTTGGATTCAATCCTGAATCGACACATTGATACATTTTATTGGCTGCCTGAATAAATATACAATTCACAAACTTATTGTCACATCTTATATCAATATTGATAAAGTCAGCAAATAAACACTCCTCTCTCTCTCCCTCTCTCTCCTCTCTCTCTCTCTCTCTCTCTCTCTCTCTCTCTCTCCTCTCTCTCTCTCTCCTCTCCTTCTCTGTCACACTGTCACTTTTGCACACACGCATTCATGACAGCATTTACTCCATACGCACACGCAATCTTTCCAATCAACCAAAAGGCGCACTACCGAATGTTTTTTCTTCTTCCCCTCTCCTTCAGGGAAAATCACTTTACTAAATCACATCAGAACAATTAATGAATAGATTCTATACATGTATCTCTCTTTTCCGAGAGATAATTCAATACATTCAAGATTCTATAAAGTCGTGGCCTTCACATAACATTGGCCCAAGATCCAGACCAGGAGAATAAATACTTTCTGCAATCATTGATGCCATGCTTGCATCAGAAATGAGACTCGCCCCATACTGTCATGATTCCCTGTCTCTCTCAGAAATCGTGTCGCCCCCTTGAATTCGCCAGTCACTGGAGATATGATAAGTTCCGACTCCTCTCCCTGGAGTCTTTATTTGCTGGGGCTGAACTACCGGTGTGTTCCCCACACCATGGCCATCTTTAACCACCTCACGGGGTCAAGAGTGAAGGGTGAAGGGTAAAAGGTGAAGGGCTGAAACACGAATAAGGTTCGTGTAAGTAACCTGCTTCCCAATTTAACATGAATTATTTCTTTCTCTTTTCTTTAGGTTTTCCCCTGTAGCTTTCCCCAACTATCTATGGCTCACCTGGCAATGACTGGTCAGCAGTGAGGACCAGCGTCCTGACAGGTTCGAGTCTCTCGGCCATCTGCTGGGCTAAAACTGATTCTTTCCTCCCTCCTCCTAGTGAGTGCATACTCAGTGTTCAAAACACATGACCAGCACCTTACCAGCCCTTATTAAACTATCTCTCAGTGGTCACTTTCACCCAATGACCACCGTTGTTAATTTAATGAGTCATTCTCACAATTATTTGGGGACGCCCGCTACACTAGTCAAGCCACATAAATATTCTTCCTTTTTAGTTGTGGCATGGGGAAATGATTCATATCACCAAACTACATGTGATGGAGCGTCACATGCCTTGATGTGAGGCTACGTCACATGACTCTCTCTCTCTCTCTCTCTCTCTCTCTCTCTCTCTCTCTCTCTCTCTCTCTCTCTCTCTCTCTCTCTCTATCTTCACACACACACACACACACACACACACACACACACACACACACACACACACACACACACACACACACACACACACACACACACACACAAGATGTCCTCACTATTCATTTTGACTCTCCTCTATACAGCCATACTCAGGTGTATCCTGTCGCCACTGCAGCACCGGCGATCCACACAGAACAGTCAGCATCAGGTCGACATAAGACAACCCACGCGAGGAGACACTGCACTGTGGCCCAGTCACTTTAGCAATGTCCAGTGATGTCGATTCTGGTCCAGCATATGCCGGAAACCACCCATGAAGACCTTACTGACGACAACCATTGCCTTGTCGGGGAACCAGTATGCGTGAGTGTCCTCCACTTGAAGACGCCATTACGTCCTTTTAACCACACTTCCCATGAACTTGCCAACACCGTCGATTTGGACTGCAATCTTCCAACGGGCATACTGGACGTGTCCAGGAAGTCAAAACTGATGGCATAACAAGACCAAGAGATGGATGGCATGGATCATTTTTCGATTCTGTTCAAAATGACCAGTGATGATGGTCATGATGCTGTAGAGTGTCACACTCAGTCTGAGACTGAACGGCAGGGGCCATACTCGACGTCTTCTTCCATAATATATTATTGCATCAACCAGGCCTGGCCTCTACATACACCTGCAGTGCTGGTCAAGTCATTCCAGCAACATTGTCAGCGATGGAACTATGGTGTGGATGAAAACTCCATCGCGCGGTTCCACTCTCTCGTCTTCCAACCTACAGCTCATTCAGCTCCAGGAAGCAGCCGGCCACGACCGTGGAATCCCACAAATTAGTTTCAAAGTGGGGGTGAATCAGGGCGGAAACTGAAACGAATTTATAGAATAATTCAACAAAACAGGAACAAAGAAGTGGCACGACAAAACGCGACGCGTTTCGACTCGTAGGTCTACTTCAGGCAAGATGAACAAGGTTAGGGAAAATGAAAATAAAATGTGGGCAATCACTTATCTTTTCATATCCGGCGTAGAATGGGCATTGATTTGTTTCGTAACTTGTTTGTCTTTCTTTCTGGCAGACTCGCTAAGAACTATTCCACAAATACATATTTCTGACTCAAGTTAAACACATAAACTTCCAGCCCGTTACCAGTGGCGCTGTCCACTACGCCACAGTTGTTTGTTGTGGTCCCACTTTCACATGAAACACGTTACACATCTATGTGATGGAATTAGGCAAAGGGGGAGTGAAGGAGAGGAATGGAAGCAGGAAGGAGGTGGGGTAGGGATAGAGTCAGGCGTCTTAAATCGAGGAAACCAGATTTTCTGAAATCATCCATATCACGAGGCAACTCTGATACTTTGTGTATGTTGGTCAGTATACTGAATTATACACACTGCAAAACATCTAGACTCCATATGATATTTAGCAGAAATTCAGTTTGCAAAATGCATACGATTGTATTCAGGCATTAGCACACATTTAGTTTTCTTTTAGAGAAATCCTCTGAGGGGGATAAAATCAACGTGAAAAAAGGCAACGGGGCTGCGATTGTTCTGCTAGGACTTAAAACAGATTTGATGTGAGAGAAAAGGGAAGATGAGGCTTAGGAAGAATATAAGGAAGAAGAAGATTAAAAAGATAAAATAAGGGGGAAGGAAGTGAAAGGAGAAAACGAAGAAGAAGAAGAAGAAGGAGGAGGAGAGGAGGAAGAGGAGGAGGAGGAGGAGGAGGAGGAGGAGGAGGAGGAGGAGGAGGAGGAGGAGGAGGAGGAAGAAGAAGAACAAGAACAAGAACAAGAACAAGAAGGACAAGAAGAAGGAGATGAAGAAGAAGATGGAGGAGGAGGAGGAGAAAGAAGAAGAAGAACAAGAACAAGAAGATCAAGAAGAAGGCCCAGGAGGAGGAGGAGGAGGAAGAGGAAGAGGAAGAGTAAGAAGAAGAAGAAGAAGAAGAAGAAGAAGGAGGAGGAGGAGGAGGAGGAGGAGGAGGAGGAGGAGGAGGAGGAGGAGGAGGACGAAGAAGAAGAAGAAGAAGAAGAAGAAGAAGAAGAAGAAGAAGAAGAAGAAGAAGAAGAAAAAGAAGAAGAAGAAGAAGCAGGAGGAGGAGGAGGAGGAGGAGTAAGAAGAAGAGGAAGAGTAAGAAGAAGAAGAAGAAGAAGGAGGAGGAGGAGGAGGAGGAGGAAGAGGAGAAGGATGAAGAAGAGGAGGAGGAGGAGAAGGAGGAGGAGGAGGAGGAAGGAGAAGAAGAAGATGAAGAACAAGAACAAAAACAAGAACAAGAGCGACGACAACAACAAGAAGAAAAAGAAAAAAGAAAAAGAAAAAGAAGAAGGCCACCGCCAACAACAGCAAGAACAGCCACAACAACCCATCAATAACTACAGACACGAAGAACTGGAGCAGTCTCCCAAGCTAGCCGAAAGGAATAGCGAGAGACAGCAGAGATCAGGGACATGTCCAGTTAACGAGAATGGATGGGTCAGATCAGAGCGCCGAGATGGTCAGTTATCCTATTTCATCTCCGGCTTGAACGAATTTCCTGCGTCCTCTTCCCTGGAATCAAGTCAGGTTGCTTACAGCGTGTCTTGTTTGGAGGACAGAGATCACAGGTTGTTTACAGCATGTCTTGTCTGGAGGACAGAGATCACAGGTTGTTTACAGCGTGTCTTGTCTGGAGGACAGAGATCACAGGTTGTTTACAGCGTGTCTTGTTTGGAGGACAGAGATCACAGGTGGTTTACAGCGTGTCTTGTTTGGAGGACAGAGATCACAGGTGGTTTACAGCGTGTCTTGTTTGGAGGACAGAGATCACAGGTGGTTTACAGCGTGTCTTGTTTGGAGGACAGAGATCATAGGAAATGAGTTAAGGCTGGAGATTTTAAAAAAGAAAATCGAGCTAGGAATCAGTGTCCTGGACATAAACGGCGAAGTTTTTTCTTAATCAAAACTTTTTTATAATTGAAAAAGAGCTAGGTGGCAGTGTTTTAGACATAAATGGCGGCATTTTTTATGCTTAAAATTCTTATTCAGAACAAACAACAACAACAAAGTAGAAATGAGAGTTTTAGCTATAATTGGCGGAATTTTGTAGTCTTAAAACTTTTATACAAAAAAAGCTTGGAATCAGGATTTTAGATAGAAATGCCGGAGTTTTTCTGTTTGTAATCTTACAAAGTTTTTAAACTGGAGAATACAAGAGACTTTTAATAGCCAGGAATCAGTATTTTATATATAAATGGCGGAGTTTTTCTTTTTGTAGTCTCAATTTTCTTTTAACTGGAGAATTATGCCATGCTGTTCATAAAATCATCGCTGTCAAAGGTATTGCACTGTTCTGTTCTGAAATGGCGTTCCTTCTTTAGCAGTCTGCGTGTAATGTTAACAGAATAATCTGGTTCATGACTGACACGATGACCATGGCCAGATATAAAGAGAACGATATAAAGTGAACTGTATAAAGCGAATCAAAACAAAAGTATCGTTCATTGATAAACACTCTAAGGACACAGACACACAATACCAGTGACAACGAAGATGGCTTTTTTTATGAGGGTTTTATTTTTTCAAAACGAGGTGCCTGAGGGCGGAAAATGAAGCAACCTTTTAAAAAAGAAACAGTATATCATTCCACCAGACGATACTGAGAAACAGATTACAGGACAAAACACAACGCATTTCGACCTCTTGGGTCTTCTTCAAGCCAAAACAAGCAACACGTAGGACTATGAACATGAAGAACGAGCAATCACTTAGCTTCTCACATCCGGCGCAAAATCGGTATTGTGACATCCACCACCCATTTTGTGACA
>CM031598.1:112331484-112336484 GCA_018398815.1 Conus ventricosus
AGGGGAGAATTCAAACTACTTGGCAGGGGTTTTTGGTGATTTAAATTTTGTCCGTTGGTAAAATATTTGGCGCTCATAGAGCGCGTGGTGAGAGGCATTATTGATTTGTATTATGAGCATTTTTGGGTGGTGTTTCCCCAAAAAGAAGAAAGAAAAACAAAAAAAAGCAGAAACTTACATTTACAGATACACATAGACTACACAAATAATGCTGGCCGCTGCAGTGTGTGCCATGGCGGTTGCCGTCACAGCACACCCGCCACATCTTGTCTTGGGAGGAGAGCCTTTTCCGGACACTGCAGCGTAACAGGATCAGCACCACACACACTTCACTTCACTCTGTCCGAACACCCAAAGAGGATCGTTTCCGCCGGGAAACCAAATGGCGCCACAAATGGGGCCACTTATCGGGGCCAAAACCTGGGGAAGAGAAGGTTCGGAGGATTAGCGTCTCAACATCTGGAGCCCATGGCATGTGATTGGCACTGGGCCAGTTTGGGTAGGAGGCCCTAGCACAGCACTGGAGAGGGGTTCTGATATATGGATTTTTACACATAAAACCCCTAAAAACAAAACACCGTCCAACACAGGAATCCTTTCTATATGCACATCGTGTAAGCAATCAAAACACCTCCTTGCAAGATCACACATGCAGCACATAATCACACGCACAGAAACTGATTCTTGGTAGAGCGAAGTAAACACGTCCGAACAGGTGGGCGGCAGCCGAGAGAGAGAGAGAGAGAGAAAGAGAGAGAGAGAGAGAGAGAAAGAGAGAGAGAGAGAGAGAAGGGGAGAGAAGAGATGAGGAGAGAGAGAGAGAGAGAGAGAGAGAGAGAGAGAGAAGAGAAGACAAGACAAATTCTTTATTATCGAGGGTAATAGATAAGCAAGTTCATGCTTTTTTTTTTACATCCAGCCCTCCCCAAGAGGGAACAAAAACAAAATTGCAAAATTTGAACAATGAACAACAAACATACATAGTAAGCGGCGGGGGGAGGAGAGAGAGAGGGGGGTGGAGAGAAGCGGAGAGAGAGAGAGAGAGAGAGAGAGAGAGAGAGAGAAAGAGGAGAGAGAGAGAGGGAGGGAGAGAGAGAGAGAGAGAGAGCAGAAGCGGGGTATGGGGTGTGGGTGGGATGGGGAGGGGGGGGGGGAGAAAATACATGTAAAGTACAAAGACAAACGGGGAAAAAAGAATTGAATAGACTTGAAAAACACACGATCATAACCCTAACGAAATGCAATTAAGCAATGTCATGAATGTAAAACATGTTATTGAAATATCCAACCCATTATGGCGTGCTTCAAATGACACGTGCAAGTTTTGCCGTCTAACATAGGCTCTGAGAGAGAGAGAGAGAGGAGAGAGAGAAGAGAGAGAGAAGAGAGAGAGAGAGAGAGAGGAGAGAGAGAGAGAAAAGAGAGAGAGAGAGATGCACACAAACATACACAAACCTTGCACGCATGCACGCCTACACATGCACGCACGCACACGAAACGCACGCACAACACACACACACACACACACACACACACACACACACACACACACACACAACACACACACACACACACACACACACACACACACACCACACACACACACACACACAGGCACAATTATAAATTTGCTAATTGGGATACATTTTCAGCAAGTATGTCCACGTTTTATGTTGAGGATATCACGATAAAAATATAAATGATCTTTATTTTTCATTTACCAAAGCAGTCCTAGAAGCTGCAAATGACTCTATACCCATGCTTAAGACAAAGAAACACATAAGCACGCTGGAAATATCTGGTGGAATGACGACGTGAAAAAGCAAATTGCGAAAAATGGGGAAATTTAAAAAAACATACAAAAAATTCTACCCCAAACCATCAAAAAGGCAAAAAAGGCAAAAAAAAAATCAAACAGAGTTAACGCCCAGGCCAAGAGACAATACTGGTCTTCTTTTTGTATTAATGAAATCTACAGTCATAAAGATATGCAAAAAGTCGGGGAAAAATGAAAACCATGAAGACGAATTATTTACCACAATGCCATAAGATTAGAGAACTCAGACTGCCCACTAATAATGAAAAAGCAAAGCATTTGCAAGATGTTTGTCAATTATAGTAGAAATGCGGGTTTTATCAACTGTAAGTAAAGAGTACAGAGAAGTGAAGAGCAAAGTAAAACAAAATCAAATCATGATGATAATGAGTTCAAAAGGGAAAAGCTATTTTAAATTCTAAAAATAACACTTGAGGAAGTAAAAGAAAGTATTTTACATTTGAGTAAAGCAAAAACATCTTTTGGGATTAGATGGATTATCTTTATAAAATTTGTTAAAACACTTACCTTGCAATGTTATTCGATTTCTACATATATTCATACAAAGAATGTTGGAGTAAAGGGGAAATGCCTTCTGTTTGGAAGCGATCAATTGTTATTCCTATAAATAAGCGGGGAAAGCCTAAAGCAGATAGAAACAGTTTATCGACCCATCTCGTTAACATCACACGTTTGCAAACTTTGGAGAAAGTAATATAAACAGATTAGTTCAATTCTGCGAAAAACAGTGCTTTAAATACCCCCAAATCAAGCAGGCTTTCGGAAAGGACGATCAACTACAGAACATCTAGTGAAATTAACAACACAAATCAAACAGCAGTTGGGCGAGGCGGAAGAATATCCTTGCAACTTTTTTGACGTCAAGAAAGCTTATGATCAAGTATGGCACTAAAAAAATTATTGAAAAAGCTTAAGGAAAACAATATTAAGGGTAATATGTATAACTACATTAAAAATTTCCTTTCACATCGTTTCATACAATAAGAGTAAAACACGTACTCGAATTCCAGAGAACTTCAGATGGGATACCTCAAGGTTCAGTTATTTCTTCCTTTTTTTATTTAATAACTCATCGCCGATCCCCAAAGAGATTGTCAAACGATTCAGTTTTAGTCCAGTAGCTGACGATATCTGCATGTGGATGAAGGTAACAATAAAACGAAATACACCCACTAGAGCATTAAACTATACAAAAAAAGTTTACCAAAAGGAATTAGATAAAATCACTAATTTTATGAAAGAAAAGGGTTTATCACTATCTTTAAAAAAAAAAACATGGTCCTTTTTAACTCGGGTTAAACCCAGAAAAAAATCCCTATATTCAGCATTAATGGAATTGCCCTTAAGTTTGTGCAAGTGTTAAGTTTCTAGGTGTTTTATCTGTCATCAAATTTACCTGGAACCAACATATAAATCATATACTTGATAAAGCACGAAAAGCATTAAATTTTCTCAAAATTATAAGTAAACAACGTTGGGGTCAAGATACTAAAGCACTTTTATGTCTTGGCAAACTCACTTGTTCGATCTCTTTTTAATATATGCCCAAAAAGTTTTCTTTAATGCCCCCAAGCACCTATTATCCAAACTTCAAAGCATAGACTGCAAAGCTGTTAAACTGGCACTTGGGGTACCAATACAACTTCCAATCTAGGATCCTAAAAAAGCGGTGTTCTTCCTCTAGATGACAATAGGAAAAATTCTTGTGCTAAATTTATAGTTTAAAATCTTTAGCTTTTGAATACATTTTTTAAAGAAGAAATTAGATTAACTCCGCAAAAGATTTTGCTAAAAGACTAAAACAATACACTCTTTACAATCAATCAATTCTTATGCCACCGATATAATCAATTCTAAAGAATTTAAAAAACCCAAAAAAATAGCCACTAAGCCAACTGTTTCACCAGCAGCACCCTGGAGCATATTAAACCTTCTTTTGATATTGATGATACAAATTTAAAACAAAAATCAATCTCCAAATATCTTTAAAAATTTAGTAAACATAAGCATTGAAAACCCAAATATACGACTATATCAAGATTTACACAGACGGGTCTGTAATAGAAAATGGCAGTGCAGGATCAGCATTTTTATTTCCTTCCTTGAAAACATTAAAACGTTATAATATTGGTAGGGATTTATTCCATTTTCACTGCTGAATTAACAGCCATTTTAATGGGGTTACAATTTACTTAAAGAGTTACCTTTAAATGCATCAAGATATTATTTTGTGTGGATTCAAAATCAGTATTATACCTATCAAAGGTCAAAATACCAAGACACGGGTTGAGATGACTCACGAAGTCAAGCACTTAATACATCAAATTTGCAAGCAAAGATTTTCAGTGTTACTTTTTATTGATTCCATCTCACTGTGGAATTCTCTCTAATAACAGGTAGATCATGCAGCCAAAGTGCAGCAAAGCAATGCTACAGGGACAATTAAAAATAATGTTAAGCTAGATCTACATGAATATTGTAAAATACTTTGACAAGTTAGCAAAGGATAATTTGTTGACAAGTTAAGACCTCAGATATTTCAATATTCACATAATTGTGTAAAAACTTGGGGATACACTGCATTTCGGTATGTAATTGAGAGTTTAAGTCAAATCAATCCAGATCAATTACGTCTTTGATGTTAAGGGTTCGTCCCAAACGCTCTCAAAACAAAATTTGTAAAGATTTATTTTGTGTTTGTGGGAGTCAAATTTCTACGAATCATCTCTTCTGCACTGTCCTGTCATCAAAGCTCAAATTTCTCAAAAAGGGAGCACTGCGCCAACCATCGAAATCCGATAACATTACAGAAAATAGTTAATGACCTTGATCTTCTTAGTTGTTTTCAGAAAATTTGCATTCTATTCTGTTGGTATTTTTCTTTGATTAGTGTTGGTAATGTTGAGATCATTTGTGTTTGTAGAATCCAATACCCTTTAAGTGTGGCATTGAGTTGCATTTACTCAAAAACACTCAACACTTTAAATAATCTCTCACATGCTTTTTTTTTTTTTTTTTTTTTTTTTGGTCATAATGTCACTTGAGGGTGAAGAGACGTTAAATTAAAGTACTACTACTATACACAAGGGGACACAAACCCATCAGTATAACATCGTCATGTTTTTGTTTTCTTTCTTCTCTTCTTCTACTTCCCTTTTTCTAC
>CM031598.1:112338984-112341484 GCA_018398815.1 Conus ventricosus
AATAGGGGAGATAAGCATTCATATCTGCAGTGGTAGTTAATACTGCCTAACTAACAGTATGTGCTCAAGTGGGTGGATGGGGAAAAATAAAATAACTGCTTCTCCAAATGAGCCTTCAGCAAGCTTATAATCTCCAATAGGAAGGAAACTCACTAACACATAACTCCTGGTCATATACCAATATTTCGAAACTTGGTTGTTTCTCCTCAGTGACCGCGGAAAGTGGTAATTTGACACCTCTGCCTTTTCGGTTTTAAGAAGAATGCTATCCCAGAAAAGGCTGGTGTGCAATACGTTTGTTGAGTTTTCAAAAAACTCAACCAAAGGTGGCACCTAAGATGCAAAAGAAAATCATAAAAGAACAAAACAAGCTACATTTTCTTGTGAAAAGTAGAAAATATAAAAAGATAAACTCTTGAGACACAAGTGCTGAGGGCCAGTTCTTGGAATGAATCCGCAAGGGACTAAATTACAAAAAAAACCTAATAAATTCCAAGGATAAGTACTGAGCACCATTCCAGCAACTTACAGAGCAGCTTGGTGTTGCAATGACTGCAAGAACTATTCAATTATACACAAAGCTTGCTCTTATGTCTTAGATTGAAGAAATAGGGGGGATAAGCATTCATATCTGCAGTGGTAGTTAATACTGCCTAACTAACAGTATGTGCTCAAGTGGGTGGATGGGGAAAAATAAAGTAACTGCTTCTCCAAATGAGCCTTCAGCAAGCTTATAATCTCCAATAGGGAGGAAACTAACTAACACATTACTCCTGGTCATATGCTGATATTTCGAAACTTGGTTGTTTCTCCTCAGTGACCTCGGAAATTGGTAATTTGACTCCTCTGCCTTTTCGGTTTTAAGAAGTATGCTATCCCAGAAAAGGCTGGTGTGCAATACCGCAGTATGTTTGTTGAGTTTTAAAAAAAACAACCAAAGGTGCCACCTAAGATGCAAAAGAAAATCATGAAAGAACAAAACAAGCAACATTTTCTTGTGAAAAGTAGAAAATATAAAACGATAAACTCTTAAGACACAAGTGCTGAGGGCCAGTTCTTGGAATGAATCCGCAAGGGACTAAATTACAAAAACTAATAAATTTTAAGGATAAGTACTGAGCACCATTCCAGCAACTTACAGAGCAGCTTGGTGTTGCAATGACTGCAAGAACTATTCAATTATAAACAAAGCTTGCTCTTATGTCTTAGATTGAAGAAAGAGGGGAGATAAGCATTCATATCTGCAGTGGTAGTTAATACTGCCTAACTAACAGTATGTGCTCAAGTGGGTGGATGGACGCACGCATATATATATATATATATATATATATATATATATATTAGTGTGGTTAAAATACCCAAAATGATTTTGATAGTGCTCGACCCCTTGGGGAGCAACATTTGTTAAAATAGGTTTTTTAAAATAGAATCTACAAATTTGTTTCGAGCGCGTTGCGCTGTCATCAGGATGGTTTTTGGTTTGCCCACCGCCGATGTTATTTTGCGTGTGGGCTCCCGTTTGCGGTTGTTTGCACGTGCGGGTTGGCTGCACGTGTTTTTTGGGGGGCTTTCAGGTTTTTGTTTTGGGTGTATTCACTAACAACGATTTCCATGTATGCCTGCAGTTGTTTACTATTTCTGTTTTGGTGTTTAAAGTTGCTAAGTGTGGTTTGCATAGTATTAACCATTTTTCAGTTAAACATAGGTTGCACCTTTTTGAAACATTGCTGTATGGTGATGCTCTTTTTATGATTTTCCAGGATATATTGTAGCTTGTTTTTGCGTCTTTAAGTTTCCAGATATATTTGCTCAGTTCTGTTTGGTTTTTATATTTTTCTTTATTAAATGACTGTTTGTGGTTTGCATATCTGATTTTGAAGTGGTTTTCAGTGATCCCTATGTATGTTTCTTTTTCATTTTCTGATGTCACAGTGGCTTGGTATACAATGTTGTTGTGAAGGCATTTATTGCTCAGGGGCACTGCTCTTTTTTTGATGCAATTGCAAGATTTCCTTTCTTCACCCTTCTTTGCTGTGTTGGTTTTCATTTTATTAGATGCGTCAATTAAATTTTTGAGGTTGGGCATGCATGAATACGATAGTTTGACGGTGTTTTTGTTGAATATTTTATATAGTTTGTGTTCTTTTGGGAACGAGGTTGTTAAAATTTTAAAGAATTCTTTTCCTATGTTTGTTTTGAGTTTTCCGTCGTATGGTGGTTGTACCATGTGATTTTTCTTTTCCTGTTTTTCTTATTTCTATTTGTGTTATTGTCTGGATTGTATTGTAGTTGTAGTTGTACCCACTTGTTTGCAGTGCTTCTGATATTCTACTCTGCATTGTTGAATACTCTTTCATTGCATGACAGGTTTGATAGTCTCTGATTTATGCCATTGGGTATGGCTTTTAATACAGATGGTGGGTAGTTGCTTTTGATGTTACATAGATAGGTGTGTCATTGGGCTTCTTGTAGGGTTTTATATATGTAGTTGATGAGATCA
>CM031598.1:112353281-112358281 GCA_018398815.1 Conus ventricosus
GTTTGAATTGAGTCCATTAAGAATAATATCAAAAGAAGACACTGGAATCAAATGGTGTATGGAGTATATAATGCATAGAGTATACAGTGACCTGATTGTAATGAAGGCAAACAAGCGACGCAAAGACACACAGAAATCAATTAAATCAGCAATAAATAATCAATCGAATGAAAATGTATGCAAAAGAACAAACGACAGAAAGAAAAATACGCACAGAATCTGTATGAGAGTCAAACTCGGGTCAACTTTGAAAGACATTTATTGAAATCATGGTTTTTTTCCTCTCTCTCTCTCTCTCTCTCTCTCTCTTCTCTCTCTCTCTCTCTCTCTCTCTCTCTCTCCTCTCTCTCTCCGTGAAAATCTAATATCCTTAATAAAACATTTTCCTACCAAAATCTCTGTTTGCATAGTGTCACCATACTTCAACATGCTGGACAGACGAAATGCCTGGATACAAAGGGCAAACGGTAGGGACGGAAGCTCTATGAAAGGAACAGAAAATGAAGAGTGTCCCCAGTTTTCGAAATGCCAGACACAGGGAATGTTGTGATACACTGGACAAACAACGCCAGACAGAGGGAATGTTGTGATACACTTGACAGACAATGCCAGACAGAGGGAATGTTGTGATACACTGGACAAACAATGCCAGACACAGGAATGTTGTGATACACTGGACAAACAATACCAGACAGAGGGAATGTTGTGATACAGTGGACAAACAATGCCAGACAGAGGGAATGTTGTGATACAGTGGACAAACAATGCCAGACACAGGGAATGTTGTGATACAGTGGACAAACAATGCAAGACACAGGGAATGTTGTGATACAGGGGACAAACAATGCCAGACACAGGGAATGTTGTGATACGCTGAATAAGCCATAGGGAGAGAAGCTCAACGAAAGGGAAATTTAATGAAAAGAGTAAAACTGTTAGAGGAAACACACACACACACACACACACACACACACACACACACACACACACACACAAGAGAGAGAGAGAGAGGAGAGAGAGAGAGAGAGAGAGAGAGAGAGGGGGAGAGAGAGAGAGAGAGAGAGAGAGAGAGAGAGAGAGAGAGAGAGAGAGAGATTTGGTAATTTCATTTATTCATTTTTGTTTTATTTCTTTGTTTGTTTGCTTTCTTGCTTGCTTTTCAGTTTAGCGGCGCGGTGCAGTAATTCCGTCTTTGCTGTTGTTTCATACAGCTTTAGCTCCCTTTTCCCCTCTCCCCACTTCTCTTCCTCCTTCTTCAGCTCTTCCTCCTCCTCCTCCTCCTCCATCTCCTCCCCCTTCTTCCTCCTCCTCCTCCTTCCCCTCTCCTTTTTCCGCCTTGGCATCTCCCCTTCCTCCCCCTTCCTTCTTCTTCTCCTTCTCCTTTCTTCTTCATCTTCTCCTTCTTCTTCTTCATCTTCTTCTTCTTCTTCTTCTTCTTCTTCTTCTTCTTCTTCTTCTTCTTCTTCTTCTTCATCTTCTCCTTCTTCTTCTTCATCTTCTTCTTCTTCTTCTTCTTCTTCTTCTTCTTCTTCTTCTTCTCTCTCTCTCCCTCCCTCCCCCCTCTCTCTGTCTCTCTCTGTCTCTCTCTGTTTCTGTCTCTGTCTCTCTCTCTGTCTCTGTCTCTCTGTCTCTCTGTCTTTCTGTCTCTGTCTCTCTGTCTCTGTCTCTCTCTCTCTCTCTCTCTCTCTCTCTCTCTCTCTCTCTCTCTCTCTCTCTCTCTCTCTCTCTTCTCTCTCCCACCCGAGGCCATCGGTGTATCAGATTCATCCACATTAGAAAAATCCAAAAGAAATGCGTTCAGAGGAAAATATAATAAGATTACTGAAAGGAGCGAGATGACAGAGTGTCACTTAAAGAAAGAAAGAAAATCGGGTGAATCGAACGAAGGGAAATGGACACGCCGAAGAAAGGAAGAGAAGAGGAAAAAGCAGGACAAAACGAATTGAAAACAAAGCAGGACAAAAAGAATTGAAAACAAAGCAGGACAAAAAGAATTGAAAACAAAGCAGGAAAAACATGGAAAGGATTGGAGATAAGAAAACAAACAAAACGAAAGGACAAAGAAAGACGCAAGCAAATGCGAATAAAACACACACACAAAAAAAAAAGAAAGAAAGACACACAAAGTAATCAATCAAAGTTAATTAGAAAAAACAGCAATAATGAGAACAGAAAAATGAACATAGCATGCCAAAGAGAATCCGAAGGAAAAGAAAGGGAGCGAAACAAAAACAAACAGATAAACAGACAGACAAACAAACAGAGTTGTCCCAAAAGAGGTGAGAACAAAGAGAGAAGCAAGTAGAAAGATATCACAGAAGAAGCAACCACTAAAAAAAAAAAAAAAAAAAAAAAAAAATCAAAAAACATGACAGACAGAACGAAACGTAGATACACGGGTGGAAAAGGATGCACAAATAGACAGACGGAACCACAGCGACATAGAGGAAGATGCGAAGCCGGACAAAAGCATTCAGATAAAGGATACAAATACAGGCGACCAAACAGAGAAAAGGACACACAGAGAAACATGCAAGTGTACAGTAAGAGAGAGGCACAAAAAAACGGAGTTAGATCCACAGACAGACAGAAACATGGGGACACGGGGACTAGAGTCATAGATTAGTCAAATTTTGTCGAAAGTCATTTGGATGAAGTGCTATAAGCAATCTTTTAGAAAAGTGCTGAATGTGTTCATTCTATATAATTTGGGGCTGCTGAATCCATAAATAAGGCTTGCCCAACCGTACCGCTTGTCATTTTGTCACAAAAAGTTAAAATCCAACAAGACCGCTACACGCAGGCAATTGCGACATACACGAGGGTTGTACCCTAAAATATTTTCACACACAAATTTAATGACTGAAATGTTTTATTTGGTGAAATAATTGTTTATTTTCATTTCTGCTTTTGCTGGTAAAAAAAAGTAAAGTGATGCGACAATTATGAATTGATAAATACTACTCAGTGGCGAACACATACACATAAATTGATTGCTGTCTCATATTGTTTTTCAGGGGAAGTGATATTGCTATCATGCCTTGAGCTATCCAAGAATCATTATTGGAACACTCTCCTCCCCCCCCCCCAAAAAAAAAAAAAAAAATAAAAAATAAAAGTCATTCTGCGATCTAACAAAACACGTGGACTGACGCAATGTCTTGCAAGAACGGTATAAATTTCACTGCTTGGTTACCGGGTACCAGGATGAAAAAAATCAGATGTTAAAGCAGGTGTCATGGGATTTCCGCGTGGTCCTGAAGCCAGGGGTTTTGCAGCTGGAGGTGATCATTTCCCTCAAGGCTTTTGGGACAGGTGGCAGTGACATGAGCCCGGGAAATAAAATCAGTCTCTTCCATTTTCCAACCTTTGTTTCGGGTTTTGGTGGCAAAACATGGTGCTGCAAGTGGGCCTGATGCCAGACCAAGGCTTGGTAGTGGCAGCGTTTTTATGTGATACAAAAGTGCATCTCTTGTCGGTGGAAGGTTCCCCAATTGTCACCCTTTTTACAAAAATGCTCACTCGCATTTCGTTGATGGTGGTGGCAGTGGTTTGCACCGTTGACTTGTACACGAACTGATCAGCCCCCTGAATGGTCGATCGTAAGAGACAGGACTCTCACAAGGCCCCTCAAGAGATGATGGGGATCTTTGAAAACATTCCAGCATGGTTATTTGTGAGTGTGCAGCGAGGTACGATGTTGTGTCACTGCCTGTTAGAGAAGGGAACCCAGGCAGCAGGCTTAGAACGTCAGGCTCCATTTGCAGATGCTCCACAATGGTGTGAACTGGAATGAACTTTTGCTGTTTTGCTGTCCCTGGTTTCATCCAGATCTTCTGACAGACCATAAGATGAAAGTACGCAATCAACATGACGAGAATACCAGTATCTCTGGCAGATACAACAATGCTGGTGGCCATGCTCTTGCTACAGTGCAAAATTACTCTAGTGTCTGCTTCTTCATGCTTTCCTTCCAGGACCTCCACATCCAGATTTGGGTCAGTCAGTAGCTTCTACACGCTCTGGGCTGCTCCATCCTCCTGCAGCCACGATGGTCTTGTTGAGGGGGGCTTGCAGGATCAGTTGGTGGACAGGAACCGAGCAAGGCCTTCCTTGTTGCCTTGGTGTGCCAATGAAGTTCTCCCACTTTGTAGGAAGGGGCACTTCCCTGTCGTTATAGGCCTTCTGATGGCAACTGTGCCCTTCCACGGCCGTTTCCGGATCCCACTCTTGATAGAAGTCTCATAACTTCTGTAATATGTGACGTCAATGCGCTGGAATTGAGCACCACTCTGAAGAACAGTTTCAACGAAAACATCTGCAAAGTCTCCAAATGTGACAGATGTTTTTGGTTTTCCAATGGCAGCAACCAGTGCTTGTCCATCAATGATGAGAGTTGGGTCCCCGTCTAGGTCCATTGCTTCAAGATGATCAGGACAAGGGATATCAGCTGTCAAGACCTGAGCAAGGATTCCTTTTGACCCTGTGTTTAGTTGTCCATTCACCTCTGCTAGGGCTAGACGTACCACAAACAGCTGATGTGTCAGTATTCTGTCCAGGTTGACTGTTCTCCCAGCTTCATATGGAGCAATGAGCCTCTGTAGTATGTTTCTGTCTGCCTTGACTGTCACTGTCTTTCCAATTTTTACATCTTTCTGTTGAGCCTCGAACCTACTCGTTTTTGAGTGAACCAGTATTTTAGGAAGAAGAAGAAGAAGAAGGAGGCAAAAGTCAAGTACTTGTTCGTGTGCAAAGTGTCTCTGAACGCAACTTTTTTTCTTCTCACCAGGCAGCAGTCTCTCCTCCACAAATTCGTCTAGCTGGTCTTGTCCTTTTTTGCAGCTGAAAGCAGGTTGTCTTCAATTTCTTGAGAGGCAATGTCTTTGTTTGCAATGTTATGCAGCGTTTGTGGCAAGTCAATTGAGAAGAGACTGAATCTCTCCAAGACTGCCAGCAAAGCATTTTCATCTCGCAAGGCAATTTTCTACCTGTCTTTGGTA
>CM031598.1:112365781-112374674 GCA_018398815.1 Conus ventricosus
AAAAAAAAAAACATCACGCCCGCAAAGGCTTACATCACGCACGCCCCCAAACTCCCCCCCCAAAAAAACTGCCACGCGCGCCCCCAAAAACACAAGGGGCTCCATTGTGTTTGATTATAGTAGTTTTTGATTGATGTTGTTGTGCAAATTTAAAAATCTTTTCGTTGGAAAGCAATTTTTAACAAACCCAAAAAAAAAGGAAAATGTTGGGGTTTTAAAAACAACAACAACAACAACAAAAGCGATACTAAACAAACAAAACAAAACAAATAAAAAAAAACAAAGAAAAAAAAAACAAACAAACAAACCCAAATCCATGTCACTTTTTCCATTGGTCAGCTTTTTTTCCGGGGGTTTAAAAAATTATGGAAAACTTCGGCTTGCGTTCTTTTTCTTTTTTTTTAAAAAAACAAATTTTTTTGATTTTATTCCTAACAAGAGAAAAAAGGGGAAAGAAAAAAAGAGGGGAAAAAACAATAAAAAAAGAGAGAAAAAAAAAAACAAAAAAGTAAAAGAATATTCCTAAAACTTGGAAAAAGAAGAAAAGAAGATAGCGCAGAAAAGAAAAAGTGAAGGAGAGAGAGAGAGAAGGGGGGGGAAGAAAGGGGGAGAAGAGAGAGAGGAGAAAAGAGGGAGAAGTATTTCAGCATAGCATTGTCTATGTATAAAAAAAAAAATGGTTCTTTTGAAAATGTATAAAAAAAACAAAAACCCTTATGCATCGTATTATTCTAAATATACCCCAAACAGATGCATAATGCGTTTGACAAAAAAAAAAAAGAAAAAAAAAAATATTCGTATTTCATACTACACAAATTTTTTTGCAAGTTTAAAAAAGCATGTCACACAAAAAAATGGATGGGGGGGGAAAAAAACGGACAGCGACAGAAACAAGGTAAACAGAATGGGTTGGGTACAGCAAATGAAGAATAAATGTTTTATCATTTGCATTTTTCTTGGGCCAATAACAAAAAAATTTTTAGCAGCAACAAGGGGCCCCCCAAAAGGGTATCCTCAGCAAAGGATCAAAAAAAAACGAAACAAAAAAAAAAGGAAAAAGATGACTATTGCCCCGTAATTTTTGTTATATTATACATCTTTTGATTTAATATTAATAAGAAAGATATTTCCGAACATACTAAAGCGCTGGTATTAAAACCAAACTTCATAACAAGCCCTCTGGCATGAAAATCACTGGGGTTTAGGTTAGGGATGATTCATTTTTTCATTTAATTTCTTAGGTCAACTTTTCAAGAAAACTGACTTGGAAGATTTTCCTTCTAACTTACACTTTATAGGGAATGTTTTGTTGAGATAATGAAAAAAAAAAATGTAAACAAATTCGATTGTTCTGTCGAAACCTAAAAGTTGAGAGCCTGTTTTGGCGTTTTTATTTTTTGGGAAAAGTGCTTTTTTCTTTTACCAAAAACATGAACCTACTCCCCAAAAAAAAATTTGACTTAGTACATTTCAAAACATATGGTCAATGATCTTTTAAAAAAAAACCCCCAAAAAAGCTTTTCTTTTCAAATAACACCGATTTCTTTCAAAAAAACATTTGTGCCTAAAACACCTGTGAAAAATTTCTTAGCGAAACAACTTTAATTTACATCGTAATCTTATTGCAAAAAAAGTATGAATTCCCGTAAAGGTTTGAAAATTTGTGTCCCTTTGCACGACGGAGCTCTCAACGATTTATCAATCAGTATTCGTAATAAGTCTTTTAACCTTTAAGTGGGAAACAATATTTTTATAACAGAATGGAGAATAAACATTTGTTTTTTCGATGGTTATGTCAAATCTTTTTATGAATTCAATTTTTGCTAATTATACCCTGTTAAATTAGAAAATCAATTTGACATCATTTTTTTCCTTAAATTGTCCGGGGAAAAGACACTGTCATTTTCATCAAAAAAAATGGGGTTCTTTTTTGTTCCTGACGTTATTTGCTACTTGCACAGGCAAATGTCAAGGTCAACCATGGGTTTATTTTTTCATTCTTCCTCCTACTTCGTTTCCCCTTGTCAAAAAGGAACTTCCCCCCTCCCCCCCCCCCCCCCCCCCCCCCCCCCCCCCCCCCCCCCCCCCCCCAAAAAAAAAAAAAAAAAAAAAAAAAAAAAAAAAACACCCCCCTGCAGGCCGATCGAATAATGTTTATCTTCTCCGAATATAGGGGCATTTTTACTGCCAAGTCAAATGTCACGAGCCTTCGTATAAAAGGGAAGCATGGAAAGACAAAAATGACACCCTAACGCAAAAATGGGGAATAAGTGACGAAGTGAGGAATAATGCGCCCTTTTAAAGGGTTCAAAATAGAAAAATTGGTAAAAAAAGAAGAAAGAAGAAAAGAAGAAGAAAAGAGTAGGGGGAAAAAAAAGAAGAAAACAAAACAAAAACAACAAAACCGGAACAAAAACAAGAAGGGGCGAGGGGGAGTGCTATTTACAAGAAGCAACGCGCCAAAAAAAGCAAGAGAGAAGAAATACAAAATCAAACAATGATAAATTCAAAAAAAAAAAAAGAGAGAGAAAAGAGAGAGAGAAAAGAGAGAGAGAGAGGGGGTAGAAGGGGAGGGGGAGAAGAGAGAGAGAAGGGGGAGAGAGAAGAGAGAGAGAGAGAGGGGAAAAGAGAGAGAGGAGGGGGGATAGATAAATGAATTTGCAAAAACACACACGCACACGCGCGCCACACACACACACACACACACACACACCACACACACCACACACACACACACACACACACACACAAAAAAAAACAGAAGAGAGAGAGAGAGAGAGAAGAGAGAGAGAGAGAGAGAGGGGGGAAGAGAGAGGAGGGGGGGAGGGATGATAAGTAGTGAAAAAACACACACACACACACAACACACACAACACACACACAACACACACAGAGAGAGAGAGAGAGAGAAGGGGGAAGAAAAGGGGAGGGAAGGGGGGGAGGGGAGGGGGGAGAGAGAGTAAGAGAGAGAGAGAGTTTTGAGGAGAACAGATGGAGCCCCCGAGGGGAATTTCCAGGAAAAATTTAACGAAAAGAAATTTTTAAAATAATAGCCCAATTTTTTAATTTTAAGCACACACCCCCGCCGCCACCCACGCACGCACGCACCACGCACGCACGCACGCACGCACGCACGCACGCACGCACCCCACACACACACAATTAACGCTAGCACTAACACACACTGACTGACTGAAACCTATTTATTGTCAGATTAACTCAAGGTTGTAGTAACACACACACACACACACACACACACACACACACACACACACACACACACACACACACACACACACACACACACACACACACACACACACACACAACACGCGCGCGCGCGCGCTACTTTGTTGTAAAGAACGGAAGGGTGAAAAAGATATCTCACATGAACCGCCTGACTCTGTGATGTCTATGAGTTGACCGCGCCAGGAGAAGGAAGAAATAGGAGAAGGGGTTGGAATTGGATGGAACATTGGACACAGGAGAAGGAGGCGATAAAGTTAAACTAATAGGACACACAAAACACACATTCTTACTTCTAACTCCACACACACACACACACACACACGCACACGCACACGCACACGCACACGCACACGCACACGACACACACACACACACACACACACACACATAATTAGGCGTGTGATATAGGAGCGAGAAAAAGCTGAGAAGCCGAAACAGACATCGAGACAGACAGACAAGGAGAGAGGACGAACTGATGGCAGAGAAGGCAACGTGGAACGTCCAAGGGTGTGAGGAATGGGGCAGAGAGACGCTAGCTTTCATTCATGTCTCTTTTACCGAGATAGGCCCTATCAGGAAGAGCTTCATTATCGTTCATTGTCCGTTCCCTGACAGCTGCAGCAGAATGGAAATGGTGGCTGGAATTCTTCAGCAAAGCATGCTTCCTTACTTCCTCCATTCCTTTGCCAGTGACGAAGAAAGTACGATGTCAACTCGAGCTGGGCAAATGCTTTTTGGGAAGGAAGAGGGGTGGAGGGATGGACGGAGGGATTCTGTGGTATACTGTTGTTGTCATAGGTCTTCATTTTCTTTCTCAAGAGGAAGCATGTTTACTGAAGATACAACACACTGATCATAGACTAAATGAGCAGCAAAGAAAAGTAAAGACATCACTCACAACAATTCAAAAAGAAGTGTGTGTGTGTGTGTGTGTGTGTGTGTGTGTGTGTGTGTGTGTGTGTGTGTGTGTGTGTGCGTGTGTGTGTGTGTGTGTGTGTGTGTGTGTGTGTGTGTGTGTGTGTGTGTGTGTGTGTGTGTGTGTGTGTGTGTGTGTGTGTGTGTTTGTGTTGTTGTTGTTGTTGTTGTTGTTGTTGTTGCACACTGGCAAAAGAACACAAAAGAGAGGGTTAAGAGTAAAGATGTGTATGCTATTTGTTTTGTTAATGTGCTGTTTCGTAATGAGGGTGCCCTATACAATGACATGGCCTTTAAATTAAGACTGTATAATTGAATTCAATGCATGAAACTTAAGATTGCAGGACACACAAAAAGCTGGCTTGATAATATGCTGTCACTCTTAGGCATGAGAATCCCTTCTTTCTGTGCGTATTCCATATTAAAAGAAACAGTACAGTTTTCATTCTCTTAGATAGGAACAAAATACCACCACAGTGATGATAGACAGATAATATAGAAGGAACGAAATTGCGTTAAGTATGCCAGACTGCGATTTGTGTGATATTCATATACACATTGCATATCATTAGTGTAGGAGAGAAGCAGATGGTCAAAGAGAGAGGAATAGGAAGAAACACAGACAGAAACGATGAAAACACAGACAAATAGAAGATCATAGACGACCAGAAAACAAGACAACATACATCGTTTGTTCCTTTACAAGAGTAATTAGGCAAATAGTTGCGTGAAAAAACAAAATATACAAACAAAACACTCATCCCTGACAGACATCAAGGTGTCAGAAAGACAGGTAAAATTGCTCGCTCTTCCCCCATTGACGGCAAAGGTGGGGGGGGGGGGTGAGTATAATTTGGAATTAGAAATAAATGGGAAAGCTGGCGCAAACGCCCAGACAAAACTGTTCACAACAATAAAATTCTTTCTCTCTCCCCTCCCCTTTCTCTCTCTCTCTCTCTCTCTCTCTCTCTCTCTCTCTCTCTCTCTCTCTCTCTCTCTCTCTCTCTCTCTCTCTCTCTCTCTCTCTCCACGCACAAGCATGCACAAGCACAAATTCACAGGTACACACACACGCGCGCAGCACGCACGCACGCACGCACGCACGCACGCACGCACGCACGCACGCACACACACACACACACACACACACACACACACACACACACACACACACACTACACATGCACAAGTAAACACACACATAAGCACACACATGCATGTACATGCGTGCGTGCGCACTCTCTCTCTCTCTCTCTCTCTCTCTCTCTCTCTCTCTCTCTCTCTCTCTGTGTCTCTCTCTCTCTTTCTCAGGATACTCTACAGTGGACCACATGTTTACATTATTATCAATTATACAGAAGCAGTTTTCATTAAATCGTAAATTCTACGTTGCTTTTATTGATTTTGAGGAGGCCTTCGATTCCGTTCCAAGGAAACTTCTATGGCCAGTTCTTCAAAAGAATGGTGTTAAAAGGAAGCTGTTTTGGTGTATAAAAGTATGTTTTCTAATATGAAAGCGAAAGTAGATCTGGCAATGAACTCACAGACTTTATTTTATGGACACAGGGTGTGAAACAGGGAGATACCTGTAGTCCTGTATTATTTTCGTTATTCATAAATGAATTGGCCACAGAAATAATTGAAAAGGGACGTCATGGAGCCACACCGTCACCTGAAATCTTCGATTTATTTATCTTGTTACTAGCTGACGATATTGCTTTGGTATCATAAACTCCTGTTGGACTTCAAACCCAGTTATATACCCTCTATAATACAGCTGCAAGGCTTCAACTTAAGATAAATATGGAAAAGAGCCGCATCGTAGTTTGTTTTTTTGTTGTTTTTTTTGGTGTTTTTTTTTGTTTTCCCAAGAGGTGGATACCTGGCAGCAAGGGAGAGATGGTTTTTAAAATGGCGAGGCAATGGGTGTTGTTAATTCTTACAAATATCTGGGCATATATTTCACTACCCGTCTTAGTTTTTCACCTGCCTGTCAGGACCTTGCGAACAGAGCAAAACATGTGGTACTATGTATATTGAGAAAATTGTATGTACTTAATAGCAACTCTTTTGTTATGTTACTTAAACGTTTTGATGCGCAAGTCCAACCAGTTGCTCAGTATGGAGCTGAGTTATGGGGTATGGGATAAAGCTGTTGCTGAAATAGAAAAAGTTCACTTGTTTGCTTTGAAAGGATTCTTGGGAGTGCAACTTAAAATGCCAAATGATTTTGTATATGGGGATACAGGTCGATTTCCTATGTACATCAACTCCTATTCACGATGTATTAGTTACTGGTTGAGAATTTTGCGTATGGAGAAAAGAGTACCATATAAGGCGTATAAAATGTTGCTTAGTTTAGAATTAAAAGCTAAGAAAAATTGGGCGTCTTACATTCGAGATTTTTGTATCAAAACAGGTTTGGGTTCATCTGGGTAAATTAAGGTGTGGAAAATGTCAATATCGTTCTAAAAAAAAAGGATGTCAATGGCAAAAATGGGAGGAACACGTTCAAAACAGTGACAGGTATGCTTTTTATAGAACCCCCCCCCCCCCCACCCCACCCCCGATCATACCTTATCACCCATTTATCTTCCATCCCCTTCCCTCTCTAACATTACCCACACACCTTCACAACTACCCACGCATAACTACCACTACCTCTTTCATCACCCAACGAAATCATTTATTTTATTCACCTAAACCTTTTTTTTCCCTCAGTTCCCCCCCCCCACCCCCACCCCTTTTCCCCCTTACCATTATTATCAATCCACCATTACCACAACCGTCACAAAGATATCACACCATCCCAATAAACTAGACACACAACCCTATCATATCACACACACACACACACCTCCCCCTACGCAACCCCCCCCCCCCCCCCCCCCTCCTTTTCTTCTCCCATAATCCCCCATGTCATTTCCGCCTACAGGCTATTCTCCCCACCACATGGACAACAACAGATGAGTCATTTTTCGTTCTTTTTTTCGTTTTTCGTTCTTTGTTTGTATTGTCCCAAATGTTAAATGTGATGTATTTTTTCGCCTGAAGAAGACCCAAGTGGTTGAAATGCATCGTGTCTTGTCATGTGCTTTGTTTGTCAATGTCATTGGCGGTAAGAAACAAACTCTATTTCTAATTTTTTTTAATAGAACATTTAAATCATCCAGGAATTGTGCAGCGTATCTTTTGCTTGACATTGATAGACATTTGAAGACCTATATGGCAAGAATGAGATATATTCACACAGAAGAATTGGTATACTAACACTGATGAAGATGCTGTTACATGTCCATTATGTAAGAATGACAAAGAGGATGAACAACATTTTTTGCTGTGCTGCCCTACATTCCAAGATTTAAGAAATGATTTTATTCCCCCTAAATATCTAAAAAGCCCGTGCCTAATTAAAGTTGTATTGCTCATGGTAAATCGGAACGAAATTATATTGAAGACTGTTTGCATAATTCTGTATAAAGCATTTAAAAGACGTACTGTACTACTTAGTTAAAGTATTCTTAGATTTTCCTGTCAGGATGGATTGCTCAACTGTCATGTCATTTTATATGATTGTCGACCTATTCGCTGTTTATGCAAAAGTGTATTGTCCATGTATTGTACCCCCTTCAGAAGGGGCCATAGCCAATTCTGAATAAACTTCCGCTTCTGCTTCCGCTTCCACCTCTCCTCTCTCTCTCTCTCTCTCTCTCTCTCTCTCTCTCTCTCTCTTCTCTGTAGAGAAGGAAGGGTGAAAAAATATATCACGCGAACCACCTGACCCTGTGATGTTTATTAGATGACCACGCCACGAGGAGGAAGAAATAGGAGAAGGGGGATTTTTTTCTTTCTTTCTGCGTACGCAGGCTGATACTCCTGCCGACACTGCCTGTATAGACAGGCAGTGGAGTTTTGTGTGTATGACCGTTTTTTTTATCCCGCCATTAAGGCAGCCATACTCCATCTTCGGGGAAGGGGCATGCTATGTGTAACATGTCATCCATACCAACGGCCAAACTGGCCTTCTCTTCCGAAAGTTGGTGATGGGATTTAACGTGTGTGCAAGATGTTGTGCGTGCGTTCACACTCGGACACCCGGTTTTATAGTCTCATTCGAAGGACTGCATGGGGAGTGGAGTCAGAACCAATGTTAAACTCCGAGGGAAAAATCCCCCTGTACCGAAATTCGAACCGCAACCCAGAATCACGAGCCCGGCGCTCTACCAACTGAGCTATTCCGGCCCCCAAGGAGAAAGGGGATGAAATTAGATAGAACATTGGATGTTGTAGAAGGAGGCAGTAAAGTAAAACCAATAGGAACACTTTCTTACCCTCACCACACACACACACACACACACACCACACACCACACACACACACACACAATCAATCAATCAATCAATCAATCAATCAATTATGACAGAGCAGAAGGAGGGGGGGGGGGGGGGACTGAGAAACCGAATCAGACACTGAGACATACAGACAAAGACAGAGGCAGCACTGTTGGCGTGGGAAGGGAACGTGACATATTAAAGGGGTAGAAATGGGGAGAGGGGTTGTAAGCTTTCACTCGTGTCTCTTTTACCCGAAAGAGGCCCTATCAAGGAGAGGTTCATTATCGTCCATTGTCTGTTTCCCGACAGCTGCAGCTGAATGGAAATGATGGGTGGAATTCTTCAGCAAACTAAGCTTCGTACTTACCCTATTCCCTCGTTATGAAGATGGTACA
>CM031598.1:112375978-112390978 GCA_018398815.1 Conus ventricosus
CACAGTTGTTGTTGTTGTTGTTGTTGTTGTGACGGAGGGGTTATATGGTACAGTTGTTGTTGTTGTTGTTGTGACGGAGGGGTTATATGGTACAGTTGTTGTTGTTGTTGTTGTGCGGAGGGGGGTTATATGGTACAGTTGTTGTTGTTGTTGTGACGGAGGGGTTATATGGTACAGTTGTTGTTGTTGTTGTGATGGAGGGGTTATATGGTAACTAGTTGTTGTTGTTGTTGTTGTTGTGATGGAGGGGTTATATGGTACAGTTGTTGTTGTTGTTGTGACAGAGGGGTTATATGGTACAGTTGTTGCTGTTGTTATGACGGAGGGGTTATATGGTACAGTTGTTGTTGTGACGGAGGGTTTTATGGTACAGTTGTTTATTGTTGTTGTGACAGAGGGGTTTTATGTACAGTTGTTATTGTTGTTGTGACAGAGGGGTTTTATGGTACAGTTGTTATTGTTGTTGTTGTGACGGAGGGGTTATATGGTACAGTTGTTGTTGTTGTTGTGAAGGAGGGGTTTTATGGTTACAGTTGTTATTGTTGTTGTGACGGAGGGGTTATATGGTACAGTTGTTGTTGTTGTTGTTGTGACGGAGGGGTTATATTGGTACAGTTGTTCTTGTTGTTGTGACGGGGGGGGGGGGGGGGGGGGGGGGGGGGCGAGGGTTTATGGTACAGTTGTTGTTGTTGTTGTGACGGAGGGGTTATATGGTACAGTTGTTGTTGTTGTGACGGAGGGGTTATATGGTACAATTGTTGTTGTCGTGACGGAGGGGTTATATAGTACAGTTGTTGTTGTTGTTGTTGTTGTGACGGAGGGGTTATATGGTACAGTTGTTGTTGTTGTGACGGGGGGGGGGTGTTATATGGTGCAGTTGTTGTTGTTGTGACGGAGGGGTTATATGGTACAGTTCTTGTTGTTGTTGTGACGGGGGGGGGGGGGGGGGGGGGGGGGGGTTAGGGTAGGGGGGTTGTTTTTTTTTTGGGGCGGAGGGTTTATTGGCGTTGGTTTTGGGGGGGAAGGGGGTTAAAAAATTTATTACAGGGGGTTGGGGGTTGTGACGGGGGTTAAGGGGAAGGGGGGGTTTTTGGGGGGGTTGGGGGGGTTGTTGTTTGACGGGGGAATAGGTCCCATTGGTTTTGGGCGGGGGGTTAATGGTAATTTGGGGGGTGGGGTTTTTGGGGGGGGGGGTTGGGCCGGGGGCCCGGAAGGGGGCCCAGGGTTGGGTTTTTGGGCGTGGGGGGGGTTTTGGTGTAAAGGTTTTTGGTTTTTGGGACGGAGGGGTTTATAGGCAGGTTGGGGTTGGGGCGGGGGGTTTTAGGTTTAAGGGGGTTTTTGGGGGTTGGGTTGGGGGGTTTTGGGGGGTGCGGGGGGGGGGTTAAAAAAGGCTTTGGTTTTTGGGTGGGGGCGGGGGGTTTAGGACGTTGGGGTTGGTTGGGGTTGGGGGGGGAAAAGGGGAGGTAAATTTGGGGGGTGGGGGGGTTTGGGGGGTGGGGGGGAGGGGGGGGGGGGCCGGGGGTTGTGGGGTTTGGGGGGTTGGGGGGGGGAAGGGGGCGGGACAGGGGGTTGGTTTTTGGAAGGGGGTTTATAGGGTAAAGGGGCGTTTTTTGGAGGCCCAGGGGAAGGGAAATTTGGGGTTGGGGGGGCGGGGGGGGGGAAGGGCAGGGGGTTTTTGGGGGGGGGGGCGGGGGGTTTTATGTCGGGGTTGGGGGGGAAGGGGGCGGGGGGTTTTTGGGGGAATTTGGGATTGGGTTTTTGTGAGGGGGGGCGGGGCCTTTTTGGGTTGGTGAAGGAGGGTTTTTATTGGTGGGGGGTTTTTTTTATTGGGGGGGGGGGGGGAATTGGGGGGGGGTTGTTTTGGTTTTTGGGGGGTTTAAAGGAGGGGAAAGGTTTTGGTTCGGTTTTTGTGACGGGGGGGGGGGGGGGGGGGGGGGGGTTTTAGGGGGGGGTTGTTTTTGGGGACGGGTTTTAAGGGGTCGGTTGTTTTGTTTAGGAGGGGGTTTTTACTTTTTTTTTTTTTTAATTATATTTTAATTGTTTTGTTTTTGTTTTTTGTGACGGGGGGTTTATATGGTTTAAAGGGGTTGTTGTTTTTGGAGGGGGGGGGGGGGGGGGGGGGGGGGGGGGGGTTTTTGGGTTTCAGTTTTTCTTGTTGTGGGGAGGGGGTTTTTGGTACAGTTTTTTTGGGTTTTGTGACGGGGGGGGGGGGGGGGGGGAGGGGGTTTTTTGGTAAAAGTTGTTGTTTTTGTTGGGGGGGACGGGGGGGTTTTATATGGTACAGTTTTTTTTTTTGGGACGGGGGGGTTATTTTTGGTACATTTGTTGTTGTTGTTGTGGGGGGCCGGAGGGGTTATAGGGTTTAAAGTTGTTGTTTGTTGTTTTTGGGTTGTTGTTGTGCGGGGGGTTATATTTTTAACAGTTTTTTGTTTTTTTGTGAGGAGGGGTTTTATGGGCCATTTTGTTGTGTTTTGTTGTTTGTGTCGGAGGGGTTATATGGTACAGTTGTTTTTTGGGTTTGTTGTTGCGGGTTGGGGGACGGGGGGGGGTTATATGGTACGTTGTTGTTGTTGTTTTTTTGTGACGGGGGGGTTTTTTTGGGAATTTTTGTTGTTTTGTTGTTGTGAGGGGAGGGGTTATATGGTACGGTTGTTTTTGGGGGGTTTTGGGTTTGTTTTTTGTTTGTTGGGGAAGGGGGGTTATTTTGGTTTTACGTTGTTGTTGTTGTTTTTGGGAGGGGTTATAGGTACAGTTGTTGTTGTTTTTGGTAGGGAGGGGTTATATGGTTACAGTTGTTGTTGTTTTTGTTGGGGGGGGGGGGGGTTATAGGGTTTCAGTTTTTTTGGTTGTTTTTGGGGAGGAGGGGGTTTTATTTAAAGGGGGGGGGTTTAATTTTGTTGTTGTTTTTGGGGACGGGGGTTATAGGGTACAGTTGTTGTTGTTTTTTTTGAGGGAAGGGGTTTATTTTACAGATGTTTTTGTTGTTGGCGGGGGGGGGGGGGGGGGTTGGGGGGTTTATAGGGTTTCCCGGGTTGTTGTTGTTGTTGGGGAAGGGGGGTTTTATGGAAATTTTGTTGTTGTTGTTTTGGGGGGGGTTTATAGGGTTTACATTTGGTTGTTGTTGTTGTGACGGGGGTTTTAGGGGTTAAAGTTGTTGTTGTTGTTGTTGTGACGGGGGGAAATATGGTACGTTTTTGTTTTTGTTGTGACGGGGGGTTATTTTTGGTAAAAGGTTGTTTGTGTTGGGGACGGAGGGGTTATATGGAAACGTTTTTGTTTTTGGGTTGGTGAGGGGGGGTTTTTAGGGGAAAGTTTTTGTTGTTGTTTTTGGAGGGGGGTTTTATATGGTACGTTGTTGTTGTTTTGGGAGGGGGTTATTTTGTACATTTGTTGTTGTTTTGGGAAGGGGTTTGTGACGGGGGGGGGTTTATAGGGACGTTTTTGGGTTTGTTTTTTGGGGGGACGGGGGGTTTTTTGGGGGCCAGTTGTTTTTGGGTTTGGCTTTTGGAGGGAGGGGTTATATGGTACGTTGGGGTTTTTTTTTTGTGACGGGGGGGTTTTTAATGGTAAAAGTTTTGTTGTTTTTGTGGGAGGGGTTTTTTTTGGTTTACAGTTGTTTTTTGTTTTTTTGAGGGGGTTTTTTTAATTGGTTTTGTTGTTTTTTTGTGGGGGGGTTATAGGGTACTGTTTTTGTTTTTGGACGGAGGGGTTATTGGACAGTTGGTGTTTTTGGGGGTTTTGGGGTGTTGTTGGGACAGGAGGGGTTTTAGGGTTTACAGTTGTTTTTTGTTGTTTTTGACGGGGGGGTTTTTTGGGTACTTTTGTTTTTTTTGTTGTGACGGTGGGGTTTTAGGGTTTACAGTTTTTTGGGGGTTTGTTTGTGCGGAGGGGGTTATATGGAAAAGTTGTTGGGGTTTTTTGTAAAGGAGGGTTTATGGGTAAGTTGTTGTTTGTTGTTTTTGGGAGGGGGGGGGGGTTTTATAGGGTACGGTTTTGTTGTTGTTGTGAAGGGGGGGGTTATAGGGTTTCCGTTGTTCTTTTTTGTTTGAGGGGGGGGGGGGGGGGGTTTTATGGTACAGTTGTTGTTGGGGGGACGGAGGGGTTTATGGTACAGTTTTTGTTGTTGTGACGGGGGGGGTTTTAGGGTAAAATTTTTTTGTTTTTGTGACGGAGGGGTTTTTTTGGGTTCAGTTGTTTTGTTGTTGTTGGTGACGGAGGGGTTATATGGTCCCCAAGTTTTTGGGTTGTTTTTGGGGTGGGGGGGGGGGGGTTTTATGGTAGGGTTTTTTTTGTTGTAAAGGAGGGGTTATATGGTTTCAGTTTTGTTTTTTTGTAGGGGGGGGCGGGGGGGGGGGGGGGTTTTTTATTGGTTTTTAAGTTGTTCCTTTTTGGTTGGGGCGGGGGGGGGGGGGGGGGGGGGGCGGGGTTTTTAAAGGGGTACAGTTGTTGTTTGTTGTTTTGGGGGGACGGAGGGGTTATATGGTTACGTTGTTTTTTGTTGTGAGGGAGGGGTTATTTAAATTTTTTGGTTTTTTTGGTTTTTGTGACGGAGGGGTTATATAGTACAGTGTTTTTGTTGTTTTTGGGTTTTGTGACGGGGTTTTTTATAGGGTCGTTGTTGTTTTTTGGTGGAGGGGGGGGGGGGGGGGGGGGGAGTGTTTTTGGTGGGTTTTTGTTTTTGGGGACGGAGGGGTTTTTTGGGTTTCATTTTTCCTGTTTTTTGTTGTTGGAGGGGGGGGGGGGGGGGGTTTTTGGTTACGTTTTTTGTTTTTGTTTTTTGACGGGGGGTTATATGGTTCAGTTTTGTTTTTGGAGGAGGGGTTTTATGGTACAGTTGGGGTTGTTGTTGTTTGTGAAGGGGGGGTTATAGGGTTTCTTTTGTTTTTTGTTGTTTTTGGGGGGTTTTTGTTGTTGTTGTTTTTAACGGGGGGGGGTTATTTTGGTACATTTGGTTGTTGTGGGGAGGGGTTTTATGGTACAGTTTTTTGTTGTTTTTCGGGGGGTTTTTTGTACGGAGGGTTTAAGGGGGTTTTTTTTTGGGTTGTTGTTTTGTTGTTGTTTTGACGGGGGGGTTAATTTGGTAAGTTGTTGTTTGTTGTAAAGGAGGGGTTTTATGGAAACAGTTGTTTTGTTGTTGGGAGGGAGGGGTTATAGGGTACAGTTGTTGTTGTTGTTGTTGTTTTGTGAGGAGGGGTTATAGGGTTACAGTTGTTTTGTTGTTTTTTTTGGGGGGGGGGGGGGCCTTTTTGGTACAGTTTTGTTGTTGTTTGTGAGGAGGGGTTATTTGGTACATTTGGGTTTGTTGTTGTGGAGGAGGGGTTATATGGTTTTTTTTTGGGTTTTTTGTGAGGGGGGGTTTTATATGGTACTTGTTGTTGTTTTTGGGTGGGGACGGGGGGTTTTTGGGTCAGTTGTTGTTGTTTTTTGACGGGGGGGGGGGGGGTTGTTATATGGTCAGTTGTTGTTTTTGGACGGGGGGGTTTTAGGGTTTCAGTTTTTTGTTGTTGGGGGGGGGGGGGGGGGGGTTTTTTTTACAGTTTTTTTTTGTTGTGACGGGGGGGTTTTAGGGTTTAAAAGTTTTTTTGGTTTTGTGACGGGGGGTTATATGGTACAGTTGTTGTTGTTGTTTTTGAAAAAAGGGGTGTTTGGTACATTTGTTTTGTTGTTGGAGGAGGGGTTTTGGGTTTACAGGGGTTTTGGGTTTTGTTGTTGTTGTAAAGGTGGGGTTTATTGGTACAGTTGTTTTGTTGTGGGGGGCGGGGGGGGGGGGGGGGGGGCCGGGGGTTTAGGGTTACAGGTTTTTTGTTGTTGTGAGGGAGGGGTTTTTGGTCAGTTGTTGTTGTTGTTGTCGGGGGGGGTTATATGGTAAAATTTTGTTGTTTTTTTGGGGGACGGAGGGGTTATTTTTTTGGTACGTTTTTGGTTGTTGTTGTTGTTGGGAGGGAAAGGGGTTTATTTGGTACGTTGTTGTTTTTTGTGACGGGGGGGGGGGGGGGGTTATTTTTTGGACAGTTGTTGTTGTTTTTGGGGTGGGAGGGGTTTTTGGTTCAGTTTTGTTGTTGTTTGTGAGGGGGGCGGGGGGGGAGGGGGGGGTTTTTATGGTACAGTTGTTGTTTTTTTGGAGGGAGGGGTTTTATGGTAAAGGGGTTTTTTTTTGTGACGGAGGGGTTTTAGGGTTAATTGTTGTTTTGTTGTTGTGACGGAGGGGTTTTGGTACAGTTGTTTTTGTTGTTGTTGTTTTTGGGTTTTTGGGTTTTTGGGTTTTTGGAAGGGGGGTTTTTAGGGTTACAGTTTTTGTTGTTGTGAGGGAAGGGGTTATATGGTACAGTTTTTTGTTGTTGTTGTTTTTGGGGTTGTGAGGGAGGGGTTTTTTTGGTACTTTTGTTTTGTTGTTTTGGGGGGGGGGGGGGGGAGGGTTTTGGGGTACTTTTGTTTTTGTTTTTGGACGGGGGGGTTTTATTGGACAGTTTTTTGGGGTTTGTTTTTGGAGGAGGGGTTTTTATGGTCCCAATTGTTGTTTTTTGGGGGGGGTTTTGGGGTTTGTTGTTGTTGTTGTTTTTTTGGAAAGGAGGGGTTTTAGGGTTTCAGTTTTGTTGTTGTGGGGGGGGGCGGGGGGTTATTATGGTCATTTGTTGTTGTTTTTGGAAGGAGGGGTTAAAAGGGTACAGTTTTGTTGTTGAGGGGGGGGGGGGGGGGGGGGGTTTTGTCCCGTTTTTTGTTTTGTTGTGACGGGGGGGTTAAATTTTGGTACAGTTGTTGTTTTTTTTGTCGGAGGGGTTTTAGGGTTTACAGTTGTTGTTGTTTGTTGTGCGGGGGGTTTTTTGGTAAGTTGTTGTTGTTGTTTTGTTTTGGGGGGACGGGGGGGGGGGGGGGGGGTTTATAGGGGACGTTTGGTTTTTTTATTTGTTGTTTGTGCGGGGGGGGTTTTATGGTACAGTTGTTGTTGTTGTTTTGCGGGGGGGGTTATAGGGGTTCGTTGTTGTTGGGGTTGTGGAGGGGGTTTTATGGTACGTTGTTTTTTGTTTTTGTTTTTGGACGGAGGGGTTTAATAGGGTAAGTTGTTGTTTTGTTTTGTTGGGGGGGCGGAGGGGTTTTGGTACAGTTGTTTGTTGTTGTTGGGGCGGGGGGGGTTTTTATGGTACGTTGTTGTTGTTGTTGTGAGGGAAAGGGGTTATTTTTTTTCAGTTGTTTTTGTTTTTTGTGGGGGGGGTTATTTGGAATTTTTTGTTGTTGTTTTGAACGGGGGGGTTATTTGTACTTTTTGTTGTTGTTGTTGTGCGGAGGGGGTTATTTGGTACAGTTGTTGTTTTTGGTTGTGGGGAAAGGGGTTTTTTTGGTACAGTTGTTTGTTTTTTGTTGTGACGGGGGGGGGGGGGGGTTTTTTGGGTTTATGGTTTTGTTGTTTTTGTGGGGGGGGGGTTTATATGGTACAGATGTTTTTGTTTTTGGGGCCGGGGGGGGTTTTGGTACAGTTGTTTGTTTTTGGACGGGGGGGGTTATAGGGTACAGTTGTTGTTTTTGGGGAGGGGTTTAATATGGTCAGTTGTTGTTGTTGTTTTTGCCGGAGGGGTTATATGGTACAGTTTTTGTTGAGGGAAAAAAGGGTTATTTGGTTTACGTTTTTGGGTTTTTTTGGGGAGGGGGGTTTTTTTGGAAAGTTGTTGTTGTTTTTTGTAAAGGGGGGTTTTATAGGGACTTGTTGTTGTTGTTTGTTGTTGTGACGGGGGGTTATTGGTACAGTTGTTGTTGTTGTGGGGGGAAGGGGGGTTATTGGTTTTGGTTGTTTTTTGTTGTTGTGCCCGGGAGGGGTTATAGGGTTTACAGTTGTTGTTGTTGTTTTTTTGGACGGGGGGGTTATATGGTTTCAGTTGTTTGTTGTGCGGAGGGGTTTTTTGGGTTCAGTTGTTTTGGTTTTGTGCGGGGGGGTTTTTTTGGTTTCTTTGTTTTGTGTTGGCAAGGGGTTTTAGGTACTGTTGTTTTTTTGGAGGGGGGGTTATAGGGGTTCAGTTTTTTGTTTTGTTGTGAGGAGGGGGTTTTATGGTACAGTTTTTTTAAATTTTTCGTTGTTGGGGGACGGAGGGGTTATGGTTCCCTTTTGTTGTTGTTTTTGTGCGGGGGGTTTTATGGTACGTTTTTTTCTTTGTTGTTGTGAGGGGGGGGGGGGGGGGGGGGGGGGGGGGGTTTTATGGAAATTTTTGGTTTTGTTGTTGTTGTGACGGGGGGGTTATTTGGGTTACGTTGTTTTTGGTTTTTGGACGGGGGTTATAGGTAAAAATTTTTGTTGTTGTGAGGAGGGGTTTTATTTTACTTTGTTGTTTTGTTGTTTTTGTCGGGGGGGGTTTTTTTGGTCCCAGTTGTTTTTTTGTTGTGGGGGGGGGGGGGGGTTTTATGGTCAGTTTTTTGTTGTTTTTTTTTGACGGGGGGGGTTATATGGAAAAGTTTTGTTTTTGTTGGGGGGAGGGGGGGTTTGGGGGGGGGGGGGGTTTTTGGTTTTACAGTTGTTGTTTTGTTTGGACGGGGGGTTATATGGTACAGTTGTTTTTTTTTGTGACGGGGGGGGGGGGGGGGGGGGTTTATGGTACAGTTGTTGTTTGTTGTTGTGACGGAGGGGTTATATGGAAACAGTTGTTGTTTTTTGGGGGGGGTTTTTTTTTTGTTGTTGTTGTGACGGAGGGGTTATTTTGGTACGGTTGTTGTTTGTTTTTGGGGGAGGGGTTAAAAGGTTTTAAAAGTTGTTGTTTTTTGTGGGGGGGGGGGGGGGGTTTAGGGTCATTTGGTTGTTGTTGTTTTTTGTGCGGGGGGTTATATGGTAAAAGTTTTTTGTTTTTTGGGGGGGGGGGGGGGGGTTTTGGTACAGTTGTTTTTTTGTTGTGCCGGGGGGTTATATGGTTACGTTGTTGTTTTTTTTTGGGGTTTTGGGGAGGGGGTTTTGTTGTTGTTGTTGTTGTTGGGGGACGGGGGGTTTTTAAAAGGTACAGTTGTTGTTTTTTGTTGGGGGGGACGGAGGGGTTTTTTGGGTACGTTGTTTTTGGTTGTGGGGGGGAAAAGGGGGTTATATGGACAGTTGTTGTTTTTTGTTGTTGTTTTTGTGGGAGGGGTTTTTTGGGGTTAAGGGGTTTTTGTTGTTGTTTGTTGTGAAGGGGGTTATTTTGTACAGTTGTTGTTTTTTATTTGCGGAGGGGTTATTTTGGTAAAGTTGTTTTGTTTTTGGACGGGGGGGTTTTTTGGTACATTTGGGTTTTGTTGTTTTTGGGGGGAGGGGGTCTTTTTTGGTTCGGGTTGTTTTTGTTGTTGTGACGGGGGGTTTTTTGGTTTACAGTTTTTTTGTTGTTGTTGTGACGGGGGGGTTATTTGGTACAGTTTTTGTTGTTGTTGTGGGGAGGGGTTTTTGGTACAGTTTTTTTTATTTTGGGTTTTGGGAGGAGGGGTTTATGGTACAGTTGGTTGTTGTTGTTGTGACGGGGGGGTTTTTAGGGTTTCAGTTGTTGGGGGGGTTTGTTTGGGGGGGGGGAAGGGGGTTTTTGGGGGAGGGTTTTTTGGTTTAGTTGTTTTGTTGTTGGTAGGGGGGTTTTTTTGGGTCCCATTTTGTTTTGTTTTTGTCGGAGGGGTTTTATGGTAAAATTTTTTTGTTTTTTTGTGCGGGGGGGTTATAGGTACGGGTGTTGTTGTTTTTGGGGTTTGAGGGGGGTTTTATGGTACAGTTTTTTTGTTTTTTTGTGAGGGGGGGGGGGTTTTTTTGGGTTTTGGTTGTTGTTGTTGTGAGGGAAAGGGGTTTTTTGGTTTATTTTTTGTTGTTGTGGGGGGGGGGGGGGGGGGGGGGGGTTTTGGGTACAGTTTTTGGGTTTTGTTGTGACGGGGGGGTTTTTTATGGTAAAAGTTGTTTTGTTTTTTTTTGGACGGGGAGGGGGGTTATTTGGTACAGTTGTTGTTGTTGTTGTTGTGACGGAGGGGTTTTATAGGGTACGTTGTTGTTGTTTTTGGGGGGGGGGGGTTTTGGTTTGTTGTTGTTGTGCGGAGGGGTTAAAAGGTACAGTTTTGGGTTTTTGTTGTGGGGGGGGGGGGGGGGTTTATGGTCTTTTTTGTTTTGTTGGGGGGGTTTTTTCTTTGTTTTTTTGGGCCGGAGGGGGTTTATATGGACAGGGTTTTTGGGTTTTTGTTGTTGTTGTGACGGGGGTTTTTGGAATTTTGGTTTTCGGTTGTTGTTGTTGTGACGGAGGGGTTATATGGTACAGTTGTTTTTGGGTTTGTGACGGGGGGTTTTTGGTAAAGTTGTTGTTTGTTGTTGTTGTTTTTTGTTGTGGGGAAAGGGGTTAAAAGGTACAGTTGTTGTTGTTGTTTTTGGGTTGGGACGGGGGGGTTATAGGTACAGTTTTTGTTGTTGGGGACGGAGGGGGGTTATAGGGTTAAAGTTTTTGGGTTGTTGTTGGGGGAGGAGGGGTTATATGGTACAGTTGTTTTTGTTGTTGTTTTTGGTGTTTTTGGAGGGGTTTATAGGGTTTTACGTTTTGTTTTTGGTTGTTGTGACGGAGGGGTTTTTTTGGAAACAGTTGTTTTTGTTGTTTGAGGGGGGGGTTTATGGTACATTTGGTTGTTTTTTGGAGGGGGGTTTTTGGTTTCATTTTGTTTTTTTTGGGTTGTAAAGGAGGGGTTTTAGGGTACAGTTGTTTTGTTGTTGTGACGAGGGGGTTTTATGGTACGTTTTTTGGGTGTTGTTTGCGGAGGGGTTATATGGTACAGTTGTTTGTTTTTGGAAGGAGGGGTTTTTGGTACATTGTTATTGTTGTTGTGACGGAGGGGTTTTAGGTACAGTTGTTTTTTTGGGTTTTTGTGACGGAGGGGTTTATGGTACAGTTGTTTTTTTTGGGTTTTTTGGACGGGGGGTTTTGGGGGGGAAACGGGGTTGTTTAAGGGGGTTTTAGGGTTTCAGTTGTTTTTTTGGGGTTGGGGAGGAGGGGTTTATGGTACAGTTGGTTTTTTGGGGGACGGAGGGGAAATATGGTAAATTTTTTTGTTGTTGGGGGGGGGGGGGGGGGGGGGTTTAGGGTTTACAGTTGTTGTTGTTGTTGGGGGACGGGGGGGTTTTTTGGGTTTACGTTGTTGTTGTGGGAGGGTTTAGGGGGGGGGGGGGGTTATTTGGTCGTTTTTGGTTTTTGTTTTTTGTGACGGGGGGGTTATATGGTACATTTTGTTGTTGTTGTGACGGGGGGGGGGGGGGGGGTTTTTTGGTCAGTGGTTGTTTTTTGTAAAGGAGGGGTTTTTTTGGGTTTTACATTTTTGTTTTTTGTGACGGGGGGGGGGGGGGGTTTTGGTTACAGTTGTTGTTTTTGTTGTGACGGGGGGGGTTTATGGTACAGTTGTTGTTTTTTTTGGGAGGGTTTTGGGTTTTTTGTTGTTGTTGTTGTTTGTAAAGGGGGGGGTTTAGGGTTTCATTTTTGTTGTTTTTTGGGGGGGTTTTGGTGTTGTTGTTGTTGTTTGTTGTTGTTGTTGTTGTGCGGGGGGTTTTTATAGGGTTTTACTTGTTTTTTGTTTGTTTGTGACGGGGGGGTTTTTTGGGTTTACAGTTGTTGTTGTTTTTTGGGGGAGAGGGGGTTATAGGGGAAAGTTTGTTGTTGTTGTTGTTGTTTTTGACGGGGGTTTTATGGTACGGGTTTTTGTTTTTGGGGGTTTTTGGGTGGGGGGTTTTATTGTACAGTTGTTTTTGGGTTGGTTGTTGTGACGGGGGGTTATATGGTACATTTTTGGTTTTTTTGTTTTTTTTTTTTTTTTTTTTTTTTGTTTTGGGTTTGTTGTTGTTTTTGTAGGGGAAGGGGTTTTTATGGTACAGTTGTTGTTGTTGGAGGGGGGGGTTTTTGGGTTTCAGTTGTTGTTGTTGTTGTGACGGAGGGGGTTATAGGTACAGTTGTTGTTGTTTTTTTTTTGTGACGGAGGGGTTATAGGGTTTCGGGTTTTTGGGGTTGTTGTGACGGGGGGTTTAGGGTACATTTGTTTTTTTGGTTGTTGTTGGGGGAGGGAGGGGTTATATGGCTACAGTTGTTGTTGTTTTTGTTGTGAGGGGGGGGGGGGGGGGGGTTTTAGGGTACGGGTTGTTGTTGTTGTTTTTGGGGAGGGGAAAGGGGTAATATGGTACAGATGGGGGTTGTTTTTTTGCCGGGGGGTTATTTGGACAGTTGTTGTTGTTTTTGTGACGGAGGGTTATAGGGTTTAAAAGTTGTTTTTGTTGTTGTTGTGCGGGGGGAAAATATGGTCCCAGATGTTGTTGTTGTTTTTCCGGAAAGGGGTTATAGGGTACGGGTTGTTTTTTGCTGTTGTGACGGAGGGTTATATGGTACAGTTTTTGTTGTTGTTGTGACGGAGGGTTTTTGGGCCCAGTTTTTGTTGTTGTTATTGTGCCCGTGGGGGGTTATAGGGTTACAGTTGTTGTTGTTGTTTTTTGGTGCGGAGGGTTTTTTGGTTCAGTTGTTGTTGTTGTTGGGACAGGGGGTTATGTGGTACAGTTGTTGTTGTTGGGTGAGGAGGGGTTATTGGAACGTTTTTTTGTTGTTTGACGGAGGGGTTATATGGTGCATTTATTGTTGTTGTTGTGCGGGGGGGGTTATAGGGCCCAGTTTTTGGGTTGTTTTTGTGACGGGGGGTTTTTGGTTTACAGTTTTTGTTGGGGGGAGGGGTTATTTTGGTAAGTTGTTTTTGGGGAAAGGGGGGTTTTAGGGTTTCGTTGTTGTTGTTGTTTGCGGGGGGTTTATGGTACAGTTGTTGTTGGGACAAAGGGGGTTATATGGTACAGTTTTGTTGGGGCGGGGGGGGATAATGGTACAGTTGTTGTATTTGTTGTAAACGGGGGGGGTTATATGGAAGTTGTTGTTGTGACGGAGGGGTTTTTTGTAAGTTTTTGTTGTTTTTTGGGTGACGGGGGGGTTTTTTGGTACAGTTGTTGTTGTTGTTTTGCGGAGGGGGTTTTATAGGGTAATTTGTTGTTGTTGTTGGACGGGGGGGTTATAGGGTAAAGTTTTTTTTGTTTTTTTTGTTTTTGGTGACGGAGGGGTTTATGGTACAGTTGTTGTTGTTGTTTTGTTTTCGGAGATTTTTTATGGTAAAATTGTTGTTTTTGTTGTAAAGGGGGGTTTATAGGGTTTAATTTGGGTTGTTTTTGTTTTTGTAAAGGGGGGTTTTTTAGGGTACTTTCTTTTGTTGTTGTGACGGGGGTTTTGGGTTTAAAGTTTTTATTGTTGTTGTTTTTGGAGGAAGGGGTTAATGGTACAGTTGTTTTTGTTGTTGTTGTGACGGAGGGGTTATTTGGTCAGTTCTTATTGTTTTTTGTTTGGGGGGGAGGGGGGGGTTTATGGCCACAGTTTTTGTTGTTGTTGTGAGGAGGGGTTATAGGGTACAGTTGTTTTTGATTTTGTTGTGACGGAGGGGTTATTTTGGTAAGTTTTTGTTGTTTTTGAGGGAAAGGGGTTATTTGGTACAGTTGTTGTTGTTGTTGGGGGGAGGGGTTTTAGGGTTTCTTTTTGTTGTTTTTTGTTTTTGGAGGAGGGGTTTATAGTACAGTTGTTGTTGTTGTTGGAGGAGGGGTTTTAGGGTTTCCTTTGGGTTGTTGTGTTGTTGGGGTGGAGGGGTTTTTATGGTACAGTTGTTGTTGTTGTTGTGGGGGAAAGGGGTTTTTAAAAGGGTAAAATTTTGTTGTTTTTTGTGACGTGGGGTGGGGTGGGTGGGTTGGGGGGGTTTTATGGTATTTGTTTGTTGTTGTTGTTGTGATGGGGGGTTTAAAAGGTACGTTGTTGTTTTTTGTTGTGACGGGGGGGTTTTTTAGGGTTTCGGGTTGGGGGGTGTTGGGGTTTGTCGGAGGGGTTTTTTATGGTTTCGTTGGTGTTGTTGTTGTAAAGGAGGGGTTTTTTGGGGGTTTACAGTTTTTGGGTTGTTGTTGTTGTTGCTGTTGTAAAGGGGGGGTTTTTATGGTACATTTGTTGTTGTGAGGGGGGGTTTTTGGTACAGTTTTTTTGTTGTTGTTGGGGCGGGGGGTTAATGGTACGTTTTTGTTGTTGTTCTGACGGAGGGGTTTTTTGGGTATGTTTTTGTTTTTGGGGTTGGTGACGGAGGGGTTATTTGTACAGTTGTTGTTGTTTTGGCGGAGGGGTTTTTTGGTACAGTTGCTTTTGTTTTTGGTGAAGGAGGGGGTTATATGGTACAGTTTTTTGTTTTTTGTTGTTGTGACGGAGGGGGGGGTTATGGTACAGTTGGTTTTTGTTTTTGTGACGGGGGGGGGTTATATGGACGTTGGGGGTTTGTTGTTGTTGTTGGGGACGGGGGGGTTTTATAGGGTTTACAGTTTGTTTTTTTTGTGGGGGAGGGGTTTTATGGTACGTTTTTTTGTTGTTGTTGTTTTGGAGGGGTTTTTAGGGTGCGTTGTTGTTGTTGTTGTGGTGACGGAGGGGTTATATGGTACAGTTGTTGTTGTTGTTGTTGTTGTTGTTGTTGTTGTTGTTGTTGTTGTTGTTGTTGTTGTTGTTGTTGTGACGGAGGGGTTATATGGCCAGTTGTTGTTGTTTTTGTGTCGGAGGGTTATATGGCACAGTTGTTGTTGTTTTTGTTTCGGAGGGTTATATGGTGCAGTTGTTGTTGTTGTTGTGACGGAGGGGTTATATGGTACAGTTGTTGTTGTTGTTGTTGTTGTTGTTGTTGTTGTTGTTGTGACGGAGGTGTTATATGGTACAGTTGTTGTTGTGACGGAGGGGTTATATGGTACAGTTGTTGTTGTTGTTGTTGTTTGTTGTGACGGAGGGGTTATATGGTACAGTTGTTGTTGTTGTTGTGACGGAGGGGTTATATGGTACAGTTGTTGTTGTTGTTGTACGTGCCTTTTTGCTTTTAAGAGGATAAAACATCTTTATTCATGACACAATCCACTGAACACAGTCAGAATGATCAGCAATGAAAAATAAAAATAAAAAAAACTTCAGTCCCAACATTTTTTTTTTTAATTTGCGTTCTAGCACAAACTGATGA
>CM031598.1:112395978-112399108 GCA_018398815.1 Conus ventricosus
GTTAAAACAGATGCAATGTACTACCTGTGGAAATCTACAGCAGAGTTAAAACAGATGCAATGTACTACCTGTGGAAATCTACAGCAGAGTTAAAACAGATGCAATGTACTACCTGTGGAAATCTACAGCAGAGTTAAAACAGATGCAATGTACTACCTGTGGAAATCTACAGCAGAGTTAAAACAGATGCAATGTACTACCTGTGGAAATCTACAGCAGAGTTAAAACAGATGCAATGGACTACCTGTGGAAATCTACAGCAGAGTTAAAACAGATGCAATGGACTACCTGTGGAAATCTACAGCAGAGTGAAAACAGATGCAATGTACTACCTGTGGAAATCTACAGCAGAGTGAAAACAGATGAGCGTATCAACAGGTCCTAAGCGAGTCTCTACACCTGACACTGTGACCTTTCGCTGCAGGATTGGTAATACTACAGAGCTGATCACATTTCAAGTCATTGACAGAAAGGCCAACCCCATTTGGGTCTAAATGATGCATTGCACCTGCACTTGATTGAACGGGACAAAACAGTGTATAAAATAGGCAATGGAAGTGGCGGTTTCAGTGAGACGATAACCACAGAGTTTGCAGATCTATCTGATGAACGGTTAGGAAGCCTACCTGCAACATACATCATGAGAGTTGATCCCAGTGTTCCTTCAGTGGTGAAACCAGCAAGGAAAATTCCCCAGGCCATGGAAAAGAAAGTCAAAGAAGAGCTAGACAGCATGGTAGAAAAAGGCGTCATCACCTGTGAAACCGAACCCACGGGGTGGGTGTCACAAATGGTCGCTGCCAGAAAAATGGGATGTCAGAATTTGCTCGATCCCAGGTATCTCGATCAAGCTCTCCGTCGACCACACTACCCAATGTGCACGGCTGATGACGTGGCCTCTAGGATCGGGAACCCAAAAGATGCGAAAGCTGGATTTGGGCAGATCAAGTTGGATAAGAAGCCCTCCAAGCTCACAACTTTCAGCACCCCACTCGGCAGATACAGGTTCCTCTGCATGCCCTTTGGCATACATACAGCCTCTGAAGTCTTCCAACAGACAATGGAAAGACTGTTTGAGGGCTACCCATGTGTCATCATTGTGCATGACATTCTGCCCCGGGTGCAACCAACGAGGAGAATGACGCCAGCCTCAAGAAAATACTTGAAAGAGCCCGTGAAGTTAGACTCAAGCTGAACCTCAACAAGTGCACGTTCAGAGCCACAAGCGCCACCTGTGTCGAACACAAATTCACAGAGACAGGCTTACAGCCAGACCCAGAGAAAATAAAGCTGTTCGCAAAATGCCACCACCCTGAAGATAAGACCGCGTGCTGCGTTTTCTAGGTATGATGAACTACCTAAGGAAATTTATCAAGGGCTACAGTGAAAAGACGGCTGTTCTACGTGAACTATGCACAATCACGTGAAGTGGGACTGGACTGAATCTCATCAACAAGCTTTTGATCATTTAAAGGAGGAGCTTGCAAATCCTCCAGTGTTGAAATGTTTTGACCCTGCAATGCCTGTGGCGCTGTCAGTAGATGCCTCCAAGAATGGACTGGATGCAGCATGCCCGCAGAAAGAGGCACCCGTGGCGTTTGCTTCACGAGCCTTGTCAGATGTTGAGACAAGATATACGCAAATAGAAAGGAAGTTATTAGCTGCTGTGTTTGCATGTCGCAAGATTCATGACTTCATCTATGGTCGGCAGGTGACTATAGAGATGACCACAAGCCTCTGATCAGCATGGTCGGCAGGTGACTATAGAGACTGACCACAAGCCTCTGATCAGCATGGTCGGCAGGTGACTATAGAGACTGACCACAAGCCTCTGATCAGCATGGTCGGCAGGTGACCATAGAGACTGACCACAAGCCTCTGATCAGCATTGTGAAGAAGCCTCTTCATGCTGCTCCAGCACGCCTACAAAAATGCTTCTGCAACTGCAGAAATACAACCTGCAATGTGTGTACAAGAAAGGGAAGGAGCTCCACCTTGCTGGTACACTTTCCAGAGCATACCCAGAAGAAGCACCAGAAGAAGCAGAGTTCAAATATGATGTCATGACTGTGCTCTCCATTTCACCTGCAAGGATGACGGAACTCCAGCAGGAGACACTGGCTGACGTTTCCCGGCAAAGATTGGCAAATAACATCAAGGAAGGATGGCCTGAATGTGAACAAAGCATTCCTCCAGATCTAAAACCCTACTTTCCTTTCCGAGACGAGGTGATAGTCGAGAATGACGTCATTATGAAAGGACAAAGAGCAGTCATACCTGCAGCCCTGAGACAGACGTACACAGCTGTCCTGCACAAAGGTCACAAGGGGATTGAACGCACCAGACAACTAGCTTGCAAAATGGTGTATTGACCCAAAATGCGCCAAGACATCAGTAATGTAGACTATCAGTGCTCAGCTTGCACTAGCTGTAAACGCTCATCTTCAGAAACAACCCCTCATCAGCCACCCGGTTCCAGAGCTTCCCTGGTCCACTATCGCAGCTGACATTTTCGACTGGGAAGGCCGCCAGTACCTTGTCACAGTAGACTCTCATTCTGGATGGTTTGAAATGGATTTGCTACTAGACACATCATCTCGCACAGCGATCAGAAAGATGCAGCATCTATTTGCCACACATGGCATACCCGAGAAGCTACTGACAGACAATGGCAGACAATTTGTAAGTCGTGAGTTCGAACATTTCTCACAAGAATGGAACTTTGCACACATCACGAGCAGCCCATACTACCCAACGTCCAATGGCCTGGCTGAAAATGCTGTTAAACAGGCCAAGCAACTCCTGGGGAAATAAAAAGAGAGATGGCTCTGACATCATGCTGGGTCTGCTTAACGTGAGAAACACCCCAAGAGACTCGATGGGATCACCAGCACAGCACCTCATGTCCAGACGTACCCGCACTACCCTTCCCACATCAACAAAGCTGTTGAAGCCCAAGCCCTTGAGTACTATCCAAGTTCAGAGACATCTCAAAATGGCACGACAGCAGCAGAAGAATTATCACGACAAACCCGCCAGAGAACAGAGACCACTGAGGCCCAAGGAAGGGGTATGCCTGCAAACTGACAAGGGTTTCAAAAAGCTAGGTGTGGTCAAATCACAATGTGAC
>CM031598.1:112406708-112411708 GCA_018398815.1 Conus ventricosus
GCTGCTGTTGGCACCGTTTGGTTTGCTGCTGCCGTGTAGAAGCAAAAGATCAGAGCAACAATAACAGCAACAGCAAGGACTTCTTGACGTGCGTTAATTCTTCTGTAATACCCTGTTTATATGTGTTATTCACAAAAAAGTATATGATCCCAGATCATTAAAGCAGCATGTTTCAAATATGAAAATTCCAGCATATCAGGTTATGATCGTATTAAGTGAATTTGTTAGAAATTACATACAAAAACTGAAGAAACGCATTTGCTTTTTTTTTTTTTAGTTTCAGAAACAGTGTTCTTTCAACATCAACTTCTTCTTCTTCTTCTTCTTCTTCTTCTTCTTCTTCTTCTTCTTCTTCTTCTTCTTCTTCTTCTTTTTCTTCTTCTTCTTCTTCTTCTTCTTCTTCTTCTTTCTTCTTCTTCTTCTTCTTCTTCTTTTTCTTCTTCTTCTTCTTCTTCTTCTTCTTCTTCTTCTTCTTCTTCTTCTTCTTCTACTTCTTCTTCTTCTTCTTCTTCTTCTTCTTCTTCTTCTTCTTCTTCTTCTTCTTCCTCTTCTTCTTCTCTCTCCACTTCAATCTCTTTGTTTTAGAACATCTGGTAGAGAAATAAAACTGGAAAACAGTAACATGTGTACACTTTTTAGACAACAATTCTACCTTCACTTCTCGCTTACATTAACCGGCCGATCAGTGAGAGATCTGTGAAACTCGAGAATGGACTAATGCCCAAGGAAAAATCCCCAGATCATAAGGTATGCACCAACACAGCCCTAGCAGAGAAAGAAACTGAACAACCTTGGGGCCCCATTTACATCCAAAGAGAGCTATTTCTTCTTTGTCTTCTCGTGCCATTTCATTTTCTCATTAACCCGTCTCGTGTGTGCTGAGAACCTGAGTTCATGGTTTGTCCGTGATACCTTCTTGGCACAAACCTTTATTTTCCAAATCAGACTAAAAAATAGGTCTGTGTTTGATTCATAAATCATCCTTGTTCTTTATCATAAAGTGAAGTACGACAAAGCCTATGCTAAACAGTGCAGCACATTTTCCTATTGGTGCATTTTTACGGGCAGAAATGTGGATGTTAATAAAGACATTACTGACTATAGAACTAAAGCAGACCAAATATACTTGTGTTTTGTCAAACATGGCTAAAACACAAGTTTGTTTCTATGGTGAATGAAGAAAGCAGCATGAAAGGTGCAGCTCAAACAGCATCCTTTGTTTCAGGATAGCAGATCACTGCTACAATTGTCAAAATACATCGTCCGTTGTATACTGTTGGATATTCTTTGACGCTTTTAAAGAGACAATCCAACTTTGGCGTCTTAAGACAATAATACGAAATGTGTGATATGTCACAATGTGGCATCACATTTCTAGAATCGACTGATGAAGTGCATTTTGCATGTTGATGAAAAAATAAGTGTGTTATAATTTTTAAAAAATATTGGATGAAACTGTCACGTACAGAAGCAGCAGGTGCCCTGCTTCCTAACAGACAGAGAGAGAGAGAGAGAGAGAGAGAGAGAGAGAGAGAGAGAGAGAGAGAGAGAGAGAGAGAGAGAGAGAGAGAGGAGAAGAGAGAGAGAGCTAATCAGGGTAAGGACACTTCAGATTTCCGCTAAGACATGATGCAAATGGAAGGACGTGAAACAAGGCAAGAAAGGAACTGGCGAATTCAAACCGAGAGTAAGGGGCTGAGGGGGGAGAAGCAGAGATGGAGAAAAAAGAAAAGGGCGGGTTGATAGCGCCACATGGCATTGCAAAAAGAAAATAGCTGGTAACAAAATGTGAAACTGAGAACTGCACTCTAGTCTGCCTCTGCCAGTGCTGACTGCTGTGAGGACGTTCTGTGCTTGGTTTCAGGTGTTGTTGTTCAAATCATCAGATTGCCCCTTTCCTTCCCTTCCCATTTCGCATCCTTCTTTCTGCTGTCGCGTGTGTCCATTGCATTTGTGTCCAACTGGCAGATTGCCCTTTCCTGTTACCATTGTGAGTAATCATACTCAAAGTTTCTTGAAATCAGGTTTGTGTTAACTCAACTGGACATTTTCATGCCACCATACCGTTGAAAGCTCTCTGGCACAGCAGCAGAGCTCCACTTTATGAAAAAACAAGCAACTACCAGACAATCTCCAAAGGTGTGTAGCTGCAGGTGGGAGTTCATGCAAGACAACAAAAGAGCAGTAAAAGCTTGGTTTGAAACACACAACTAGCAAATGACAACGTTGAAGCAGTGCGCTTAGATTCTGAAGAGCGCCACCGAGCAGAAAGACGAAAGCGATGGAAACGAAGTGTCTTATTTTTTATTATGATGTATCGTTACTTTAGTTTCTCTAGCTCGAAAGTACATTGCTATCAAAACACAAGTCGTATACCTGGTCCTTTATTCCTCTTGCGAGCCAGTAAGTATCTTTCATTCTTTGATCAGACATGGTATAGTATTGACATAAATGAACACGCCTTGGTATTGAATTTACAACTGGAGCGATCAAATTTCTTCCTTGCTTGTCCATGTCCCCATCATATCCTCTTAGCCTATTTTCTATTTGATGGGAACCTACGAACATTTTTTCCACTACAAAATAATAGTCCAATAGCTTTGTTCTCTGTTGCTGTTGTTGTTGTTTTCGTGATGTCTTTCAAAACGTTTCCTTTCTAAACCACACAATAGAAAAATATGTCAATCTAAGACCCTTCAGAACATCCCAATGTTTAGGCAAAAGCAATTCCTTCGGTAGGGGTTCGTGTCCCCTAATTTATTAGTCTGTTTCCTATCTTTGACCCAAACATGAACAAACATTCATCTACAAGCACATTTTGTTTTAAAGAAATGTGGTTCAAATGAAAATCAGAATACATTTTGCATTGTGTTGTTTTACACTATTCTGTTTTGTTTACTTCGTTTCTAATGAAACATTTATACGAGCATTCAAGTGAGTGGAAATCTCCCCAATTGTTTTGTTAGAGAGAGAGAGAGAGAGAGAGAGAGAGAGAGAGAGAGAGAGAGAGAGAGAGAGAGAGAGAGCTAATCAGGGTAAGGACACTTCAGATTTCCGCTAAGACATGATGCAAATGGAAGGACGTGAAACAAGGCAAGAAAGGAACTGGCGAAGTCAAACCGAGAGTAAGGAAGTGGCTGAGGGGGGAGAAGCAGAGATAAAGAAAAAAGAAAAGGGCGGGTTGATAGCGCCACATGGCACTGCAAAAAGAAAATAGCTGGTAACAAAATGTGAAACTGAGAACTGCACTCTAGTCTGCCTCTGCCAGTGCTGACTGCTGTGAGGACGTTCTGTGCTTGGTTTCAAGTGTTGTTGTTCAAATCATCAGATTGCCCCTTTCCTTCACTTCCCATTTCGCATCCTTCCTTCTGCTGTCTCGTGTGTCCATTGCATTTGGGTCCAACTGGCAGATTGCCCTTTCCTGTTACCATTGTGAGTAATCATACTCAATGTTTCTTGAAATCAGGTTTGTGTTAACTCAACTGGACATTTTCATGCCACCATACCGTTGAAAACTCTCTGGCACAGCAGCAGAGCTCCACTTTATGAAAAAACAAGCAACTACCAGACAATCTCCAAAGGTGTGTAGCTGCAGGCAGGAGTTCATGCAAGACAACAAAAGAGCAATAAAAGCTTGGTTTGAAAAACACAACTAGCAAATGACAACGTTGAAGCAGCGAGCTTAGATTCTGAAGAGCTCCACAGGGCAGAAAGACGAAAGCGATGGAAACGAAGTGTCTTATTTTTTATTATGATGTATCGTTACTTTAGTTTCTCTAGCTCGAAAGTACTTTGCTTCAAAACACAAGTCGTATACCTGGTCCTTTATTCCTCTGGCGAGCCAGTAAGTATCTTTCATTCTTTGATCAGACATGGTATAGTATTGACATAAATGAACATGCCTTGGTATTGAATTTACAACTGGAGCGATCAAATTTCTTCCTTGCTTGTCCATGTCCCCATCATATCCTCTTAACCTATTTTCTATTTGATGGGAACCTACGAACATTTTTTTTCTACTACAAAATAATAGTCCAATAGCTTTGTTTTCTGTTGTTGTTGTTGTTGTTGTTTTCGTGATGTCTTTCAAAACCTTTCCTTTCTAAACCACACAATAGAAAAATATGTCAATCTAAGACCCTTCAGAACATCCCAATGTTTAGGCAAAAGCAATTCCTTCGGTAGGGGTTCGTGTCCCCTGATTTATCAGTCTGTTTCCTATCTTTGACCCAAACATGAACAAACATTCATCTACAAGCACATTTTGTTTTAAAGAAATGTGGTTCAAATGAAAATCAGAATACATTTTGTATTGTGTTGTTTTACACTATTCTGTTTTTGTTTACTTCGTTCCTAATGAAACATTTATACGAGCATTCAAGTGAGTGGAAATCTCCCCAATTGTTTTGTTAGAGAGAGAGAGAGAGAGAGAGAGAGAGAGAGAGAGAGAGAGAGAGAGGAGAGAGAGAGAGAGAGAGAGAGAGAGAGAGAGAGAAAAAAACTCGTGAACGTGGTTAGTTAACATGAAGAAAAAGATATAGCACTAACAAAGAAAGGAAAAGAGGAAGGAAAAAAAAGAATATATGAATGCACAGTTGTGAAAAGCAATGTGGTGAGGTCGAGATTTCCTTGAACTTCAGAGGTTTGTGCGAAAGCAGTGACGAATTCCCTATACATGATGTGTAGGTGATATTGATATATACACGTTAAACAGGTATGGTCGAGTACTATTCATCATTATGACTAAGTAGATGACAGTAAATATATTCACGTCAAATACGCATGGTTCTCGAGAATATTTAGCTGATATAACGTTTGCTCTTAGATCACTTACTGCTGGACAACACAGAACATAATGCAATTCATTTTCTGTATAACAGACACACTAAATTTGTAGTATGACATTTTCTGTATATGTAATTATGCATCTTAATGCTGTTGTGCCTTACGCAATTCTTATCATTGCCCATGGAACATCGAGTTTCTTACTCATTATTCAG
>CM031598.1:112426708-112450959 GCA_018398815.1 Conus ventricosus
GTACCCCTAGTCATTCACTCTTTCAGTAAACCCTGACTCCATGCTTTTGATGAAACAGCTGCTCTGGCCTATGATTTGTGGTCTTCTGCCGTGTAGAAATGTCGTTAATGGCGGTTCTGGTGGCGTGGTGCTTCCGTAGCATATACGATCCTGTGTCCAGTTGGTTGAGTCCCGATGTAGACCTTTCCTGGCTGAGCTCTAATCTAATGCATGCACTCAATATACGTCCCAGTTTTTTTTTCACCAAGACGGAGTGGACACAGAGGGTTATCTGATTCCCCACACATCACCAGGTTAGAATTTGGGGGAAGGTGGTCGTATACAGGTCTGAGTATGAAGCTGATCCCAAGAGTTGCCATGTGCCGTACTTCATTCCAGCTGAGACGTCGTTAGTGTGGGTTTTCCCACTTAGTCCACTGCTCCTGTTGGCCTTGCTGGACTGTCTTCTCTTTGTGTAACCTCTTCTTGTCTCTGTTTGCTTTCCCATTTGCCTCTGACCATCATTTAAAATCTGTTCATCTCAAATCTTTTCTGTTGGTTTATGTATGTGCTGTTGTTTCCTTAATCTTGAGGTTGTCTTTAGCCACGTATACTGCATCTCTCCTCTTTTTATTCTTTCCTACCAGTCTTAGGAAGGGCCAGACTGATCTCTCAGCTTTGTGTCTGGAGGTCTCCAACATGGTTAGTCACCTTGCTGTACCTCCAGGCTGTATGGATTTGGGGGGAAATCTTCAAGCTCGTTAGGGGACATTAGAGAGACACATTAGTGAGACCGGGAGGGATACTGAGCCATTTTCTTTCCGTCTTCATCGATGTTGGCCTCCACTAACTCCAGTGTACCAGTGTTGATATTGCATATCTGCAGAGAACAGGAGAGCTTCAGGCTCAGCATTACTGCAGAGATCATACCGTGTGTTTACCACGGAGGACACGCTAGTCTATGATCTGCTGACTGTCTTTTGCTGGTTGCTTAGTTTTCTCTCTCCTTTCGTTGTCTTTCAAGGGATCTTCATACCACATTCTATTACTTTTGACTGGGTTTTAGTGGCTTGGTTGACTACAGCGAAGTTAAGGATTTCACCTATTGTTCTCTTCCTCTTCGTCTGTGACGCATATACACAAACACACGCATTTCCTCTTCCATCCATCATTTTCTTTACACACACACACACACACACACACACACACACACACACACACACACACACACACACACACATACATACATACACACACACCACACACACACACACACCACACACCACACACACACACACACACACACACACACACACACACACACACACACACACACGTATTCTCTTCCATCCATCATTTTCTACACACACACACCACACACACCACACACACACACACACACACACACACACACACACACACTCACACGCCCCCCCCCCCCCACACACACACACACAGTACACACACATGCACGCGCACACACATGCACACATACAAGCTCGCAGACACACGCAGAGAATGAGAGAGTAGGAGAGAGGTGGGGACAGACAGACAGACCCACACACACACTCACACACACACACACACACACACACACACACACACACACACACACACACACACACACACACACACACACACATAGAGTACACACACACACAGACGCGGACACGCGCGCTTGCGTGCACACATGCACGCGCACACACATGCACACATACAAGCTCGCAGACACACGCAGAGAATGAGAGAGTAGAAGAGAAGTGGAGACAGATAGACCGACACACACACACACACACACACACACACACACACACACACACACACACACACACACACACACACACACACACACACACACACACACACAGATAGTTGACCGAATCACAGACACAGGCAGGGCGCATGAGCCCGTCTCAATCAATACTCCCCTTCAGAAGCAGAGTCGAGTGCTTCAGCTGAATGAAAGCCACATCACTGTCTCGCCTCCCTCTTTCATTGCCCTCTGTCGTTCTCCCGGACACTAAAACACAGCTCTTGATAAGAACGAGCATCAAAGAATGTCTGAGTGAACGGGATTCATCGGGAGGGGTATAAAGGAATAAATCAACGGAGAAATAAAATAGGTGGGAAATAAATGAAATAATAAAAGGAAAACCAGAAGAAAAAAAATTCAAAACCATGCCATGAATATCTCTTTTCTCTCTCTCTCTCTCTCTCTCTCTCTCTCTCTCTCTCTCTCTCTCTCTCTTCTCTCTCTCTCTCTCTCAGAGTGCGCGCGCACGTGTACGCGCGCGCGCGTGTGCGTGTGTGTGTGTGTGTGTGTGTGTGTGTGTGTGTGCGCATGCATGCGTGCGTGCGTGTGCGTACGTGCGTGTGTGTGTGCATGTGTGTGTGTGTGTGTGTGTGTGTGTGTGTGTGTGTGTGTGTGGTGTGTGTGCGCGCGCGCGCGCGCGCGTGTGGGGTGTGTGTATGTGTGTGTGTGTGTGTGTGTGTGTGTGTGTGTGTGTGTGTGTGTGTGTGTGTGTGTGTGTGCGCGCGCATGCATGCGTGCGTGCGTGTGCGTACGTGCGTGTGTGTGTGCATGTGTGTGCATGTGTGTGTGTGTGTGTGTGTGTGTGTGTGTGTGTGTGTGTGTGTGTGTGTGTGTGGTGTGTGTGATATCCGAAAAGATCCATGTCCCCTGTCGCATACCGACTCGTTTTATTTGTCAGATCTGGCTTCCAGGAGAGCTGTGGTAACGTTCCTATACGTAAATAGTATCTCTTGTCAACTTCGTTTTGCTCATGGTATTGGTTTGTCGCAAACCTGTGCGTCAAATGAAGGTAGTGACATATCACAACGCAAACAACGCGTTTCAACCTTTTGAGTCTTCTTCAGGCAAGACAAATATTGTTGGTGGAAATGAACATGGAGGACGAATAGAAAGACACTTATCTCTTTGAACTGCAAGTGAACAACAAAAACTACGGAATGGAACTGAGGTTAAAGGGCAGACAATAAGGGCTAAATAACAGCACGAATGACAACAACAGCAACAACAACAACCACAACCACCACAATGATGAGATGAAAATAGTAACAATAATGATAAAATTAATAATAATAATAATAATAATAATAATAATAATAATAATAATAATAATAATAATAATAATAATATGATAATGATGATGATGATGATGATGATGATGATGATGATGATGATGATGATGATGATGATGATGATGATAAATAATAATAATAATAACAACAACAACGATGATGATGATGATGATGATGGTAAAGATGACGATGACGATGATGATGACGATGATGATGATGATACTACTACTACTAACAATAATGAGAATAGTGGGTTTTTAAAAACTCCTATCATGTACGTTCATCCCGTTAGCTGCTTACAGTTTTTAGATACACCCTCCCCCCCCCCCCCCTCCCCCCGTCAAGGAGAGAGACACATTTCCTCTTGCTTGGTTTGTTTGCTCTGTATATGGGTCGTCTTCGGCTTTTAGGAGTTTCTCGGCGAACCCCGAAGGCATGGGGGAAATCTCGTTTTCTTCTGATGCAAAAACAGGGGGTGGGTGTGCTAAGGCGAGGGAAAGGCCGGGCACACGGTTTCAGCGAAGAGGAAGGGTTGAAAGATGGGTGTGCACGATTTGACAATATTTGTTCGTGAAACCTGATTATATTCACTTGACTGTTATTCTGGACTGTGCTCTCAGGCTAATTTCCGCTATCTCTTCTGAAATGATCGGAGCAAACTAGCACGGGCGTACAATTTGTATGTCTTTATTACATACACTTTACAAAGATTAGATAGACAGACAGACAGACAGACAGACAGACAGATAGATAGATAGATAGATAGATAGATAGATAGATAGATAGATAGATAGATAGATAGATAGATAGATGACGGATAGATAGATAGATGGATAGATAGACAGATAGACAGACAAGTAGACAGACAAACCGAAAGATAGCCGGTACACACTTAAATGTCTTCATGCGCAAGATGGCGGCAGGAGCATTGAACTAACCCACGTCTCGGACAGTTGTGTTCTTATAATGTATAGTCATGACTAAATCCAGGATTCAGCCAGTGTGAGATGCTCTTCAAAGAACTCTACAAGGAACTGTTCGGTCAGCACTGAGAACAAGAAGTCAGAGCATATGAAATCCAAGAATGTCGCCACTACAACCGATGGATTAATGGCACTATTCCAAGAATCTGGAAAAGTTCGGTAGTAGTCCCAGTACTCAAGGAAGGTAAATCGAGGACATCTTTACATAGTTACAGACCCATAGCTCTAACCTGTCATGCTGGTAAACTTTTAGAAAAACATATTCAAAAACGACTGTTGTATTACTGTGAAAAAAATGGCGTGATTCCTGTTCAGCAAGCGGGCTTTCGAAAAGGTCGTTGTACCACAGACCATTTAGTAAACCTGACCAGTTACATTAAAAAACAATTCTCCCGCAGAAAAAGCACTTTGGCTACATTTTTTTATGTCAAAAAAGCCTATGACTGCGTATGGCACGCAAGGCTACTTTCCAAATTAAAAAAAAATGTTGGTATTTCTGGGAGAATGTTTGATTACATTAAAAGCTTCCTAACAGAAAGAAGCATATGTACACGAATTGGAAGAACTTATTCATCCTTTAGGAATGTAGATATGGGTATTCCTCAGGGATCAGTTATTGCTCCCATGTTGTTTGCAATCCTAATCCATGATCTTCCCAAATCTATGTCAAAAGCCACGCATGTAGTTCAATATGCAGATGATATTGCTATTTGGATTAACTGTACATTAAAGAAACATTCAAATAAAAGAACAATTAACTTTGTACAGAAGATGTACCAAAGGAATTGGATAGATTATCTATATATATATATATATATATATATATATATATATATATATATATATATATATATATATATATATATATATATCTGACTTCCATAAAAAACGCGAAATTTGAAAGGCTATTTTTCGGGTGAAAAGGGGTGAATATACAATATTGAACCATTGTGGCAAGTTGTTTGGGTCCAAGACTCACGTGCAGTGAAAAAATTGTGTGAGCAACACATCATTCCCGGCATTGGAGGGTCAACAAAAATGGCAAACTGGTTGCTGCATGTGAGGCACGTGCACACCATGCAGAGCAAAGTTAACCAGCGACAAGTACACAGGCATGCAGCCTTTATAAAGCCGCGCTACAAGGTTCAGGTAACGACTTGCCGTCTGAGCGCTACAGAGATGCCAAGACTACGAGCAGAGGAACGCAATCGTGCCCTAGGCCATCTGGAGGCTGGTGTGGATGCCAGGCAGGTCGCCAACATCTTTAACGTCCACATCTCAACCATCTATCGTCTGCAGCACCACATGCGAGTCAATGGTACCACTGATGATTGTCCCCGGCCAGGCCGTCCTTGGGTCACCACACAAAGAGAGGATCGCCATCTTGTTCGAACCCATCTGCGGGACAGGCGGCAAACAGCCGCTAACACTGCTCGACAGGTGCCTGGGAATCTCCAGCAACGAATCAGCCTCAACACTATGCGGTGGCATCTTCAGGAGAACAGGCTGGCATGTAGGCGTCCTCACAGAGGTCCGGTACTGACACCAAGACACCGGCAGGGCAGGCTGCAGTGGGCACAAGCCCAAATCAACTGGCGCAGGCAGCAGTGGGGACGCATACTGTTCTCAGATGAGAGCCGTTTTTGTATTGACATGGCTGACGGTCGTGTCAGAATATGGCATCGACCTGGTGAACGCTATGCTGACTCCTGTGTGGTAGAGCGGAACCCCTGGGGAGGCCCGAACGTTATGATATGGGGTGCAATTGGCATTAACCACGCCATAGGACCAGTCATCTTTCAGAACATTGGTCCTGGTCGCGGACAGGGTGTCAATGCACAGCGCTACATCAACCAGGTGCTCAGACCCCATGTCGATCCTTTTCTTGCGCAACACCCAAACTGGACATTCCAACAGGACAATGCAAGACCACACACCGCCAGGGCCACCAAGCAATTTCTTCAGCATAACAACGTCAGTGTGCTGCCCTGGCCAGCTCTCAGTCCCGATTTAAACCCAATAGAACATTTTTGGGATGAACTTGGCAGACGGTTGGACCTCCTGCGTCCACGACCAGCAACAGCGGCTCAACTTCACCAGGCCATCGTCCATGCGTGGGCTGGTGTGCCAAGGGGACGCATTAACCACCTGGTCCACTCAATGAGCCGCAGGTGTCAAGCAGTTGTCAACGCAAATGGTGGCCACACACGGTATTAGGACTTCAAGCTGGTTTGTCACGTGACCTTGGATTTTCCACACAAAAGACACATTGCTGATGACATTTTCACCCATTACCGGTGTAATGAATCAAATCACGTTGAATTCTCGCTTCCACTCTGTACAATTGTGACCAATAAAATTCACCCCAACCTTCAGCTTGTTTTGTTTTCGCGTTTTTTATGGAAGTCAGTATATATATGAAGAACAAGGGATTAGAACTATCTGGAGAAAAACATGTCTTATGTTGTTTAACAATGGTGAGAACCCAAATGTGCAACCCTTGCTTTTGCTAGATGGTCAGATTCTATAATATAAACAAAAAGTAAATTTCTGGGGTGTTTTTAACCCCGAAGCTGAACTGGAAAACACATATTGAAAATTTGATTGATAAAACAAGAAAAAGATTGAACGTTCTTAAAATAATATGTTGTCAACTATGGGGTCAGGACTGTCATGCCCTTTTACATCTATACATCTCGTTAGTCCGATCGAAATTGATATATGGGCAGGAAGTGTATTTCTCTGCACCTAATTCTCTTTTAAAGAGATTGCAAAGCTTGGATAGTAAGGCTATGCAATTAGCTCTGGGAGTTCCAGTTCATACAGACACTTATAAATGTTATAAAGAAACAAATATCTTACCGCTTAATGAGAAGCGAATATTGGATGTGTCCAAATATATTGTCAGAAGTCTTTCTGTTGAAAATTCAGTTACTGAAGAAATACTGATGGATTCCAGTAAAGATTTTCCTAAGAGTTCGAAAAGCATATCATACATCCAACCAATTAGAAACTACACATCTGACTTCATGTCACATTGTATTATTGAGATTACTGCTATACCAAAATTACCTGCGGTACCTTCAATGCCTCCTTGGGAGCACCTAAATTCTTCTTTTGATTACGAATACACTGTGTTAAAGAAAAGTGATAATATAAATATCTTAACAACTGAAGTTCGTGAACATTTAAAAAACAGCTATCCAAATCATTTAAAAGTGTTTACAGATGGGTTGGTAATGGAATCCTCTGACAGTGGTTCTGGCTTTATTATACCAACTTTAAATGTCAGGACATCATATCATTTAGGAAAGGGGTTTTCAATTTATACCTCGGAATTACATGCAATACTGAAGGCTTTGATGTACATATATGATACACCAATTGCTTTATATAAAATCCTACTGTGTGTTGATTCCAAATCTGTTTTACAATCACTAGAGCGTTGGGACTGCAAAGCTAGAAAAGATTTGCTTTTGAAATAAAGCATGTATTGCATTGTTTCATAACTCTAGGTATAAGAATTGATTTTTGTTGGGTCCCATCTCACTGTGGTATAAAGTGGAATGAAATAGCAGACAGTCTTGCAAAAGAAGGAGCAAATAGAAACGCTGAAAATTTTACCCAAAATCCCTTAGATTTGTCCTCTTGTGAATTAATCAAAATTATGGAAAAGTACATGCATAAGCAGAATTTTAGTTTTTTTTTAAAGTGGCTACTTTACCATCGTGCCCTAGGCACATTGTTAGATTAATTCATAAATTAAGGCTGAATACCTGGAACACTAAATATTCTCATGGTATTACTTGTGTCTGCGAAGAAAACATTTCCGTACGTCATCTTTTGTTTGAATGCTCAGTGTTGACCTCACTCTATCAGGAGGAAGGTATTGAGATGAATAACTTTGATAATGTCAATACTGTCTTATATGGTTCATGTGTTGCTGAAATTGCCATGGTTATTTCGCAGTCACAGGTTGCAAAACTTTTATAAAGATCGCAACTTTGGGTACCTTTAGGGTATTTCACTTATGTAAATATGTATATGTCATGTGGGTTTGAAAGAACTAGATAAGTTGAGTGAGTGTAAAAGGTTGGGTTTTTTTTTAAACAAGTGTCTAATATCATCTGGCGATGAAAAGACATTAAACAAACCTCTGAACTGAACTGAACTGATATCTTCATGAAACATACTTAACAAAGATTAGATAGATAGATAGATAGATAGATAGATAGATAGATAGATAGATAGATAGATAGATAGATAGATAGATAGGTTGACAGTCATAAACTAGCATATGCACTGGTGGAGTGAAAATGGGCTGCATTTGTTTAAACATTAAACACTTCTCTGACAATGTATGATACGAATAGAACCTTCTTTTACGCCTCTCTCTCTGTCTCTGTCTCTGTCTCTCTCTCTCTGTCTCTCTCTCTCTCTCTCTCTCTGTAACCCTCCACTCACACACACACACACACACACACACACACACACACACACACACACACACACACACACACACACACACACACACGCACGCATAGAGGATGAGCGGGGGGGGGGGGGGGGGATATATAAGCGTCCTGAAACCAGCTTAATATCTCACAGAGAAAGAAACCGGTTTCAACATTTATCACACAGTTTGAATCAGGGGCAACTGACAGGGCGATGTGCCAGTAGGACGATTCCCGTACAATTATCTTGCAATGTCCACGGAGATACAGCGTTAGAGAGGAGAGGAGGCGGTGAAAGGAGGGAAGGGTGACTGTGGTGAGCGGAGAAGCGGACCCTCCGAACCAAAATGAATCGGTATTTATAGCAACTGTGGAGAAGGGGGAGAGATAAGAGGGGGAAAGAGAAGAAAAACAAAATGGTACACCGCTTTTCGTAGTTCGTGCAGTTTTATCTGTGTCACGAGTTTGTCACGAGGCCCATGACGATTGGCCTATCTTGGCTGGTGGAATTATTCATTTATTTATTGTCGTTGTTGTTGTCGTGTATCCGTCCCTTAATGTGGTTTGTGGTGCGTTTGCACCTTAATATCGTTCAGCTCAGGTTAGGTTTACTTTCTCTCTCTCTCTCTCTCTAATTCCACTGCCCGTGCAATTCATCCTGCAGGTTCACGGGTGGCTGGTACCTTTCGCTTGAACAGGCTGTCTCTGTCGGCCTCTCTCCTGTCTTTTTAACCTGCCGCACGTGCATCATTCCTCTTAGGCTTGAGGTATGCTCACTGTGACGTAGCGTGGCATGTTGGCTGCCATCGTTTAGGCAGGTTTTCTCTTCACTCGAGCGGAAGATGTCCCTGAGAGCGCCTGCTCTGTTTTTGGTTCTTCACCACTTCGTCGAAGGTACGGTCGGTACCTTCATTCCTACAGTCGGCCTGTAGGGGAGGGACATCACATCACGTCATCTTTTTTTCCGCATCTGCTCTGCTGTCCTCTTAACTGGACAGAGGGCAGAGAGTCGCTTGACCCGCCACTTGGGTCACCCACGGGTAGCTGGTAAGCATCAGTTTCGTGGTTTGTTTGTTGTTGCTTTTTTTTGGTTAGCCGGCTAATTCTTCTCTTTTGCGCAATTTCTTTTGGTTTTCAAAATTATAAAAGAAATATTGTTTGAGACCACTTTTTCTGGTTAATTCAATCTTTAACCTGGCCAGTCAAAATTATATCCAAAAGTCTTTCTCCTTTTTTATTTTATGCATCTGGTGATGCGGTAGTCGGCGGGGATGGGGGAGAACCTGGTGATTCAGGGTTGGTACTTGCTTGGTCTCGCTCGTCCGCCCCTGTCACAATGGCCGGTCTCGCGTTCTTCGGCCACCGTCTGTTTGTGTGTGCAAGGGGAACGAGTTCTATGTTTGCGAGCGTGCGTACGCATGATTAGTCGTTTGGATGCGTGGGTGGAGAATTGTGTCATTTTGAAATGTTGCTATAAAATGTGGGGATAATTGTGCCATTGAATTATTATTATTTGCAAATGTGGTGGCGGTCATAAAGCAATGGTTGCTGTATTAGTTCAGTTCCTAAGAAAGGAAAATGTTGAACGTGAGTGAGGGAAGGATGAAGATATAATTTGTGTGTTTAGCCTGCGAATGTAATCTCTTACCTGCTTCGTGTGAGGAGACCTTTAGCGAACATTCCTCAGTTGGTTTGTTTACTGTGTTATGCTCAGGTCTGTGTCGAGCTGGTGCGATGTAGAAACTCCCCTCGCCCATCATGCAATTTGATTGATAAAACAAGAAAAAGTTTGAACGTTCTTAAAATAAAAGTTGTCCCCCTGGGGGGTTTGGGACTGTCATCCCCTTTTTTACATCTATAAAACTCTTTAGCCCCAATCGAATTGATATTTAGGCGGAAAGTGTATTTCTTCCCAACCAAATTCTCTTTTAAAAGAGATTAAAAAGTTGGATATTTAAGGCATAAAATTTTTACTCGGGGGAAGTTTCCAGTTCTTTCGAAAATTTTAAATTTTGTTATAAAGAAACAAAAAACCTTACCCTTAATGAAACAATTTTGGGATGTTCCAAATATTTTGTCAAAGTTTTTCTGTTGAAAATTCTTTTTACTAAAGAAAAAAATTGAGGGAAATTCCAGAAAAGAATTTTCCTAAAAGTTGGGAAAAAAAACCAAAAACCCAAACCAATTAGAAACTACACATCTAAACTTAAATTCACATTTTTTTATTGAAATTATTTCTTTACCAAATTACCTGCGGTCTTCAATGCCTCCAGGGGGAGCCCCAAAAATGTTTTCTTTTGATTACGAAAAACACTGTTTTAAAAGGGAAAAGTGATAATTTTAAATATTTTTAACACTGAAGTTGTAAAACATTTAAAAACAGTTTTCCAAAATCTTTTTTAAAAGTGTTTACAGAGGGGGTGGGGTAAGGGGAAACCTCTGAAAAGGGGTTCGGGCTTTATTATAAAATTTTTAAAATGTAAGGACTTTTAAACTTTTGGGGAAAGGGGTTTTTAAATTTTTATACCTGGGAAATTTACATGCAATTTTTAAAGGCTTTGATGTACATATATGTTACACCAATTGCTTTTATAAATTTAACTGTGTGTTGTTTCCCCAAATCTGTTTTACAATCCAAAGGCGTTGGGACTGCAAAGCTAAAAAGATTTGCTTTTTGAAATAAACATGTATTGAATTGTTTCATAACTCTAGGTATAAAAATTGTTTTTTTGGGGGGGCCCCACCTCACGGGTGGTATAAAGTGGAATGAAAAAAGCAGACAGTCTTGCAAAAAAAGGGCAAATAGAAACGCTAAAAATTTAACCCAAAATCCCTTATTTTTTGTCCTCTTTTAAATTTTAATAAAAATTATAGAAAAGTACATGAAAAGCGAATTTTATTTTTTTTTTAAAAAGGGCTATTTTAAACCATCGTCCCCCTAGGCACATTTTTGTTTTCATTCATAAAAAAGGCTGAATACCTGGAACCTAAATATTCTCATGGTTTTAACTTGTGTCTGCGAAAAAAAACTTTTTCCGTAGGGTCATTTTTGGGTTTGATGCTCAGTTGACCTCACTCAATCGGAAAGGAAAGGGTAGGAGATGAAAAACTTTGAAAAGGGAAATACTGTCTTATTTTGGTTTTGTTTTTGGGAGAAATTGCTAGGGTTTATTTCGCAGTCATGGGTTTTCAAAACTTTTATAAAGATCGAAACTTTGGGTACCTTTAGGGTTTATTTCACTTATATAAATAGTATATGTTAAAAGGGGTTTGAAAAAACTAGATAAGTGAAATGAGTGTTTTTTTGGTTTGGGTTTTTTTTTTTAAAAAAGTGTCTAATATCATCTGGCGATGAAAAAAAAACCTTTTAAAAAAAAACCCTGAAAAATGAAAAAAAACTGAGGGCTTCATAAACCCTTTCTTAACAAAAATTAGATAGATTTAAAAATAATAGATAGATAGATAATTTGATAAAAATAGATAATTTGATAGATAGATAGATAGATAGGGGGGGGGTTTAAGTCATAAACTAGTATATCACTGGTGGGTGAATAGGGGTGCATTTGTTTAAACATTTTAACCCCTTCTCTACATGGATGATACGAAAGAACCTTCTTTTACGCCTCCTCTCTCTCTCCCCCTCTCTCTCTCTCTCTCTCTCTCTCTCTCTCTCTCTCCTTCCCCTGTAACCCTCCACTCACAAAACACACCCCCACACACAAAACAAACAAACACACAAACACACAACCCCCAACACCACACACACCTCCCCGCAAGAAAAAGCGCGCGCGGCGCGGACGCTCATATGAATGGGAGGGAGGGAGGGGGGGACATATAAACCCTTGAAACCAGCTTAAAGGTTTTAAAAGAGGGGAAAAAACGGGTTTCAACATTTTTCTTTTAAAAACTGAATTTAGGGGGAACGACAGGGGAAGTCCAGTAGAAAATTCCCTAAATTATCTTGGGAATTTCCACGGGAGATACAGCGATAAGGGAGAGGAGGCGGTGAAAGGAGGGGAAGGGTGCGTATGACGGGAAAAAGCGGAAACCCCCCGGAAAAAAAATGAATTTGGGAAAATTTTTTAGCCCAAAAATGGAGAAAGGGGGAAGATAAGAGGGGGGAAGGGAAGAAAAAAAAAAATTTTCACCGGGTTTTGTTGTTGGTTTCAGTTTTTTCTGCTTTCGGGAGGGGAAAAGAGAGAGAAAGGGGAGAGGGAGAAAAGGAAGAGGGGAGAGGAGAGAGGGGAGAGGAGAAAAGGGGAGAGAGGAGAGAGCAAAAAATTAAAAACTCACACCCCGTAAATAAAAGGGGAAATTTTGGGGGTTATTGCATTCCTCTCTCTCCTCTCTCTCCATCTCTCGTCTCTCCCCTCTCTCTCTCTCTCTTCTCTCCCCCTCTCCCCTTTCTTTTCTCTTCTCTGTTAAAACCAATGAAGCGACCCGGGTTGTCGACCCCCTTTTGGGGGGGGCCTTTGGGAAAGGGGAAAGTTTAAAGGGGGGGGGGGCCCCTTTGGGGGGGGGAAGGGTTTGGGGGGCTTTAAAAGTGGGGGGGGGGGGATCGTTTTGGGGGGGGGGGGGGGGGGGGGGAAGGTCCTTTTTTCCCCCCCCCCAAAATGGGGCATCCCTTTTGTTTAAAAAAATTGGTTTAATTTTATCCCCAACATTATCATCTTAAAAATTTCTTTCCCCTTTTCTTCCCTTTTATTTACCCCTTTTCATTAAAATTTTTTTTTTGAACAGATTTTAAATTTCAACACCTTGGACCCTTTAAAATTTTTTCAACCCACCCCACCCTTTCACCTGGTAAATTGAAAACAATTTAATTTTTTTTTATTATTATTTTTTTTATTTTATTTATTACTATTATTCTTTTATTTATTATTATTATTATTTATCTTTTTACATCATCAAAACATATATCATCATCAATTATATACTTTATTATAAAATCATCATCAAACATCATATCATCCATCCCCCAAATCATCATCATCAAACATTTATTATTTATTTTTTTTATCAAAATTATTTTTTTTTTTGTTATTTTATATTATTTATTATTATTAAATTTTTTTTTTTTTTTTTTTTTTTTTTTATTATCAATTTTGTCTAACTAAAATATTTATTTATTATACTAAAATTTTTTAAACTTTATAAAACATTATATCATTTTTTTCTTTTAAAACTCTTTTTCTTATTATCACACATATCAATTTTAAAATTAAAATTTTAAAAATTAAAAATCTTTTTCAATAAACCATTGTTTTTTTGCGGCCTTGGGGATTTTTTCAGTTTTTCTTTTTTTTCCCAAAAAAATTTTTTGGTTTTTTTTTTGCCTTTTTTTTTTTGTTCTTATAATTTTTTTCTTGACTCCCAAAAATTTGAGATTTACAAAACAATCATTAAACCATTCGTTTTTCCTTTTTTTCCTTTTTTCTTCCTTTGTTTCTACTTTCCCCTTTTTTAACGTTTGACAAATTTTGGAGATTTCCAAATACGTACAAAGAACCCTTCCCCCCTTCCCCCCCCTTTTAAATTTTGGAAGGGGCCTGTTTTCATTGATCATAACCTTTCTTTTCGTTTTTTAAAATTTTTAGTTTACTACGTTTTAAACCAATTTTTCCTTTTTCTCCCAAAAACACAAAAAAGAAATGAAATTTATTTCTATTTTTGACCGGGGAAGGGTTTAAACCAGGAAGGGTTTTAAACCAAAAGAAAAAAGAAAGGGGGAACCCCCAACCAATTTTTAAAGGTTTTCCCGGAAAAAAACGAAGGGGCCCCAAAGAATTTTACAAAAGTACATGAACCATTTTTCTTTTAAAAAAAAACAGCCCAATTTTGGAAATTTTAAAATTTTATTTTTGTGTAAAAGAAACAGAGAGAGAGAGAAGAAAAAGAGAGAGAGAGAGAGAGAGAGAGGAGAGAGAAGAAGAAAGAGAGAGAGACAAAGGGGAACTGGGGGTGAAAACAGAGAGACAGAAGACAAGAGAGAATGATAGAGAAGAGAGAGAGAGAGAGAGAGAAGAGAGAGAGACAGACAACAGACAGACAGACATCAGACAGACAGACAGAACAGACAAGCCAGAGAGAAAGACAGCATGCTGAAAACAGACAGAGCAAAAAGACAGCCCGACAGACAAACAGACAGTCAGACAAATAGACAAACATCAGACAGACAGACAGTCCAGACAGTCAGACTAGACAGAAACAGAGGCATACTGCATCCATAAATGTGGTACATCCAGCCGCAAGGTTTATCACTAAAGACAAACCATGCGCTGCACAGAATCATGCATGGCAAAAGAGCTAAGCAGTTGAGGGATAGAAGAAGAATGGCTTTTATATAAGTGTGAAGGTGTGGGTGTATGGCTGTTTTTGAGCTGTGGAACTTTAGCTAAGCATGCTGAGGATAAAGAAGATGCTTTTATAGGGGTGAAGTGTGGGTGCACGCTGTTGAGCTGTGGAACTTTAGACGTATCATTCAGGCATCATTTGACACACTGTCCGCCAGTAATTTGGGCACTATCTAACTCAAGTGTCCTCGAGACAATATAATCTTTCACAGACAATGCCCGTAAGCTCCTCGTCCCAGATATATAACTATAGAACCACATTTCTGAATGAAAAGAACACACCAAGGAAGTACATCTAAAGCAAAATTACGATTAAGGGTACAGAAGAGAGATAAAAAGGGAAAAAAAAGTAAAATGAAACTAAACAAGAGCAAATAACCAACAACCCAAATGAAAGCAAGTGGAAAAAAAAACAACAACAAAACTCGCATACAAAAATACAACAGTCACGTATAGTCCGCACTTGTACACTAACTACGAGTTGGCAATGCACAATATTGCCTCGCTCGCAGTAAACTCGTTATTGCCAGAATGTAATGAGTCGGCCGAATTTCGCGAGCATTTAGCAAATTAAGGTATTGCTGTTGTTGGGAGCACGTTCCTTGTCTTCCAAGTGTGCGAATTCAGGCATCACCAGGGGGGGACACCCTGAGTCGTATACTGAAGTGGAGAGTGCTGGGAAGTGGTTTCGCATGTCCGAGGGATAGTGACGAGGAGTTGCCGACCTTGCCGTCCTGGGTACAGGATGGCCAGTCCGACCAAACACCCCCCATGGGGCCCTAGGCAATTCACTGGGCTCTCCAGTGGCCGGACAGAAAGGCAATCGTGGTCAGGAGGTGACCGTCACGGGTAGGTTGACACGCATCCTGCAGGCAGAGTACAGCGCCACATTTCATTCGTCCTTTGATCTGAGGAATGAATGGAAATGCTGCGCCCTATCGATGTTTGTCGCCCTTGTTGTCTATAGAGTAGTAAATACTTTAAGCAACAGTCATGGCCTGAAGAGAGGTCCAGGCTGTTTAGTTCTTGGTAAGCTTTGGGAATCGAACATGAGTTTGATAGGAGTTATGCATTAACCACTGGGTGCCCAAGTCTTGGTTGGCGCTAGCAGCTGGTGGTGTGTGTGTGTGAGGTACTAGTGGAGTCAGGGGTGGAATAAAAATAACTGGGGATATATTGGTACAAATCGTGTGATGTGTGTGTGCCAGTGATTCCATTGGTTGAGACCAGTTTAAACTCGGGATTCCTCTCTTTCTTGAAACGAATATAAGGGGGGGGGTACCAGAAGTTGTGACTCACTATGGAAAGTGAACTCGCCGTCTTGCTGAGGGCTCAAAAAATACAGCGTGAAGCAGAGGTTAGCTGTCGCCTCGTTGTCTCCTGGTGGGACGTATGACAGTGGAGGTTGCTGTAGCCTCGAGCCCGAACGACGGAAGAATTTCTCCCGTGTGGGACGGTCGACAGCAAGACGTTAGCCTGTTGGAGCCTAGACAGGAGCTGCCAAGCAACGGTGGGGTGTTTTGCAGCCCAGAGACCGAACCGTGGGAGAGGCCGACAGGAGCGCCTTTCAGGTGGAAGGGTGAATACGGTGGAGTCCGGAGACACGGTGTGAGGGTGCGCCTCAAGCTACGTTGCCAGTGTCCCCCAACTGGGATTTGCCAATCGGAGGACCAAACGGTGTGGCAGCTTCAGCTCATATCGCAAAGTGGGATGAGAGAAACTGGTCAACCAATGGAAGCGCAAGTTTATGGACGCTTTATTTGCGCTTAAGGTTTATAATTGCGCAAACTGAATAGTGGAATATTTTCTTTCTGCTAAGTAAAGAATAAACTGAAGAACAGGGGAGCGATTTTATAAATTGTCTGATGCTGTTTTACATTGTTGTATATACAAATAGTTTTGTTGTGTTAGTGACGGGTGGGGGCTCGAGTCAAGTTGAATAATAGTTGATTATTTTCTATGAAAAGTTATTTTTTCCCGTCACTTTGTGCGGGCCCATGTGATGGACAGGATCGTGTGCGATGCGAGAGCGCATTTTGGTTTGTGAAAGCGTAAATACTTCTGTACTATAACCCTTCCCTCATCCCCCCTCCTGAATATGAAAATCATAATTTTATTAACGAGGGAGCGTCGGAGACCCGTCACAAATTGGGGCTCGGCCGGGATGAAACATAAATGAGTCATACTAAGTGATGTTTTTTCTGGTTTTGTTCAATTACAAGGATTTGAAAATTGTCGTAATTGTGGAAACCAAGATTGTTTTGTTTCTTTTTTCGGAAAAGACGTAGTCTGTTTTGATTGTTTTTGATCCTTTTTTTTGGCAGGACTGGCCTTGTATTTGAAACTTGCTGATTTGGTTGCAGTTGAGGTTGGTTGTGTGTAGTCACAACTAGTGATGTCGCTTATTTACAAGTGATCGTTGGATATCTCGCTTGTTACTGTGGTTTTTATAACTATCCGATCGAGGTTAATACTTCAGAATGTCGACTGAAGAGGGTGCTGAACAATGGTCCGCAGAAAAAGGATGGACCTCAGTGAAAGAAGAAAAGCGTGAGGGGTCGTATGGGGGGGACCGGAACTGAAGCGATATGGTTAGATAAACTGGCCCCGTGAATCGAGGCCCTAAAAATACAAAGGAAAGGCAAGAGAGAAAAGAGAACGGAAAAAAGAAAAAATTTCTAATAAGGAAAGAAAGAAGAAACGGGAAAAAAGTATGAGAGAAAGGAACGGGAAAAAGAGGAGCGAGAAAAACGGAAAAAGAGGAGAGAAGAGGGAACGGGAAAAAGAGAGAGAGAAAGGGAACGGGAAAAGCGGAGAGAGAAAGAGAACGGGAAAAAGAGAAGAAAAGAGAACGGGAAAAGAGGAGAGAGAAAGAGAACGGGAAAAGGAGGAGAGAGAAAGAGAGAAGATAAGGCAGTTTGAGTGAGAAAAATTAAATTGGAGAAAGAACTGGACGTGGACGCCAAAACCTCAGTGAACTTGCACCACTTTCAAGTCCCCTGGATCAATTGCCTGAGGTTCCGATTATAATCCCCGGAACCATTTAGAAAAACGGTGGGCCACAATTTGTCTGCGCTGCTGACAAACCCAATGCTAGGGATGCTTTTTCTGCTTACCACCTGAAAAAACAGACAGAGTATAGTCGTGCGCGATGCTTGTTTTCAGAGGTACCAGGTAACCGCCGATAGATAAGGAATTGTTCAGAGAAACCGTCGTAAATCAGGTGAGACTCACGTAACAGTTTCCTTTATCGTTTAGGGCTCTCTTTGACAAATGATAAGGTAGGGAACATCGAACAAACTTTTGAATCTTTGAGGAGGTGATCGGTAAGACTAATTCTCTCCACTTGTCGGAAGGATCTCACAGTATTCTTGGCGAAAGAGAATTAGGAAGTTTAGAGAGTTAGTGGAAAGTTGCAGACAGGTATGAATCGGCCCATGATCACGAATGGATGAAGGGAATCGAACCATCGATCCCGTAATTGCCCGACCACACAGTCAGGGAGTGATTCGCCGACTCCCTACAAACAGGAAAGTGCGAGACCGAAGTTAGAAACGCATTCTAAGTCCCGTGGCAAGGGTGGATTGAAGAGAATGTAGAGTAACCGCACATGTTTTAAATGTGGCGAAGAGGGTCATATCGCCAAGGAAATGTAGCGGAGTGCGAATACACACAGTTGTTGCGTTGATACAATTCAACAGCAAGGCAGAGTACCCGCCACCAACTACTAGGGCAGTAGTAAACGGGAAGCCGGTGACCTGCTTAATAGATACAGGACTGACTCTAGAGGCAATGGTAGAGCCCGGTTTTGTGAGAGAGACAGACTATACCGGGAACCTGACATCTGCGTGCGATATGCCGATGGAATAATTAATCGGCTACCTTGGCCCGTGCAAGTAAGTCAGAGTTTGTCAGGAGTACTCTCACTGGCAGGGCATGCAAAACAATCATCCCTATCCACTTTGTTAGGGGGGTAGGTATAACACCCCGAAGCCTAGCCATGCTGCCCAGTCAATGGGGAAAGCCAGGGCAGTGAAGGGTAGGATAGTAAACAAACGCAGGTGGAAGCACAGGGCGCCGCTAGCATGGAGCTGTGTAGGCACCATGAAGGTGGCATAGTGGTGGTGCAGTGGACCATGAAATCGTCGTAGTAGCGTGCACGTAGGCCATGGAGGTGGCGTAGTGCAGGCCGAAGGCCATGGTGGCCATAGATGTGGTTTCAAAAAGTTTGGCGTTGCCAAGGTAGTCAGAAATGTAGAGCCACGGTGGCGGCCTCAGGGTCGGGCCAACATGGACCACAGAGTAACTGGAACCAGCAGCTGGGTTGGACCAGGGAGGCAGTACTAATGCATGGCAAGAAGGTCAAGGAACCACTATCGTTAGGAAATGCCAAGAAATAGTCAGCTCACAGGAGCAGACGAGTCAGTGTTGGAAAAAGGAAAACGAAAATAAGCTCCATCAATAGTGGCATAGGCCATGAGTGGGATACGAACCAAGGAATTTCCACAGAGAGAAGAAAATCAGTTCGGAAAAGATGAGTCGAGGGATCATCTCATAACCATTTTAAAAAGGGGGAATGATCTCGTCGCAGCATGGGTCGACACTAAAAACGCCAGATTTTCACCGCTCCTTTAAACTAAACTTTAAAAACGCTGACCCTTTTTTAAAAGCCAGGAATGCGCAAACTACTCCCCAGGTACTATGGCGAGCCACAAACGGGGGCAAGATTAGGGGACAGGTGGGTAAAGGGGTTGGGAGTAATGCCCCGGGGTGTTTTTCTTGTAGTGTAACAACAGAAGCGGACAGGTAGGCAATCCCTAGGGGCTGTTTTGTTTGGTGGGGGTGGACAGTCATCTTTTTACGGACAGCTACTTTTAAAAAATGTAGCGGCCTTGTGTTTTTGATTTTGATTGGCCAGTATAGGGGGGGTTGAGTTTATGTTCAGTTTTTTTTTTTCATTTTTTTAATATTTTACCTGTATGCGTTTTTGTTCATTGCCCTTTAGGGGGTTGAGTCCCTCTCCCCGGTTATGTTATGATTTTTCTGTTGAACCTGTGTGCTCAGTTGTTTTGCACAGCTCGGTAAAGGGGGGAAATGTCCTTTTTGTGAAACGGGAAAATGCTTTTTTGCATTTTGTTTGAGACCTGTAGCTTTTGGGGCCACCCCTGAATTTTGAGATGAGGGGTTGGGCACCCCCCTGAATTTGAAGTTGTCGGGGGATTGTGGCCACACCCCTAAATTTGATTTTGATTAAAAAGTGGGCTGGCCACACACCTGAATTTAAATTTTTGGTTATTATGGTTGTGCTATATTAAATGAAAATGTTTAATTTAACGTAGGACGTGCTGATAGCATCGTTTGAGAGATTCTTGATTATATGACCATTTATGACGAGGATTCAAGGACTATCTACTGATTTATTTTTTTAATTTTGGGGTACTTACCTTTTGAGTTTGATGAATGATTCTTGAACATAGGGTAGCACTGTATACGCCCATGCAGTTGGGTTTTTTTACCCAAATCAAAACTTTCTCCTGGAGAAATTTTTGATTGGAACAAACATTCTTAGGTACGGGGGTGTAATGATCGGCCAAATGTTCTCGAGCATTTAGGCAAATTATGGTATTTGCTTTTGTTGAGAGCCTTCTTGGGGGCTTCAATGTGCAAATTTCACATCACCAGGGGGATACCCCATCGTATACTAAAGGGAGGGAGAGTACGGGAAGGTTTCGCAGTCCGAGGAGGGGGACAAGTTTGCGATGCCGGTTCCTGGGTAGGGGATGTCCATCCGCCCACGCGGGCTTTTCACGGGGGTTTCCCCAGGGGGGCCGGGAAAGGGAAGGCGATCGTGCAGGTGACCGTCAGGGGTGGGTGACCGTCAGCCGCGGGCGAGTACAGCGACCATTCATCCCTTGTTCGGGAATGATGGAAGGCTGGGCCTACGAGTATTTGCCCCTTTTTTTGTCAAAAAGGTAGTAAATACTTGAACCATCATCAGGGTGGTAGAGGACCCGGGATGTTATTCATGGTAGTTTGGGGGGAATCGAACATGAGTTTGAATAGGGGGTTTAGCTTTAAAACCACGGGGGTCCCAAGTCTTTTTTTGGGCGCTAGCAGCTGTGGGTGTGTGAAATTTGTATACGGGATTCCATTGGGGGAAATAAAAATAATTTGGGGGATTTTTTGGGACAAATCGTGTGATGTGTGTGTCCCCAGTGATTCCTTTGGGTTGGGCCAGTTAAACTGGGTTTTCCTCTTTCTTTGAGAACGAAATAAGGTCTGGGAAAAACCCGGGAATTGTACTCACTTAAGGGAAAGTGAACTCGCCCGTCTTGCTGAGGGGTCAAGAAAATACAGCGGAAACAAGGTTGCGCGCCTTGTTTCTCCTGGGTGGGGGCTAAGACAGTAGGTTTTCGTAAAACCCCGAGCCGACGACGAGAAGAATTGTCCCCGTGTGGGGGGCGGGCGACAGAAGACGTGTCAACCCTTTGGAGCTAGACAGGGGGCGCCAGACAACGGGGGGGGTTTGCAGCAGAGAAAACCTGTGGGAGAGGCCGACAGGGGCCCTTTCTTGGAGAGGGCGAAGGTGGGGGGTCCGGGGGGACTCATGCAGGGGCACTCAAGCTACGTTGCCAGGGCCCCCAACTGGGATTTGGGGCCCAAACGGGGGGACACACGGTGGGCAGCTTCACCGTAGTCGCACATGGGGTGAAAGAAACGACGGGCAACCAAGGAATGCTGGGAAGTTTTGGGCGTTTATTTGCTCTTAAGGTTCCAAAAAGTGCAACAGAAAGGGAACTTGTCTTTCCTGGGTAAGTAAGAATAAATGAAGAAAGGGGGTGCGTTTATGAAATTGTCGTACTGTTTTCATTGTTTTATGATAAAAGTTTGTTTTTATGACGGGGGGGGGCTCGGAGTCAATTGAATAAAAGTTGATTATTTTTTATAAATTTTTGGTTTTCCCTCACCTTTGGCGGGCCCGAGTGAGTGACAAGGCGTGTCCTATGCAGAGCGCATTTTGGTTTTGAAAGCGTAAAACTTCTGTCATAACCCCCCCACCCGAATATGAAAACAATTTTAAAAACGAGGGGGACGCGGGGACCCGTCACAATGACTAACGACACCACAAAAACAATAAAAAACCCGGAAAAACAAAAAAAGCAATCTGAGCACACACACAAAAATACAGAAAAGCAATTTGGGCACACACACAAAAAATATGGAGCACACCTAAAAAAATAACACTTTCCCCGCAAAAATGAAACCTCCCAAAAATGGTTTCACAACAATGGCATTGTTCTCCCGGGGCCATCGCACTACGATCACGTGTCCCCCCACCTTTGTTACTCCGGGCCCGATGGCGGGGTCTAAGGGTGCTGTTAGAGACGCGGAGCCTGACTGGGGCCCTACGTTGCTGCCCGAGGGTCTGGGCGGACGGACCGGGGAATCGGGATGCGGGGCTGTGGTCTTTGTGGCCCAACTATGTCCACTCAAAGGGATTTTACATCGCAATTCCGCTTCTTTTCACGTCGGCCCGAAGGTCCGCTGTACCCATGGCCCGGCTGTTGGTGGGGGAAAGAAACCGTATTTTACTTCGATTCACCTTTTCCCGGGACCGTCCAGGCCTCTCTGGGGGGGATGGGGTAGCCCCCCACTTTGGTCCTGGTACCTCTGACTGTGAAGACCTTTCCCCCCCCAAAAGTCTGGATCTTGCACCGACTCCTGAGGCTGTTTTGGGGACAACGCGTCTCCTGGCCTCGATCGACTCAGTATTCCCTGTGTCACGGGCAAAATTTCAACCAACCAAATTCGTGGTCAATCGCCACCAGCCCAGTTGGACCTAAGCCCTAACTCAAACATTCTAGGCGTCAGGAAGACGGGCCCATAGGTCGGGTCCGGCCATTAAGCTTAGTGGAGAGGTTTCACCGAGACAGTCCGACCCACCTAGACTGACTAAGCGGCTTTGACCGACGCCTCGATGTCTGCCCAGACGGACCTCAGTACCTGGGCCAGCCTTATCCGGCCACTTTGTGAACCAGCGTCATTGTCAGTTTAGACATCGTGACGCCCACCCAGACTCAGCTGGCCAATTTAGATTGACCAGTGTCCACCACTTAAGCCACACGGCACCAGTTAAATAGAAAGGGGGGAAGGTAGTGTGTGGTGGGGGTGAAATCTGGCTAATCAATTAAATGACCAATTGACCACCACAGAGAGTAAGGCGTGTAGGCATGACTGGCATGATTTGAATGTCCAATGGAATTAGAGGGAGATAACTTCGGTTGTCAGGGGTAAAAATACTGACCAATGGTACTGGCCCTGGGACACGGGTTAGAGCATAAAGGAATACGTGAGTGAGAGAGAGGGGAGGAGGAAAACAAACGGACAGAGAGAGAGAGGGAGAAGTCCGGGGAAGTAGGCTCTCGCCTACAGAGGCAGGGAGATGAAGAGGAGAACGAGGGGAAGGACGAATAGAGAGAGAGAGGGAGAGAGAGGTTCTGAGTGGAGCTCTGCAGGAGATAAGGGCAGAGAGAGAGAGAGATGAGGAGAGAAGAGAACCAAGTTGAGAGATTAGCATGAGATAGTCTGCAGAGGAAGGACTGAGGAGAGATGTGGAGAGAGAGAAAGAGTTGCTAATTTATGAAGAAGAAAAGAAAGAAAAGAAAAAAGAAAAGAAAAGCAACCATGTCCATTTGATAAAGCAGACTAAAGAGAGAGAGAGAGAAGAGAGTGCAATGCGTTAATGCAGGAAGAAAGAAAGGAGAACAGATCGATGTTGATAGTCACTGTTCTACCCTAACCGGGGGTTCGACCTCATACCTGGCAGCGTCACTTCGCCAAGCAGAACCACAGACCAACGCCAACAGTCTCACCTGACCAGCGCCATCAGACCAACACCAGCGCCGGCAGTTGTGTCGTGTTGTGAAAGTGACAGTGAAAAGAAAAAGAAAGAAAAAGAAAAGACAGTGATTCGTGAATAGTTAAGATCACCTGGCCAGGTAAAGTAGAAATCTGTTTTATACCCGGGTTAGTTAATGATGTTTTAGATAAATGATTTTGTGAAGTTCAGGAAAGAGAGAATGTTTTATTTTGTTTGATTCTATATGCATTGATGTTCTTTCTATGATCATGTATAGTAAAGTTATAGACTTTACTAGTGGTTTGATGTGACGAATGCATGATATATGAATGAGATTGTAAGCAAGCTGTGAGTGTGTTGGGCTGTGCGCTAGTCCTTCCTCCACTGACACTACACCGAGGTTGACAATTTATTGCGAGCTTGCCAGGATATTCTGGCCCATTATTATAATGTTCAACTTCTCAGAGGGAAGCTGGTGGGATTCAAGATTGTAACCTAAACAAGGGGGTTTTTTATGTAG
>CM031598.1:112451059-112473559 GCA_018398815.1 Conus ventricosus
AAGAGAAAAAAAAAATGAGAACAAAAATTAAACGAGATGAAAAAGGAATCAACGGAATAAAAGAAAAACACGATGGCAACCAATCTTGTTAAGGATGGAACCCAATTAATGACATTGGTCTTTGTCTTACCCAACCCCCAGAATCTTCTGGGGGGGGGGGGCGGGGAAAGACATGGGGGGGTATAATAAAGAAGGGAATGGCAAAGGGAGGAAAACAATGGGAGGATACAACCGGGGTAGAAAAATGCAGGCAGTCAAAGAACAGAGAAAAGAGATCTCTTCGCCAGTCTGTAACAAGTCCCGTTTTATGCAAATCCAGTAATTTTGCGTTCGTGTCTAGGGTTACGAGCAAGGGAATTAAAGGTAATAGTGGGTTTAGCGAAGATACAGAGCCCCTACTTGGGAATGAGGGGGGCCATTGTTTAGATGAGACGCAAATTTCCCCACTGAAAGTCGAAAAGGGGACTCGATTAAATCTTAAAGCTGTGTAATGCTGTCAAGTTTTGTTTTGTTTGCTTTGTTTTGGTTTAAATCCTCCCCGTCGTTATTTTTGCCACTGATTTAAAGCAAAGTAATGTAAGTTTCATTACGTTTGTGCGTGTGACCCCGCGTAACATGCACACACGCCTTGCTGGAAAAAACACACAACACCAACAAACCCCCCAAAAACCCCACCCCACCACACACACACGCAATACACACCAAAACCCCACACGCAGCAGCATGCACACACGCGCACGCAAGCGCTCCCCACCACACACCACCAACACACCACACAACACACAACACACACAAAAACACCACCACCAAAACACACACACATTCTTTTTGAATGTCCAGTTCTCATCTTTAATAATTTCTAAAATAGAATGATTCCTTGGGGCTTTCATGAAATACTTTTTCAGACCCCAAAATGTTGATTAGCAAAGGTATTCGAGTTTGCTATTATTTTATATGTTGTAATTGATTTATATTTTATAATTATTGTTATGGCAGTTTTTAGGGAAGCTTTCATGTATTTGTGTCCGGCCGACACACCACCACCACCACACACACACCACACAAACCCACACCAACAACACACACGCTTCTCCTCTCCTTCTCTTTTCTCTCTCTCTCTCTTCTCCACACCACACAACACACCCAAACACACACACACAACACACACCACGACAATACAACCACCCACACACAACACACAACACACACACCACCACACACACACCACACCAAAACCCAAAGGACGCGTCACACGGGTCCATGAGCAGCCACGTACCACGCATCACACAACACTCAAATATTTATATACACAGGAGAGAAAAGAGAGAAGGGAGAGGGAGAGAGAGGAGAGAGGAAAGAAAAGGAGAAGGGAGAGGAAAAGGAGGAAAGGGGAAGAGAGAGAGATCAGTTATTTAAAATGCCCAAAACAATTCAAAAACTGTAACCCTTGGGGAGCAAAATTAGTTAAAACAAATAATAAAAGGAAATTTAAAAATATCTACAAAATTTTTTATTATTTTTTAGAATGTAACAAAAAAATGTCAAAACATCGTACTCATGTTGTCCAAACCTCAAAAACCTAAATTTACGCATCAAAAATGAAAATCAAACAGCAAAGAAGGGTGAAAAGGGAATCTTGCAATTGCACCAATAAAAAGCAGTTCCCCCTGAAAAATAAATGTCTTCACAACAAATTGTTCCAGGCGACTGTGAAACGAAAAATGAAAGGAAAAATCAAGGGATCACTGAAAACACTTCAAAAACCCGATATCAAACCACAAACTCATTCAACAAAAAAAAATACAAAAAAAAAACGAATGGCAAATACTTTGGAAACTTAAAGACGCAAACATAAACATAACATATCCTGAAATCTAAAAAGGGATCACCATCAGAAATTTCAAAAAGATGCAAATTGCCCCAATGAAAAAAAGAAAAATATGTAAAACCACACTTAGAAAATCTTTACAAAACGAAATAGTAAATAATGCAGGATAAATGGAAAAACGTTGTTTGTGAACACACCCGTACAACAAACCCGAAAAACCCCCCCAAAAACCCTGCAAAAAACACGACGCAAAAAAAAGCTGCAACTGGGCTTCACACGTGGATAACACGGCGGTGGGCAACCCAAACTTCTCCCGCGATAGCCAAGCCCCTAGAAAAAAAATTTGTAGATAGTTTTAAGTTCCCCTTATTTCTTGTTTTAACTTTTTTTATATATATATAAAATTTAAAAATTTTAATTTCAAAAAATAATAAACTCAAGGATAGTACCGCCCATTCCGATTACAGAGCAGCTTGGTGTTGCAATGCGCAAGAAATATTCAATTTAAAAAAGTTTCTCTTGTCTTAGTTGAAAAAATAGGGGGAGATAAGCATTCATATCTGCAGCGGGGTTTTTTCTGCCTTACTAACAGTATGTGTTGGTGGGTGAACTTGTGAAAAAAGAAAAATAAAAAAAATAACCCCTTAAGAACAAGGCTCAGGTCTGTCCTGGGAATGTACCGCAAGGGTAAAAATTTCTAAAATAATAAATTCCAAGGTTTTGTCCGCACCCTTCCAGCCTTTCAGAGCACTAGGTTGAAGGAGAAAAATCTGCCCTGCGTATGAATGTTTATCTACTCCTATTCTCTAAGACATAAACAAACTTTGTTTATAATTGAATTATTTTATATATATTTTATTTTATATTTTACCAGTTTAAATGGATTTTTTAAAATGAAGAGATTAAAACCACAAGCTTTTTAAATAAAAAGGGTTCCTCGGGTATACAATACAATTTTGGGGACGCCCCCGGTGTTTTATGTGGTTGTGGGGCTGTGGTTTGTGGTTTTGGACGTGGCCTGCGGTTTTTTTTTTTGGGGCGCGTTTAGGGGGGACGGCACGGAATGGTGATTTACAAGTTTAATTTTGCCTGCTATTGTTTTCATTTTCTTTAGAGCGGGATGCTAGGGGGGGTTACATAATATCAGCACTTTTTTTGTACTAAGTTGCATTTTTTAGAAAAGTTGTTGTATGGGTTTTCTTTTTTTAATTTCCATGATATGTTGTAATTATTTTCTTTTTTTTTCAGCTTCCAAATATATTTTCTTAATTTTGTTTGGTTTTTATATTTTTCATTTTTTAAAGCGTTTTTGGGTTTGATTTTTTGGTTTTAAAGTGGTTAGCCCTGGTTCCATGATGTTTCTTTATCACTGTCGTGTTAGTGCTTGGTAACAATTTTGTTGTAGAGGCATTTATTTTCAAAAGGGCACTGGTGTTTTTTGTGCAATTACAAAATATCCTTTCTCCCTCTTTGGTTTTTGTTGTTTTTTGGGTTTTTTTGGAAGAATAAATTTTATTTTTAAGGGTTTGGGGATCAGAGAGATAGTTGCGGTTTTTTGTTGAATATTTTGATAGTAATGTTTTTTGGGAATGATGTTTTAGGATTCTGAGGAAATTTTTTTCCTACGTTGTTTTTGTTTTTCCATCATATGGAGGGTTTTACCTATAATTTTTCTTTTCCTGTTTTTTCTGTTGCTGTTCAGGGTTTTTATCGGGGTTGTATTTTTAATTTTTAGTTTAGCCACTTTTTTTTAGCGCCTCTTTGATATTCGCTGCTGCACTGTTAAATTTTTTATTGATGAAGTTTAGTAATTTTTGTTTATCCATTTGGTTTTGGGTTTTTTAAAATGGAGGGGGGGGGTTCTATTGATGCTAGTAGAGGGTGTGTCATTGGTTTTTTTTGGTTTGTATGATGACCTTAAGGTCTAAAGTTATGTTAAATAAATTTTTGTTTTTTTTGTTGGCTTCACTGTGATTTTTTGGTTATGGGTTTGGAAAATTTTACAAAGTTCTTTTTTTTGTTTTCAATGATTTTTGGTTTTTTTGTTAGTGGAAGCCGCATTCGTTTTAAGAACCTGTTTACAAGTATTTTGTATTGAGACAACAGAAAAGTCCAATAAATTTACAGTTTCGCTCCCTATAAGATCCCTGGAATCGAATGTGGAAATTTTGGGTTTTTTTTTAAACCGTTTCACTGTTGATGGAGAAGGGTTTTTTAGTGTGGAGAATGATTTTCCCTTCAAATCGTTTATTTGTTATTTGTTGGCGAATCTTGGCTTTTGTAAGTAATTCCTATCCTGGAGGGGAGAAGTCACATTCAAAAGTAAAGAAACCCGTTTTGTTTTGTTTGTTCAATTCTTTAACCTTGGTAATTCATAACTTTTTTCCAGAGATTGTATTCGTGTTTGTTTTTATGTCCTCTATTGTTTTTCAGGATCTTTTTATAATTGTGCCTTAATTCAGATTTTGAGGGTTTATCAATTACAAGTAGGGGTTTTTGAGGAAAATTTGGTTTGTGGGCTTTAAGGGATAAAGGCTTTTCATTGTTGTTTCTTTCATCCATCACCCAAATCCATTGGTGCAAAGTTCTTTTTTTTTTTGCGATGTTGTCACATGTGGTCTTTCAGCTTTTTTATAATTTTTTTGAAAATTTTTTTTTTGAGGAGTTGAGAGTATCTTGTTTCCCTTTTTAGAAATTTTTTGTTTATCCGCCTTTATGATTTCTTTTTTGTCATTCTGGATTTGGTTTTTTTGTTATTTTCATGTTGTTTGGAAATTGTTTGGGTTTTTGAAATCAATTTAGTATTTGTTTTTTGCTTTCTTCAAAAAGGTTTCATTTCCCCCATTTAGGGGCGATTTCCTGACTTAAAACCATAAATTTTTTTCTTCCTTTTTTGGTTGGGTTCAAAAAGAAAAAGTTTCCCCCTATGTTGCGCACAAAGTTTCAGTCTGCTTATGAGTTTTTTCATGTGAGTTGTGGATTTGAAAAAAGGTTTTTTTTGGTTGACTGCCCCCAAATTAATTCTTCCCTATTAATAGGTTTGCTAGGCCCACAGTGCTCAACGTGAGGAGAAAACAATAAACAGGTTAAAAAAACATCAGAACGTTTAAAAAATGTAAAACCCTGTAGGGGGCGACATACCCGTTTAAAAAAAGGATTTTAAAAAGAAGAGATTAAACCTACAAGCTTGTTTAAGCTAAAGCGTCTCCTCCGGGTATACAATACAATTTTGGGACGCCACGGTTTTGGGGTCCCAAATTGTATTGTTACCCCGAGGGAGCGCTTTTCTTGAAAAAAGCTTGTAGGTTTTAATCTCTTCTTTTAAAACCTTTTTAAAATGTATGCGCTCCCCAATGGTTGAGCATTTTTACTTCGAGTGGCTTTTTTAAAAATTGATTTTTTTTATATATATATTAATTATATTTTATATTATTTTAAAATTTTATATATATAATATATTTATAAAATTTTTTAAAATTTAAAATTATATCCGAAAAAGTTAAAAAAGCCCTTTAAAAAATCCAAAAGAGCTCAAAGTCTAGGGAGCAACATTGTTAAAAATATTTCTAAATGAAATGCTAAAAATCAACAAGCTTGTGTCGAGCCTCTGCCCCCTGCTTCTTCAGGATATCCTTATAATATATTATATAAATTTTTTTTATAGTCCCCAAAATCCCATCGTTGTGAACGACTCTAAAATTTAAATCAATCAAATCAAATCAAATCAAACACACACACACACACACACACACACACACACACACACACACACACACACACACACACACACACACACATACACACACACACACACACACACACACACACACACACACACACGCGCGCGCGCGCGCGCGCGCAGGCACGCACACAGAAACTCACGCACGCATGCATACACACTTGAAAGACAGACAGGCAACGCCAGTTATGACTTTGTTACGAACTAAAACATCCCAATGGACACAGCAGTAAACATCGTATTCAGGTCTACATGGAGAATTGACATATATTATGACATAGAAAAGTTCATAGTTCATGGCGAGAGTACCACAGAATACCACAGAATCATACACTGTGGTATATCCCCATTTGATGCCAAGAGAGCAGACACAATCAGCCCTGATTCCCTGATGAATACGAACCGGCGGACGAAAGGCCTAAGAGCATGTAGTATAAATGGTTGTCTTCAGGATGAAATCCATGGGTTCTCATATGCTGCTAGCATTCTTCACTACCCCACACCCGCTTTTTTTTAATGTTTGCCAGGTCATTAACGTAATGAATAAAGAATTGTCAGCTTGACTTGTTTCCCCCACTATTACATTGTTAAACACAACACACACACACACACACACACACACACACACACACACACACACACACACACACACACACACACACACACATGCATCTCTCTCTCTCTCTCTCTCTTTCTCTCTCTCCCTCTGTCACACACACACACGCACGCACGCACGCACGCACGCACGCACGCACGCACACACACACACACACACACACACACACACACACACACATGCATATCTCTCTCTCCCTCTGTCACACACACACAACACCACACACACACACCACAACACACACACACACACACACACACACACACAACACACACACGCATCTCTCTCTCCTCTCTCTCTCTCACTCTCTCCTCTCTCTCTCTCTCTCCTCTCTCTCTCTCTCTCTCTACCTCACTCTCTCTGTCTCTGTCTCTGTCTGTCTCTCACTCTCCTCTCTCTCTCTCTCTCTCTCTCTCTCTCTCTCTCTCTCTCTCTCTCTTTCTCCCTTTCTGTGTGCGTGCGTGCGCGCGCGCGCGCGTGCGTGCGTGCGTGCGTGCGTGCGTGTGTGTGTGTGTGTGTGTGTGTGTGTGTGTGGTGTGTGGTGTGTGTGTGTGTGTGTGTGTGTGTGTGCGTGCGTATGCGTGTGTGTGTGTGTGTGTGTGTGTGTGTGTGTGAATGCCTCCCCCCTTTTATTTATTTATTTTTTCTCCTCTTTCGTATCCTCCTCGTTCTTCCATTCCCTCTTCTTTCTCGTCCCACGAGAATAAGAATTGGAGAGTACCACGCTCAGAAAGGGAGGTAATGATGTATGGCTCTCAAGGGCAGACAGAAAGGGCCGTCAGTGCGTCAGATGTAGTCATGTCTGAGGACCTGAAGGAGAGGTCGTCTGTGAACTCGTCCACTTCTGGCAATCCTGAGTGTGGGACTGGAGACATGTTTACCTTCGTCTGGTCTAGGTTCTCTGTTTGTTTACTCGTCTGTGTCTGTCTGTTTGTCGGATTGTAGGTCTGTTTGATTTTATGTGTACTTACTGAGACGAGGGCTCAAGCTTCTCTCTTTTCATTAAAAATGCTTTAGTGGACTTTGAACGTTGATGTGTAAGTAACAAAGATGTTGATTGTAGTTTACCATGAAACGACCTCCAGACACAGAGAATGTCGGCTCTGGAAGCACCCATAGAATCTCTACTCCCTGCTGAAGATTCACGGATTTAATCATCATGTGACCATCATAATCCTTCTAAAACAGTGACCTGTCTGACCTTCAAATCGAAACCGAAGTCTGAAATGACTCTGTCTGCGATCCTGGCTAATTCTAGTCTACAAAATCCAGCGTTTGTGAATCACGTGGTCACAAAACCAGTCGAAATGAAGGACATATTCTAAAAGATGAAGCAAAAGTGACACAGCAGAGCCAATTGAAGTGCATTGAACGTTCTACAGACTTCGAGAACCAACACGCAGCGTTCTAAAGTACTTTTAAAGTGAGGTCACTGCAGGCGGAAATTGAAACAAATTTAAAAGAATCTAAAGTAAACCCACCAGCTAACAGGAACAAACAAATTACACAACGAAACACGGCGCGCTTCGACCTCTTGGGGTTCTTCAGGCAAGGTCAAGAACATTCAGGACAATGACAACGAAGAACGAGCAATCACGTATCTTCTCAAAATCGGCGGAAATTGGGCGTTGAAGTTTAGAATTTGCAGTGTTTTCGGTCAAAACATATTAAACATTCTGGGTCTGCTAGTAATAGTACCTCAAATGGAATAGGGAACAGGAGCTATAAACAGTATCATAAAAAAAACACCATATAATACGGGGCTGATATCGTAGTTAATACATCATCCCATGAGACTGACCGTGTTCTTTACCAAGGAAGAAATAAACTCCAAACCATAGCTGTCTGACAAAACACATGCATTTCGGTTAATACACAAAGCGTAGGGATAGAATGGGCTGAATATGAGGAAGTGACACACAGTTAGAGAGAGTGATAATGAGATCAACTGGCTCTGAAATACGATGGGTTTCAAGACTGTCGCTACACAAGGAGTTAAAACAGAGCTCCTCATCATCACCTCTCTGTCTCTGTCTCTGTCTCTGTCTGTCTGTCTGTCTGTCTGTCTGTCTGTCTGTCTCTCTCTCTCTCTCTCTCTCTCTCTCTCTCTGTTATTCGCAGATGATGTCATATTAGTATCTAATACTGTGGTGGGTCTTCAAAATCAGCTGAATAGATTAAAAGAAGAGGCAGATCGTCTGTCTCTAACTGTTAATCTTGAGAAAACGAATGTAATGGTATTCAGAAATGGTGGTCACCTTGCACGTCATGAAAAGTGGTTTTATGGCACAATAGAGGTAAAAATAACTAACTCATATAAATATTTAGGTATGCTGTTTACAACCAGGTTGAGTATAAAACGCGCAGTAGATGAGAATTGTAGAAAAGGAAAAAAAGGAGTCATAGAAATTCTAAAAGCTTTAAGGAAACTAAATTCGATTGATTCTTGTATTTTTTGGAAGCTTTTTGATGCAAAAATCGAACCACTTCTTACGTATGGTGCTGAAATATGGGGTTCTCGTGATAGCAGTGATCTAGAGAAAGTACACACATTTGCAGTCAAGCGCTTTTTAAGTGTTCCACTGCATACCTCAAATACAGTAATGTATGGTGAAACTGGCAGATACCCTTTATATATCAGAACGTATGTTAAATGTATAAAATATTGGCTTAAGTTATTGAAATTACCTGACTCAAGACTCTGTAAACAGGCATACCAAATGCTATTAAATGAACTTGATCGGGAGAAAGAAAATTGGGTATTTTTTATCAAGAAGATTCTAACTATGAATGGATTTGGAATCGTGTGGATGTGCCAGGGAGTTGGATATGAAAACGATTTTATTTGGAATTTAAAGATAGGATGATTGCTTCTTACAAACAGAACTGGCATTCCAAAATGGAAAACACAGAACGGTACAGTTGGTTTTTTAGTTTTAAAAGTATATTTGAAACAGAAAAATATGTATCGTTGATTACGTGCAGGTGGCACAGAATTTGCCTTGCCAGGCTTAGATCCAGAACTCTTGGTTTGAATGCCCATAAAAAATGGTTTCTTACTGAGCCCTCTACACAGTCGCCTTGTCCATTGTGTGGTTCCTTTAAGGAAGATGAGAAGCATTTCCTATTCCATTGTAAAGAATACAGCAGTATCCGCGAAAAATGCATAATTTTTGAAAAACAATGTGCTAAAAATGAGGACATAGTTGGTGTGCTAAAACTGAACTATGACGATGATTCTGTGAAATCTCTTGCAAAGTATATTGCAGAAGCTTTGAACATCAGGAACAAAAAAACTAACTCGAACTGATGTAATTAGTAAAGAACACGAATTCTGAAGAAGATTTACGTTGTTTTCATGCTACTTCTTAGAATGGCGTTATTTTGGATGGTCTCGATGCAGGTCTATTTTGCTTGCAGCCAAGCATTCAATTTCATGCATATCTGTTTTGGACTTGTTACCTTGCCTTGTTTTGTTTTGTTCTTTTGTTTGCACCCCCCATGTCACAAAGGCTGTATAGCCAATGACATTAAAATTGTTCAGTGTTCAGTGTTCAGTGTTCTCTCTCTCTCTCTCTCTCTCTCTCTCTCTCCTCCTCTCTCCTCTCTCCTCTCTCTCTCCTCTCAGGTTTAGAAATACAAGACATGCATTGCTATATAAGACTTGACAGGGAGATAGATAATAGACATGACCTTAACCCCGTGTGCCGTGCGGTGCTTCCACCAGTGAACATTGCTAACTTCAGAGCGCGTCAGGAAATATCTGATGCGACGAACATATTTCTGTCTCAAAACTCAATCGAAGGACAGAAGCCGACTATACACCAGTGTTGATTGCTCTAAAGAAAATCTCTCAAAGACCGAAATGTTTTTTCTCCGCACCAACACCGAGAAGACCAAGCCGGAAAAGCTAACAGGATTCGGCGTTTTTTTTTTCGTCATAGAAAATCAGTCTCTGTGTGCAGGAGCAAAATACTCGAAATAAGCCCGTAGACAAGTTGGTGCATGTCTATATGTTTTTGTTTGTTGAATAATTTATACTCTTTGATGATCCTTGAATTATTATCGTTAGTGCGCACTGTAAGTATAAATATGGACTTGAGTTATCTGCACCAAGATAGTCACATTATCTGCACCAAGATAGTCACATTATCTGCACCAAGATAGTCACATTTTCCTTCGTGTTGCTTGTTTGTTTGTTTGTTTGTTTATCTTTCAACAGATTACACAAAAACTCATGAACCGAAAAATGACCAAATTAATTTGATGTATAGGCTGTATCTGACTCAAGCACTAGCACTTTAAATTCAGCTGCGATAGTTTACGTAGGTTTAGGATCTTTTTGTGTAGAATTTCTGACGTAGTTTACAGTTTCCCGAATGTCATTCTACTTCGTATTTGTTGTCAGCAGGTATTGTAATAATGTTTCATGTCCGAACACGTGTACATTTGTCTCGCGTTATCATTACACTCAAAACGCAGTCTAAAATACCCGTGGTGCCTGTATAAAGCACTGTTTGTATAAACTTTAATCGAATCATACTTGAAGAAAAGAATTGTTGCTTTGTCAACTGTTCCCTATTTTAGGCGAAAACGATGAGGGTTGATACCAGGACAAAAGACTGTCTCCCTGTTCCTTTAGTCCATACTTCCCTTCACAACATCTGAGTTTCATTGTCTCTCTCTCTCTCTCTCTCTCTCTCTCTCTCTCTCTCTCTCTCCCTCTCTCTCCTCTCTCTCCTCTCTCTCTCTCTCTCTCTCTCTCTCTCTCTCTCTCTCTCTCCTCTCTTAGCTCCAAATCCTCGACTACAGTACGATACATGCGTCTGTATTTGTTATTCATCGCACTTAAAGACTCTCCCGTAACCGACTGGCACTGCTCTTGTAGAAAAGCTAATGCAGAGAAAGTGTGCTAATGTCTGTCTGTTTGTCTGCCTGTCGGTCTGTCTGTCTCTCTATCACTAATGTTACTTTCTCTGTCTGTCTGTCGATCTGTCTGTCTGTCTGTCTGTTTGTCTGTCTGTCTGTCTGTCTGTCTGTCTATCTCTCTCTCTCTCTCTCCTCTCTCTCTCTCTCTCTCTCTCTCTCTCCTCCTCTCTCTCCCCCCCCCCCTCCTTCCCAAGAGAAATGGATACGGGGTCAATATAGCTCAGGACCCCCCCCCCCCCATCACCCCCTGTTAGCTCCTCTTTCACCTTCATTCTTTTTTCTCCTTTTTTTTCTGGAAAGACAGAAGGTGCCCCCAAAAGCCTGTCTCAGAACGTTTTAAAGTACGAAGAACGAACGTTCAGAAATCAATGTTCAAAAAGTCTTCACATGCCCATAGACTTGTTTAACCCCTCTTACCCGCTCTTCACGTTCGGACTTTAATACCCCATTCCCCTCTCTTTGCAATAAATCCACCACTACCGCCCCCACCCCCGTACCCACCCACGCACACACACACACACACACACACACACACACACACACACACACACACACACACACACACCACGCACGCACGCACGCACGCACGCACGCACGCACGCACGCACGCACACACAGACACACACACACACACACACACACACACACAACACACACACACACACACACGCACGCACGCACGCACGCGCGCGCGCGCGCGCGCACGCACGCACGCACGCACGCACGCACGCACGCATATACACACACACACACACACTTCCTGCCCTACCGATTGAAACTTTCCCCTTCGTCAACCACCACACGTTCTGCACTGCCTTCAACTCAAAAGTTGTTCTCTGTTTGGTTTGGTTTTCGTTTAAGTTTTAGTTCGTTTTGTTTTTGTTTTGTTTCGTTTTTGTTTTTATTTTGTGCAGTTCCGCTTGGCCGCAGTGCAGATACTTCAAACCAGATTTAAACCCTATTCTCCTCCTGTTCCCCCCACTGTTCCCCTTTCTCCATCCTTCTCTCTCTCTCCCCTGTGCCGAACGAAGTCTATTTCTGTCTCTTTGCATCCGTCTCTGTTTCTCTCTGCCTCTGTCTCTATCACTTTGTTTCTATCTCTCTGCGTTATTGTCTCTGTCTCTGTCTTTTGCCTCTGTCTCTGTCTCTCTCTGTCTCTGTCTCTTGCTCTCTGTCTCTCTGTCTGCATTTCTTTGTCTCCGTCTCTTTGTCTCTGTCTCTTTTTCGTCTATGTCTCTGTCTGTCTGTCTCTCTCTCTCTGTCTGTCGAATGTGTCTCATCACTGTGAGGGATGTAACAGCCATGGATTCGTGGATTTTCAGTGCACCAGTCATTCTTTAAAACGAAGGCAGATGCTCACAAGACATATCAGTTAATAATTATGGAAAAGTGTTAATCTGTGCGCTACAATGGATTTATGTGTTCTCAACGGAATGTGGCATGGTGACCGCCATGGTCACTGCACGTTCGTGTCAGACAGCGGGTGTAGTGTGGTTGACAACTTTATGATGTCTTGTAATCTGTTTTCTTTATTATGTGATTGCTGTGAGTTACACGTGTGCGAGCCAATTGAATCTGATCACATGCCTGTGTCTTTTCATATAAACTGTTCGAACGACGTGGAAGACAATGCGTCAAACGCTAATGACATGGTTGTAGAGAAGTATGTGTGGAAAGAAGATGTTGCTGATGTTTATTATAACAATATATCTAAATCAGAAATTGAGAGGAAAATGTTTACGCCATTAGCCTAATTGGAACTGACATGAATGCTACTTTAGCGATTTTTAATCATTGTATTAAGGAAGCTGCAGAATGTATGAAGATACGAATACACAGTAAGAAACAATATAAAGATAAAGAAGTAGTTGTTAGAAATGATGTTGCTACCATTGTTTAATAACAATATTGTTTCTACATCGCTCTCGCTCTCTCTGTCGTGTCCCCCATTTTGTATTACTTTCTTCCCCCCCCCCTCCCCCCCCCCCCCAACCGCGCCCATTTGACTTCTTCCATCCTCATCTTCCTTCCTCTTTTTTTTTCTTATTCCCCTCCTCATCCTCATCCTCCACCTTCTCATCCTCTTCACTTTCTCCTCCTCTCTCTTCGCCTTCCCCTTTTCCTTCATCTTTTCCTCCTTCACCTCCTCCTTCTCCTCCCCCCCCCCCATCCCCCCCCCAATCCCGTTTCATGTTTTCATCGTCTCCTTCTCCTTCGTTCTGTCATCCTTCACTTCATCCTTTCTCTCTTCCCCTCGATCTCCTTTTACATCCTTCTGGCTCTTTCTTCTTTCCCATATATTCCTGATTTTGCCACTTCTCCACCTTTTTCATCTGCACCGCTTTATCTTCCTCTTCTTAATTCTCCCCTACCTACCCACCACCTCCTCTTTCTTTCTCTTCTTCCTCGTCCGTCCTTCGGTATTCTTTTTTCCCATCGTTTTCCTGTCCCCTCTCATTCACTTCTTCAGTCCTCCCTCTGTTCCTTTCGCCCTATTTGATTGGTTTAGTGTTTTCTGTACGTGTTTCTTCTTCTGCCTTAGCGTCCTTTAGTTATGTTCCTCCTCCTTACACATTTCTTATTACACTGTCTTCTCATTCTTTCACTCCTTTCCTTGTTTGTCCTCTTCCACCTCCTCATCGTCCACCTGATTCTTTACCCCCCTTCCCGCCTCCTCCTTTTCCTCTTTTTACCCCTCTCTCCCTTCCTCCTCCTCCTCCTCCTCCTCCTCCTCCTCCTTCTTCTTCTTCTTCTTCTTCTTCTTCTTCTTCTTCTTCTTCTTCTTCTCTTTCGCTTATTCTCCTCTTTTTCTTCTTCTTCTTCTTCTTCTTCTTCTTCTTCTTCTTCTTTTTCTTCTTCTTTTTCTTTTTCGTTTTTCTTCTTCTTCTTCTTCTTCTTCTTCTTCTTCTTCTTCTTCTTCTTCTCTTCTTCTCCTCTCCTCTTTTTCTTCTTCTTCTTCTTCTTCTTCTCTTCTTCCTTCTTCTTCTTTTTCTTCTCTCCTCCTCCTCTCCTCCTTCTTCTCCTCCTCTTCCTTCTCTTCCTCCTTCTCATTCGTCTTCTTCTCCACCTATCACGCATAATAACCAACGTGTGTCAGACGGGGAGACAGCCTTCTCAGGCGCTCTCGGCATCAGATGAGAACGCCATCACTGTACGGAACAGGTTATGGTCTGTCCTGAATCTTCTTTTCTTCTGTCCTTGAATGCCACCTGCGTCCATCACAAGTGTCGTGTTTGAGGTCTGCTTTGTCCAGCCTGGGGCAAGGTCTGTTTTCTGTCTCTCTCTCCTTGTTCTGCCCCTCTGCCACAACCGCCTCCCGCTTATCCACCTTATTCCGCCATTCTGTTTTCCTATTGTCGCTGTCAGCACCAGCCCTACCATCGTTACCAGCAAACAGCCATTCTACAACCACCACTATCATCATCAGCAGCAGCAGCAGCAGCAGCAGCAACAGTGTCAGCATCATCATCTTAGTTTTCTTGTTCTCGGTCTTGTTCTTGTTCTTCTTGTTCTTGCTTTTCTTGTTCTTCTTGTTCTTGTTCTTGTTCTTCTTCTTCTTCTTCTTCTTCTTCTTCTTCTTCTTCTTCTTCTTCTTCTTCTTCTTCTTCTTCCCATCCACTTCTACTTCTTCATCTTTCTGTACCTTCTTCTTCCCCTTTTCATCACCATTATCGGCATCATCATGACCATCATCATGATCATCATCACGATCATCATCATCATCATCATCATCATCATCTCTTCTTCTTCTTCTTCTTCTTCTTCTTCTTCTTCTTCTTCTTCTTCTTCTTCTTCTCCACTACCTATTCGTTATTCACCTCATGACCACCATCACCTTCATCATCGTCTTCGTCATCAACATTGTCGTGCTCTTTGTCCTCCTCCCTCCTCCTCCTCCTCCTCCTCCCTAAATGTCAGTGTATTCATTATCATCATCATTGTCATCGTCGTCGTCGTCTTATTGATCATTCTGCTCCCCCACTTTCTCGTCACCCTGCCCTCTCTACTCTCCCTTTTCTTCTTCCCCATTTCTTCCTCCTCCACATTGTCTCCCTTCCTCCACCTCTTCCTCTTCACCATCCTACTCACATTTCTATCAACCCCTTCTTCTTCTTCCTCTGGGTCCTCCTGATCGTCAGTGTCCCTCGTCTTCACCATCCTACTCACATTTCTATCAACCCCTTCTTCTTCTTCCTCTGGGTCCTCCTGATCGTCAGTGTCCCTCATCTTCACCATCCTACTCACATTTCTATCAACCCCTTCTTCTTCTTCCTCTGGGTCCTCCTGATCGTCAGTGTCCCTCGTCTTCACCATCCTACTCACATTTCTATCAACCCCTTCTTCTTCTTCCTCTGGGTCCTCCTGATCGTCAGTGTCCCTCGTCTGTCTCCCAAACAGAATCACCTGGAGTAGGTCATCGTGGGAAACAGAGCAGTATTCACGGCCACTCTCCATGGCAGACGAGAGAGCCATCAAAGCAGTGCATTATTTCCAGACTTGAGTCGTTGGACCCCCCCCCCCCCACCCCCCACCCCCACCCCCACCCCACCCACCCCCCCGGAACATCACTTGCAGCTTCATGTCATGAATGTCTTGTCTCAGAAGTGTTTTTAGATGGCCTTGAGTGCGCTTCTGCTTTTTCATTCTTTCTTTTCCTCCTCTAATTGTTTCTTTTTTCATGCATTCATTCATTCATTCATTCATTCATTCATTCATTCATTCACTCTCTCTCTCTCTCTCTCTCTCTCTCTCTCTCTCTCTCTCTCTCTCTCTCTCTCTCTCTCTCTCTCTCTTCCTTCATTTCTCCCTTCCTTTCTCCCTCCCTTCTTTCTTTCTTTCTTTCTTTCTTTCTTTTAAGTATGAAAAAGGCTGATCCAGGGTTCAGAGCATTTTACAGCAGTTGACATCTTTGTGAGAGGCTGGCTGCTACGAATTCATTTCTATATTTCAATCTCAAAGTTTAATCACTTACAATTACTGCATTTACACATGTCAGACACGTTTATAACCAGTCCTCATACTCACTCTTGAATCCTATTTCCCTTAAAAGAAATTCAAGCAAACATAGACGTGTAAAACATCCATCTGGCTGCCTATACGTGTTCGCGTCGCACTTTCGGACAACATTTGTAAATGATGGTTGTTTTCAGTTTGTTCGTTTGTTTGAGTTCAGGGTTTTTTGTTTTTATTTTATACCTACAGGTGACATTTTGTGCAGCGGATGTCTGCAACAAATAGCAGACGAATACCTTTGTATCTGTGATTCCAGATCGTTTGATTACATGCAGTCACAGTGTTTACTTAAGGAAAACATGCACTCTATCAGTCCTTGTATCCCCTTTTCAGTACCCTTCCCCACAGAAAAGCAAAGCAAGCAAACGAAAAAACAAAACAAAGCAAAAAATCGGTACGTAGAATACCAACCTAGGCACCAACGCGTGTGCATATCAAAGTCACTGACAACCTAATTAATTTAATAACAACTTGCAAAAGGACCAAATAAAGAAAGAAAATCAGGAAGAAAGATAAACATATTACTGAAAGAGATGCCTGATAAATCTATCGGTCAATCAATTGATCAGTCAATCGATCAATAAATCAATCAATCAATTAATCAACTAATTAATCAAATCATTTAATCAACCAATTAATCAATCAATCAGTCAATTAATTAAACAAGGATGGAAGTACAGCAACACATTTTGGATCTCGTTAAAGTTTTGTTGTTGTTGTTGTTGGTTTTTTTAATCAGGTCAAACAAAGAACTTCTCTTTGAATCGCGTGTGATATTCTTCGGAACTTTGTTTCGTTTTGTTTTGTTTTACATCCAGTAGACCCTCTATCCCAGTCGGGTTTTGTTTCATTCTGTTGTGAACTCTATTCAGCTGGCCTTCTAGGGTATTGATTGTCTCCCATCACTGACAATTGTCAGTTGAAGAGACATTATTTACCCCAGTAACAAAAATCGTTTCTCTCTCCTTACGGCCTCTGCCTCCTGTCTTCAAGAAACCTTTCCTCTCCTTTTCTGACTGTGCCTCTCTATCCCTGTGTGACAAGATAGACAGAGAGACAACCAGCCAACCAGTCAACCAGCCAACCAGCCTACCAGCCAGCCAGACAAATAGACAAATAGACAGACAGACAGACAGACTGACAGACAGCTCGCAAGACAGCCAGTCAGTCAGACAGCCAGGCAGCCAGACAAATAGGCAACTAGACAGACGGATATACTGACAGCCGAACAGCTAGCCAGGCAGCCAGCCAACCAGCCAGCCAGATAGCCAGCCAGCCAGATAGCCAGCCAGACAAATAGACAAGACAGCCAGCCTGCCCGCCAGACACCTCATCAGACAGCCAGCCAGCCAGATAAATAGACAACTAGACGGACAGACAGTCAGCTAGCCAGACAGCTAGCCAGTCATTCAGCCAGCCAGCCAGACAGACAGACAGGCACTCAGACAGGAAAGGCAGACAGTGAAAGGGCAACGAAAAATAAACTGAACAGACACAGGGGGAAAAAGTTTGAAACTTCCTAGTGTTCCCCGTGTACTGATCAGAACTGTTCATATGTCCACCTGCTGCGATCTTTGTTAGCGATCTTTGTTAACGATCTTTGTTAGCGATCTTTGTTAGCGTATTGATTTAGAGGTCCTCTGATGTAGGTTGCAGAGGAAGTGGGGAAACCTTGTGTGTCGTTTTTTTTTTTTTTGTCTTTGTAGCTTAGACTCCATGTGTATCGAAATGTTGAATGAGGGGACATTTTGGGGTTGCATGTTGCAAGTACCCCCCCCCCTCTCTCTCTCTCTCTCTCTCTCTCTCTCTCTCTCTCTCTCTCTCTGTGCCTGTCTGTGTGTCTATCTGCGTGTCTGTCTGTGTGTCTGTGTGTCTGTCTATGTGTCTGTGTGTCTCTCCTCTGTCTGTCTGTCTGTCTGTCTGTCTGTCTGTCTGTCTGTCTCTCTTCTCTCTCTCTCTCTCTCTCTCTCTCTCGCCCCCCCCCCCCCTTCTCTCTATCCCCCCCCTCTCTCTCTTTTGCCACTCAATTTTACAAATAGCATCTAATTCAATATTGACTGATACCCTCGTTTACGATGAATTCAAAACGTTCTTTGATGAAAGCGAGCACGTCAAGCAACTGCTCTATTGATTTTAGCTTTGTAAACTGTTACAACCATTTTCATATCACGTTATTATCAAACGGTTGTTTTCATTCGGAGTAGTGTAAGGATGAAGCTTTTCTAAAGAAGAAGAAAAAAAAAAGACAAAACTTTCATTGATCTACCATGAGGCAAAGGCCCAAACATTGAAGTCGCTCTGCTCTGTTTTCCTTTCAGTTAACCGCCTACATGCATCGTTTTGGATCAGGAAAGCGATTGTAAAACCAACAATATCATGAAAGTACAAAACCTTCAGAAATGACGTGAAGATACACCAATTCAAAGTGACTTCACACACCGTACGGCATGATAACACAAACTAACTATCAATTCAGTCCATCGGAAATATCAATACCACCTTCCATTAGAAGTGAGAATGCAAACAGACACACACTAAAAACCGTCATTAGTGACATTGGAATCCATCAGTGACAATATTAACCATCGGAAGTAATAGTATAAACAAACAAAAGTAGAAATCAAATCATCAGAGAAGCAGTTCAAAATCACCAAAAGTGACAGTATAAAAAATTAGAATTAGTGGTATAATCTGTAAACATTGTTTAAAAAAGAATAGTATTCATCGCAAAAACGAGAGATTCGCTGTCCCGCACTTTCCAGGACTCGCTGAAATGTATTGAAACAATCACAACACTAACACAGCGTATTCTGCGCACGGCTGTAGACGTCAGACGAATGTAATTGCTCGGCGCTTTTTCTTCTTCTTCTTCTTCTTCTTCTTCTTCTTCTTTTTCTTCTTCTGGGAATGGTTTCAACCCGCACGCAGATTTCCAAGACAGCCAAGACAATAGGGAGTCTTCAGTGCAGGCTGTGGTGAACGTGCTTGGAATTATCTCCCTTTGTGTCATTGGCGATAGAACCCCCCACATCATCCCCACCCTACCCACCCATCCCTCTGTTCAGAACGTGGCGGGCTAGCTGGTCTGACTTAGAGATGTTAATGCCAGCTGTGTCATTGGCCATGGAACCCCCACATCATCCCCATACTACCCACCCATCCCTCTGTTCAGAACGTGGCGGGCTAGCTGGTCTGCTTCGACCCGTTCCTCTTGTCTTGGCTTTGTGGCTCTAAAGCTCATTGTCTCTGTGTGTGTGTGTGTGTGTGTGTGTGTGTGTGTGTGTGTGTGTGTGTGCGTGCGTGCGTGCGTGCGTGCGTGCGTGCGTGCGTGCGTGCGTGTGTGCGTGTGTGTACCTCTTTCAGTCTGTCTCTGTCTGTCTGTCTGTACCATGCCCATCTATTGATTACTCCCTCGGATTTGCAGGCTAAAATGTGCTCATTAGTCTTCCATGTCCCCCAGTGGCGTTACTCTTACACCGCTCACGTCAATGCCCCATGCACAGCCACATCTATTTGGCCCTGTCACAGTCTCAGCACCTGCCAGCAATGGGGAGGAACCAATATCAAGTCGTCTTAAGACAGCCCATCAGATCAGGCATTGTGTTGCTGTGTCAGTTCTGTAGTTGTTCAGAGTACCTCTTCTGATCTACCATCCAAAGGACACCATCCACAAAGCCCTACGATTGACGATGATAACTACTAAATTGCAGAATGTAAAGAAATTTCTGGACTAAAACTAAACTTCGGAAAAATCCCAGTGTTTGATTAGGACAAAGTAAATACTAAGAAAAGAAATACCTACTGGAATACAAAATGACATGGAACCCCCCTTCACCCCCCCCCCCCCCCCTCTCCCTCCCGAGTTCAAACTTCTCGGTATATGGTTTAAAAACGATTTGTCAAAAATGACTGAATTTTACACAGAAGACAAAACTAATCGTGGTGAAGAAGGTATTTAAAATTTGGTCAAAGCGGATAAGAACACCCGTAAGCAGGATTAGCTGTATTAAAATGCCTGTGTTTGCAAATGTGCCAAAACATATAATGTATATACAAGGAAAGTTGCGGAGCTGGTTTAATGAAGCGACAGTCACTCTCTCAAGGGTACCACCATTTCCATCCAACTGTAGTTTCCATGATCGCGCCGCACAGATGGCGTTGACATGTTCTCACCACAGCTGTGGACGAAGAGAGGAAATGAAAAATGACGTCACCATGAAAGTAGAGCGTAAAAGTCTACAGAATGTCACATTTTTAATGACGATCAGAGACAACCATAAGGATGAAGACGATCTATTTGAGGTTCCATTCCGTTTAAAAGCTATGCGACAGGACTTCTCTATTTTTGTTTATACAGCCTCCGTCAACCAGGCCCGAGAGACACGGATGCCTGCAGGGTTGGTTCTAAAAGTTGGAGCAACTCTATCAATCAGACAAGTGGATGAAACCTGACTGTGTGGTTGCAGTCTTCCCATTTGAACCCATTCGACACTCAACTCTAGCAGGAGATGGCCCAGGTTTAACAAATCACTCAACTAAATGTCCTTGGTGGGAATGAAACCGCCGACCTCTTATCCCCAAGGTCTGCGACACTAAACACTGCGCCACGCTGGTGATACGTTTCTTCCTGTATGTCCGTGTTGTCATTTTTCTTTCATGAACTTCTCCGTTTATGACCATGCCAGTTAGTATTTACAGACTTTCACGCAGACCCTGACATAAGACATATTGCATCTCCTCCACATCTTCAGTTCTGCGCAGCAGTACTTACTCTCTTAATCTGCGCATATGCGCTGCGTGCTGAATTAGATTTGTTTAGTTTTGAATGAGCACAAGTCATTTTTTTTTACCTCCCCCTCTTTACCCATCGCATTCCTTTCTTTCCCCCATTTACACCACATCCTCCTCCACCTCCCACCCTCACCCCACCACCCCCAGTCCAAACTACCTCCTTTCCGATTCTGCCACATTACATGTTGTTATTCTTATGTTAATAAAGAATTGGAGAAAAAAATTACGTTTCTTTTCTTAACAGAGGTTTGTGTTTTTCTAAACTAAAAGCTTCTTCTGCTGCCAGTTATGGTTTTTATCATATCCACATGAACAACAGCAAAACAATACTGTCTGTCTCACTCTTTTTCTCGCTATTTGCCGTTCTGTTTTTGTCTTTATGTCTCTCCCTTTGTCTTCCTGTCTCTGTTTTGTCTCCGTCTCATCTTCTTCTTCTTCTTCTTCTTCTTCTTCTTTTTCGTCTTTTTCTCCTTTTTCTTCTTCTTCTTCTTCTTCTCTGCCCGCTTTTCCTCGTGTCCCTTTCGTTCTATTCCTCTGCACCCAAGTACTCCAGTTCTTGTTCCCTCGTCTCCCATCTACTCCTCTTCGCCATCGTAACTCTTCCTGATTTCTCCTTCCTCCTTCCGTTTGTCCTACTCGCCCTTTTCCTTCCATAACCTTCTTTATCCTTCTTTGGCTCCTTCTGGCGACCTACTTCTCTGAACACTTCTCTTTCTTCCTTTCTGCCCCTGCTTCCGTGCTACTCTTTTCATAACTTCTACTTGCCCCGCGTTCCGTTCCTTCTCCCTGCTCCGTCCAAAACTTCTCTTTCTACCTTCTACTGCTCCTCCTTCTCCTCTTCCTCCTTCTCCTCCTCCTCCTCCTCCTCCTCCTATTCCTCCTCCTCTTTCTCCTCACCCTCCTCTTTCTGCCCCTTCTCCTCCTCCTCCTCCTCTTCTTCCTCCTCCTCCTCTTCCTTTTCCTCCTCCTCCTCCTACTCCTCCTCCTCCTCCTCCGTCTCCTCCTCCTCTTCCTCTTCCTCTTCATTCTGTTCAATCTCCCTCTTTGATTTGCTGATCCTTCTTCTCCGTGTCCTCCCTTTCCATCGTATTCCACTTCCCCCTGCGCCTCTGCCCTGTCTCTTCATCGTATTCCACTTCCCCCTGCGCCTCTGCCCTGTCTCTTCATCGTATTCCACTTCCCCCTGCGCCTCTGCCCTGTCTCTTCATCGTATTCCACTTCCCCCTGCGCCTCTGCCCTGTCTCTTCATCGTATTCCACTTCCCCCTGCGCCTCTGCCCTGTCTCTTCATCGTATTCCACTTCCCCTGCGCCTCTGCCCTGTCTCTTCATCGTATTCCACTTCCCCCTGCGCCTCTGCCCTGTCTCTTCATCGTATTCCACTTCCCCCTGCGCCTCTGCCCTGTCTCTTCATCGTATTCCACTTCCCCCTGCGCCTCTGCCCTGTCTCTTCATCGTATTCCACTTCCCCCTGCGCCTCTGCCCTGTCTCTTCCTTCATTCCACTTCCCCCTGCGCCTCTGCCCTGTCTCTTCCTTCACTTCTTCTTTCTCCATACATTATCCCTCTCACCAAATACATGACTTG
>CM031598.1:112481059-112483559 GCA_018398815.1 Conus ventricosus
GAGGTGAAGGATAGTACAGGGAGGTGAGGGATAGTACAGGGAGATGGGGGATAGTACAGGGAGATGAGGGATAGTACAGGGAGGTCAGGGATAGTACAGGGAGGTGAGGGATAGTACAGGGAAGTGAGGGATAGTACAGGGAGGTGAGGGATAGTACAGGGAGGTGAGGGACAGGGAGATGAGTGATAGTACAGGGAGATGAGGGATAGTACAGGGAGGTGAGGGATAGTACAGGGAGGTGAGGGACAGTACAGGGAGGGTAAGGATAGTACAGGGAGGTGGGGGATAGTACAGGGAGGTGGGGATAGTACAGGGAGGTGGGGGATAGTACAGAGAGGGTAAGGATAGTACAGGGAGGTGGGGATAGTACAGGGAGGTGGGGGATAGTACAGGGAGGTGAGGAATAGTACAGGGAGGTGAGGGATAGTATAGGGAGATGAGGGATAGTACAGGGAGGTGAGGGATAGTACAGAGAGATGAGGGATAGTACAGGGAGATGAGGGATAGTACAGAGGGATGAGGGATAGTATAGGGAGGTGAGGGATAGTACAGGGAGATGAGGGATAGTATAGGGAGATGAGGAGATGAGGGATAGTATTGGGATATGAGGGATAGTACAGAGAGATGAGGGATAGTACAGGGAGATGAGGGTTAGTACAGAGAGATGAGGGATAGTACAGGGAGATGAGGGATAGTACAGAGAGATGAGGGATAGTATAGGGAGGTGTGGGATAGTACAGGGAGGTGAGGGATAGTACAGGGTGGTGCGGGATAGTACAGGGAGGTGAGGGATAGTACAGGTAGGTGAAGGATAGTACAGGGACGTGAAGGATAGTACAGGGAGGTGAGGGATAGTACAGGGAGATGAGGGATAGTACAGGGAGGTGAAGGATAGTACAGGGAGATGAGGATAGTACAAGGAGATGAGCGATAGTACAGGGAGATGAGGGATAGTACAGGGAGGTGAGGGATAGTACAGGGAGGTGGGGGATAGTACATGGAGATGAGGGATAGTACAGGGAGATGAGGGGTAGTACAGGGAGATGAGGGATAGTACAGGGAGGTGAAGGATAGTACAGGGAGATGAGGGACAGGGAGATGAGGGATAGTACAGGGAGATGAGGATAGTACCCGGAGGTGAGGGATAGTACAGGGAGATGAGGGATAGTACAGGGAGATGAGGGATAGTACAGGGAGGTGAGGGATAGTACAGGGAGGTGAGGGATAATGCAGGGAGATGAGGGATAGTACAGGAAGATGAGGGATAGTACAGGGAGATGAAGGATATGACAGGGAGGTGAGGGATAGTACAGGGAGGTGAGGGATAGTGCAGGGAGGTGAGGGATAGTACAGGGAGGTGGGGGATAGTACAGGGAGGTGAGGGATAGTACAGGGAGGTGAAGGATAGTACAGGGAGGTGAGGGATAGTACAGGGAGGTGAGGGATAGTACAGGGAGATGGGGGATAGTACAGGGAGATGAGGGATAGTACAGGGAGGTGAAGGATAGTACAGGGAGATTAGGGATAGTACAGGGAGATGAGGGATAGTACAGGGAGGTAAAGGATAGTACAGGGAGGTGGGTCATAGTACAGGGAGATGAGGGATAGTACAGGGAGATGAGGGATAGTACAGGGAGGTGAAGGATAGTACAGAGAGATGAGGGATAGTACAGGGAGATGAGGGATAGGACAGGGAGGTGAGGGATAGTACAGGGAGATGGGGGATAGTACAGGGAGATGAGGGATGATACAGGGAGGTGAAGGATAGTACAGAGAGATTAGGGATATTACAGGGAGGTGAGGGATAGTACAGGGAGGTAAATGATAGTACAGGGAGGTGGGTCATAGTACAGGGAGATGAGGGATAGTACATCTAGATGAGGGATAGTACAGGGAGATGAGGGATAGTACAGGGATGTGAAGGATAGTACAGGGAGATGAGGGATAGTACAGGGAGATGAGGGATAGTACAGGGAGGTGAGGGATAGTACACGGAGGTGAGGGATAGTACAGGGAGATGAGGGATAGTACAGGGAGGTAAAGGATAGTACAGGGAGATGAGGGATATCACAGGGAGGTGAAGGATAGTACAGGGAGATGAGGGATAGTACAGGGAGGTGAGGGATAGTACAGGGAGATGAGGGATAGTACAGGGAGGTGAAGGACAGTACAGGGAGGTGGGTGATAGTACAGGGAGGTGAGGGATAGTACAGGGAGGTGAGGGATAGTACAGGGAGATGAGGGATAGTACAGGGAGGTGAGGGATAGTACAGGGAGGTGAAGGATAGTACAGGGAGGTGAGGGATAGTACAGGGAGATGAGGGATAGTACAGGGAGGTGAAGGACAGTACAGGGAGGTGAAGGATAGTACAGGAAGGTGAGGGATAGTACAGGGAGGTGAAGGATAGTACAGGGAGGTGAGGGATAGTACAGGGAGATGAGGGATAGTACAGGAGGTGAAGGACAGTACAGGGAGGTGAAGGACGGTACAGGGAGATGA
>CM031598.1:112501059-112521059 GCA_018398815.1 Conus ventricosus
TATGACTATAGCAGTCTTTGGTGATAATATGACTATAAACATCTTTGGTGATAATATGACTATAGCATCTTTGGGTGATATATGACTATAAGCATCTTTGGGTGATAATATGACTATAGGGAGTCTTTGGTGATAATATGACAAAAGCAGTCTTTGGGTGATAAAAAAGACTATAGCAGTCTTTTGGGGGATAATATGACTATAGCAGTCTTGGGGGATAATAGACTATAGCAGTCTTTGGGTGATAATATGACTATAGCATCTTTGGTGATAATATGACTAGCAGTCTTTGGGTGATAATATGACTATAGCATCTTTGGGTGATAATATGACTAAGCAGCCTTTTGGGGGAAATATGACTATAGCATCTTTGGGTGATAATATGACTATAGCAGTCTTTGGGGGATAATAAAGACTATAGCAGCTTTGGTGATAATATGACTATAGCAGTCTTTGGGTGATAATATGACTATAGCAGTCTTTGGGTGATAATATGACTATAGCAGTCTTTGGGTGATAATAGACTATAGCAGTCTTTGGGTGATAATATGACTATACGTCTTTGGGTGAAAAAATGACTATAGCAGTCTTTGGTGATAATATGACTATAGCAGTCTTTGGGTGGGTAATATGACTATAGCAGTCTTTGGTGATAAATACTATAGCAGTCTTTGGGTGATAATATGACTATAGCAGTCTTTGGGGGATAATATGACTATAGCAGTTGTTGGGTGATAATATGACTATAGCAGTCTTTGGGTGATAATATGACTATAGCAGTCTTTGGGGGATAATATACTATAGCAGTCTTTGGGTGATAATATACTATAGCAGTCTTTGGGTGATAATAGACTATAGCAGTCTTTGGGGATAATATGACTATAGCGTCTTTGGGTGATAATATGACTATAGGGAGTCGTTGGGTGATAATATGACTATAAACAGTCTTTGGGTGATAATATGACTATAGCAGTCTTTGGGTGATAATATGACTATAGCATCTTTGGTGATAATATGACTAAGCAGTCTTGGGTGGATAATATGACTATAGCAGTCTTTGGGTGATAATATGACTATAGCAGTCTTTGGTGATAATATGACTATAGCAGTCTTTGGGTGATAATATGACTATAGCATCTTTGGGGGATAATATGACTATAGCAGTCTTTGGGTGAAATATGACTATAGCAGTTGTTGGGTGATAATATGACTATAGCAGTTGTTGGGTGATAATATACTATAGCAGTTGTTGGTGATAATATGACTATAGCAGTTTTTTGGGGGATAATATGACTATAAGCAGTTGTTGGGTGATAATATGATATAGCAGTCTTTGGGGGATAATATGACTATAGCAGTCTTTGGGTGATAAAAATTTACTATAGCAGTCTTTGGGTGATAATATGACTATAGCAGTCTTGGGTGATAATATGACATAGCAGTCTTTGGGTGATAATATGACTATACAGTTGTTTGGGTGATAATTATGGGCTATAGCATCTTTGGGTGATAAATATGACTATAGCAGTTTTTTGGGTGATAATATGACTATAAACAGTTGTTGGGGTGATAATATGACTATAGCAGTCTTTTGGGTGATAATATGACTATAGCAGTTGTTGGGTGATAATATGACTATAGCAGTTGTTGGGTGATAATATGACTATAGCAGTTGTTGGGTGAAAATATGACTATAAACAGTCTTTGGGGGATAAAATGACTATAGCAGTTGTCACGAAACCCACCCCTGGAGGTCTCCCTGACAGGATCGGTCTAGGTGGGAGTGAAGGGAGTGACTGACCTCACACGCTCCGCAAGAGACCACACAATAAAGATTACACACACAACACCCCATTTATTCACACCAGCAAAATAAACATTCCAACACACGCACCATGCACGATCACAATAAAGCACTCCAACGCACACAACATGCACAATCACGATCAAGCACTCCAAGCACACAACATGCACAATCACGATCAAGCGCTCCAACGCGCACACATGCACAATCACAATTCAAGCACTCCCACACCCACAACATGCACGATTATAAATAAATATTTCGCCATACGACGTATACGATCACAATTACAGCACTCCACACATATGACATTACACAATTATAAAAGGAATTATTTCCCCGTATCAATCCTTTCTCACACCATGGAGTGCGTCCACATCCCTGCCCCTGCCAATCCGCAGGGAGCACCCTGTCCCACTAGGTGCTCCGAGCCGGGGTTTGGGTTTTCGCAGGGAGTCGCCCAAAGCCGACACCCCGACTCCCAAGCGGGCAGTGAAGAGAGTGTCCCGGGGGGGGGGGGGGGGGGGGGGGGGGGGGGGGGGGGGGGGGGAGGGGGGGGGCTCTTTCTAGGCTAGTCCACCCGGCCGCCAAAGGCGTTTTGGCCTCCCCGGGCCAAAGGGGTGGGCCCGAGGGGGGGTGGCACCATCCCGTCCGTGGTCTCAGCCAGAACGTGGCCCCCGACCAGCACGTGGCACCATCCAGTTCGTGCTCCAGGTGATGCCCCCGGAGGGGGGAGGACGTAGCTGGGGGGAGAGTCGGAGAGGAGGAAAAGAAGAAGGAAGGAGGAAGGAAGAAGGGTACTGGAACCCTGCCGTCAGTACCGTCTGACCATTGCTGTCAAGTCTTAACAGCCACTCGCATGATGGGCGAGGGGAAGTGCACACAGTAAACCCATTGAATCAAGTCTTCTCACACGATGCAGGTAAAAGACTGCATTAAATCAACAGGTTATAAAACAAATATGAATTATCTTCACCCTTCTCTCACTCACGCTTAACGTTTTCCTTCCTTAGGAAATAAATCAACACAGCGACTATCGCTTAATAACTGCCACCACATTTGCAAATAATAATTCAATGGCATAACTGTCACATTTTATAAACACATTTCAAAATAACACAAATCTTCAACCACGCATCCGAACGACAAATCATGCGTACGCACGCTCGTGAACATAAAACTCGTTCTCCTTGCACACACAAACAGACGGTGGCCGAAGGATAAAAGTCCGGCGAATGTGACAGGGGCGGACGAGCGAGACCAAGCAAGTTCCAACCCTGAATCACCAGGTTCTCTCCCTTCCCCACCGACTACCGCATCACCAGATACATAAACAGGAGAAAGAATTTTGGAAATAATTTAGAATGGCCAGGTTAAAGATGGAATTAACCAGAGAAAAGGTCTCACACAATATTTCTCTTACAATTTCGAAAACAAAAGAAAATTGCGCAAAAGTGAAGACTAAGCCGGCTAACAACAACAAATCAAAACAAACAGACCACGAAACTGATGCTTACCAGCTACCGTGGGTGACCCCGAAGAGGCGGGTCAAAGGACTCTCTCTACCCTCTGTCCAGTCGAGAGGACAGAGGCGAAGATGCGGAAACAGAAGAAATGATGTCCTCTCCTACAGGCCGACTGCAGGAATTGAAAGTACTGACTGTACTCTCGATGATAAGGTAAAGAACCAGGACTGGAGCAGGCGCCCCAGAGACATCTTCCGCTCGAGTGAAGAGCTAACCTCCCTCAGCAATGGCGGCCAACATGCCATGCTGCGTCACAGAGTGAGCATACTTCAAACTAAAAGAAACGAAGCACGTGCGACAGGTAAAAAGACAGGCGAGAGGCCGATAGACAGAAAGTTCGAGAGAAAGGTACCGGCCACCCGTGAACTTGCAGGATGAATAGCACGGGCGGTGGAATTAGAGAGAGAGAGAGAGAAAGCAAACCGAAGTTGAGCTGAACCACACCAAGGTGCAACTGCACCACAAGCCACCCTAAGGGACGGATACACGACAACAGCAACGACAATAAACAAATAAGTAATTCCGCCACCCTAGGTGGGTCGAACGTCGTAGGCCTCGTGACAAACTCGTGACAGCAGTCTTTGGGTGATAATATGACTATAGCAGTCTTTGGGTGATAATATGACTATAGCAGTCTTTGGGTGATAATATGACTATAGCAGTCTTTGGGTGATAATATGACTATAGCAGTCTTTGGGTGATAATATGACTATAGCAGTCTTTGGGTGATAATATGACTATAGCAGTCTTTGGGTGATAATATGACTATAGCAGTCTTTGGGTGATAATATGACTATAGCAGTCTTTGGGTGATAATATGACTATAGCAGTTGTTGGGTGATAATATGACTATAGCAGTCTTTGGGTGATAATATGACTATAGCAGTCTTTGGGTGATAATATGACTATAGCAGTTGTTGGGTGATAATATGACTATAGCAGTCTTTGGGTGATAATATGACTATAGCAGTCTTTGGGTGATAATATGACTATAGCAGTCGTTGGGTGATAATATGACTATAGCAGTCTTTGGGTGATAATATGACTATAGCAGTCTTTGGGTGATAATATGACTATAGCAGTCTTTGGGTGATAATATGACTATAGCAGTTGTTGGGTGATAATATGACTATAGCAGTTGTTGGGTGATAATATGACTATAGCAGTCTTTGGGTGATAATATGACTATAGCAGTCTTTGGGTGATAATATGACTATAGCAGTCTTTGGGTGATAATATGACTATAGCAGTCTTTGGGTGATAATATGACTATAGCAGTTGTTGGGTGATAATATGACTATAGCAGTCTTTGGGTGATAATATGACTATAGCAGTCTTTGGGTGATAATATGACTATAGCAGTCTTTGGGTGATAATATGACTATAGCAGTTGTTGGGTGATAATATGACTATAGCAGTTGTTGGGTGATAATATGACTATAGCAGTTGTTGGGTGATAATATGACTATAGCAGTTGTTGGGTGATAATATGACTATAGCAGTCTTTGGGTGATAATATGACTATAGCAGTCTTTGGGTGATAATATGACTATAGCAGTTGTTGGGTGATAATATGACTATAGCAGTCTTTGGGTGATAATATGACTATAGCAGTTGTTGGGTGATAATATGACTATAGCAGTTGTTGGGTGTAATATGACTATAGCAGTTGTTGGGTGATAATATGACTATAGCAGTTGTTGGGTGATAATATGACTATAGCAGTCTTTGGGTGATAATATGACTATAGCAGTTGTTGGGTGATAATATGACTATAGCAGTTGTTGGGTGATAATATGACTATAGCAGTCTTTGGGTGATAATATGACTATAGCAGTTGTTGGGTGATAATATGACTATAGCAGTTGTTGGGTGATAATATGACTATAGCAGTTGTTGGGTGATAATATGACTATAGCAGTTGTTGGGTGATAATATGACTATAGCAGTTGTTGGGTGATAATATGACTATAGCAGTCTTTGGGTGATAATATGACTATAGCAGTTGTTGGGTGATAATATGACTATAGCAGTTGTTGGGTGATAATATGACTATAGCAGTTGTTGGGTGATAATATGACTATAGCAGTTGTTGGGTGATAATATGACTATAGCAGTCTTTGGGTGATAATATGACTATAGCAGTCTTTGGGTGATAATATGACTATAGCAGTCTTTGGGTGATAATATGACTATAGCAGTTGTTGGGTGATAATATGACTATAGCAGTTGTTGGGTGATAATATGACTATAGCAGTTGTTGGGTGATAATATGACTATAGCAGTTGTTGGGTGATAATATGACTATAGCAGTTGTTGGGTGATATATGACTATAGCAGTTGTTGGGTGATAATATGACTATAGCAGTCTTTGGGTGATAATATGACTATAGCAGTCTTTGGGTGATAATATGACTATAGCAGTCTTTGGGTGGTAATATGACTATAGCAGTCTTTGGGTGATAATATGACTATAGCAGTCTTTGGGTGATAATATGACTATAGCAGTCTTTGGGTGATAATATGACTATAGCAGTTGTTGGGTGATAATATGACTATAGCAGTTGTTGGGTGATAATATGACTATAGCAGTTGTTGGGTGATAATATGACTATAGCAGTTGTTGGGTGATAATATGACTATAGCAGTCTTTGGGTGATAATATGACTATAGCAGTCTTTGGGTGATAATATGACTATAGCAGTCTTTGGGTGATAATATGACTATAGCAGTCTTTGGGTGATAATATGACTATAGCAGTTGCAGTGTGGGGGAAAGGAGAGTGGGTTAGAGGATTCTTAAACAGCATGGTTGCCGTGGCAACGGTCTTAGTGGTGATGGCGATGGTTCATAGTGGCTACATAAATGCGCTTTAGTATTCTGAAGAAATGGAATAAGCGATATACGATGAGCACACAGGAGAGAACACAGAACATGAAGAGATGACCACACGGAGGGCATGAAGCGGAAAGCTATGCAGGTCAACTGGACACGAGGTAGTTTAACAGTACAGGCCAAGCTGCAGAACAAGTGGAAGCAGCAGCATCCTCGCCACAACAGAGCAGACCCGCACTACCTGCTGACTCGACGAGAGCAGGTAGCTATTTTCAGGCTCAAGACAAGCCACACAACCGCCTGAAACACCATCTATTTATTAAACTCCGCATCGGCAACACAGAGCAGTGCCCCATGCAGAACAGGCAGCCAGACAACAGAACATCTGCTGCAGTCCTGCCCGCTTCACCAAGCGCTCCGAGAGAAAACCTGGCCCGACCCAATACCAGTGGCCCAGAAGCTCTACGGAGGACTGGAGGACCTGCGACGTACTGCTACCTTCGTCGGGGAGACGGGGAATCCATCTGACAAATGACGAACGAGACATCAACAAACAGTGCAGGGCCTGCATTCTGCTGTTATTAAGTTAAGTGAACTTCATAAGGCTTAATTTCCCTACAAATATCAGGTGTCCCTGTGGCTCAGTGGTTAAAGCGCGAGTCATTAAGTGGAAAATGAGCATTACCAGAGGGTCATGGGTTCGAATCCCAGCCATGGCTCGTCCCAAGATGGGGAAACAAAAAAAAGGGGCAGCAGAGGGACATCCGGAGTCATGAACCGGGTGTGGCCCAACCCCCCTAGAGTGTCAGGAGATAAGGGCCGAAACACTTGCTTGAAGGGGGCTTCTCTTCTGAGGACTCTCTGCTGCCACGCTCTCCACGAGTTTCTTTCTACTCTCCCGCTGCTACACACCTCTCCTAATCTAATTCGTGTGACTTTTCTTTTCTGTTTGGTAATGTGATCACAGTAGCTTAAAAAAAATCCCCAAACGCTCTCCTCTTAAATGACGTATTCCTGATCAGATCAATGATTCCTTCACCGGACCAGGAAGCTGTTGACTATTAACGCAGTGGCCTTGCGCCACAAGCGTTATTGGAGGATATTAAAAGCACAGCGATGTCAACTATGGGGATGTGACGAGCCACGACTGCAAACAACTCCATCAGACGAAGAGAGAAGCTCTGAAATTCAAGTGACGTTGGGCTGTCAGAGCTTTGCTGTCAACATGACTCCAAAGCTATGAGCTTATATGCACGCATGCACGTACGCATGCGCGCGCGCAGAGAGAGAGAGAGAGAGAGAGAGAGAGAGAGAGAGAGAGAGAGAGAGAGAGAGAGAGAGAGAGAGACTCCTCTCCATCTACACATTTGTTTGTTTTTGTTTTGCTTTTATTGCTCTATGGATCCTGTAGTCTACAATATTTTCTTTTTTGTTTTCTTATGTGTCCATTTATATGTGGTTTCTTGCTTTATGACACTCAGAGAGAGAGGAGAGAGAGAGAGAGGGAGACAGACAGACGGACGGACAGACAGGGTCAGAGGCAAAGACAGAGAGGAACAGGAAGACAGAGGCAGAAAAAAAACAAGATGTAAAGCATATAAACGTATTCCCAGTTTATCCTGAATATGTGTGAGATATTCCATAAAGAGGAAAAACCGTCTTGGACTGGTGTAACCGTTAGTAATGGCTATTGTGGTAAACATCGGCCATTATCTATTACCTATAATGAACATACTTACAAATTTTCAGAAAGATCGGTCAAGAACTTCCTGAGATTTTCCATCAAGAAGAAAACCATTATGGGCCTTTAGTAACGGCTATAACGGTAAACTAAAGCATCGGGAATCATCTGTGACCCATAATGAACATACCTACAAATTTTCAGAAATATCGGCCACACACTTTCTGAGATATTCCATAAAAAGTAAAAACCGTTAGGGGCCGTTATAGCCGTTATTAACGGCTATAACGGTAAACTAAAACGTCGGGCATCATTCGTGACCCATAATGAACATACCTACTAATTTTCACAAGGATCGGCCAAGTACTTCCTGAGACATTCCATAAAAAAGAAAAAACCGTTATGGGCCGTTATAGCCGTTAGTAACGGTTATAACGGTAAACTAAAACATCGGTTATCATCCGTGACCCATAATGAACATACCTACAAATTTTTGGAAAGATCGGCCACGTACTTTCTGAGATATTCCATAAAGAAGAAAAATCGTTATGGGCAGTTATGGCCATTAGTAACGGCTATAACGGTAAAATAAAACATCAGGTATCATCCGTGACCCATAATGAACATACCTACAAATTTCCAGAAAGATCGACAGAGTGCTTTTTGAGATATTCCATAAAGAAGAAAAACCGTTATGAGTCATTATAGCCGTTAGTAACGGCTTTAACGGGGTAAACTAAAACATCGGGCATCATCCGTAACCCATAGTGAACATACCTGCTAATTTTCACAAAGATCGGCCGAGTACTTACTAAGATATTCCATGAAGAAGAAAAACCGTCATGGGCCGTTACAGCCATTAGTAACGGCTATAACGGTAAACTAAAACATGGGGCATCATCCGTGACCCATAATGAACATACCTGCTACTTTTCACAAAGATCGGCCGAGTACTTACTAAGATATTCCATGAAGAAGAAAAACCGTTACAGGCCGTTACAGCCGTTAGTAACGGCTGTAAGGGTAACCTAAAACATCAGGCATTATTCGTGACCCATAATGAACATACCTACAAATTTTCAGAAAGATCGGTCAAATGCTTTCTGAGATATTCCATGAAGAAAAAAGTTACAGGCCGTTACAGCCGTTAGTAACGGCAACTAAAACGTCAGGCATCATCCGTGACCCATAATGAACATACCTGCTAATTTTCACAAAGGTCGGCCAAGTACTTTCTGAGATATTCCATAAAGAAGAAAAACCGTTACAGGCCGTTGCAGCCGTTAGTAACGGATGTAGCGGTAAACTATAACATCGGGCATCATCCGTGACCCATAATGTACATAGCTACAAATTTTCAGAAAGATCGGCCCAGTAGTTTTGTCTGGAGCGACTGGAACACATTTTGACTACGGACGGACGGACGGACGGACGGACACACACACACACACACACACACACACACACACACACACACACACACACACACACACACACACACACACACACACACACCACCACACACACACAGAGAGCATTTCTTCGTTCCCGTTCTAAAGTACTCCCTGTTCTATAAAAACTGGAAGTACAACAATCAGATGGCCACACAGAGAGATAACAGAAGGACGCTGTGGAACTGGCGTGGGCGTGAGACAGAGATGGAGGTGAGGATGCAGGGTACGTTATCATGTTGATTCGTTCAATGATTCGCAGAACGATATCTGACTTTAAAACCATGATCTTTCAGACCACTCATAACACGTGGACGCAATCTGTGTTAATTCATTAGTTGAACCTCTAGGCTTTCTCCCAACGCCGACTCTCCTGCCCAGTCCTAATACCTCCACCTTCCACTCCTCCCATCTCTCCTTCCGTAACCCGTTCCAAATCAGCCTTCCATCCTCCTCTCCACTGCCTCAATGGGTCTCTTCTCTGTGTTGTTGGCTCTTGGCGAGATGAAAAGGAAGACAGAGAGCCAGGTATACAGGGCGGTAGAGCCAACTTCAACCTCCATTCTAATCCTGTTAATGAAAGTTCCGTCCTCCATTCCGTCAGATTCTTGTTGTTGTTGTTGTTGTTGTTTTTCCTCTTCTTCTTCTTCTTCTTCTTCTTTCTTCTTCTTCTTCTGCTCCTCCTCCTCCTCCTCCTCCTTCTATTCATCATCATCGTCATCGTCATCTTTTTCTTCTTGTTGTTCTTCAGCTGCTTCGCGATGTTCTTGTTCTTGATGTTGCTGTTCTTGTTGTTCTTGATAGGTTTGTTATTGTTATTTTGTTTCTGTTGCTCTCCTCCACCTCCTCCTACTCCTCCGCCTCCTCCTCCTCCTTCTTGTAGTCCTAATCGTCCTAGAGAGCATCAAACCTATCGGATCTCTCTCTCTCTCTCTCTCTCTCTCTCTCTCTCTCTCTCTCTCTCTCTCTCTCTCTCTCGGATAATGATAAATATAGATGGTTTCACTCTTTCAAAAATGTCTTTGAACCTGAAAAATATTTATCATGTGTTACTAATAAGTGGCATAGAGACAGCTTCTCAAGATTTCGACTCCGAGTTTGTGGCCTTAAAAACTGTATTCAGTGGTTTCGAAACGACCAAACAGATATTAATTGCCCATCATGTGGAAATGGATTCGAAAATGAAACTCATGTTTTATTTTACTGTACCACTTATGATGATATCCGTAAAAAATGTGCCATACTGGAATCCTTCCCATACAATCCCGATCAGAACAAAGTTGTAAAAATCCTTTCCAGTAGTAATGAAACTGTTATTAAATCTGTTGCTAAATTTATATCACAGGCAATGAAGATAAAAAGGTAAGTTAGAATGATTTGGGGTGATAACTTTTTCTTGAAAAAATTAAACCCAGTCAAGGGTGTTTCCCGTTAAAATAGGGGGTGTGTGTGTGTGTGGGGGGTGTGTGTGTGTGTGGGGTGTGTGTGTTGCTGTTTTTTGGTGCGCCCCCGGTTTTTTGTGTGCGTGTATGTTTATGCATGTGTGAAATCAGTAAATTTTATTGAAATGGCAAAACAATTTTTTCATTTCCCCTTTTCTTAAACTGTTACTGCTAGAAATAAAACTTTGTCATTGTCGTCTCTCTCTCTCTCTTTTCTTCTCTCTCTCTCCTCCTCTCTCTCTCTCTCTTCCCCTGGGGGAAATAAATTTCGGGGCGTGCGTGGGTTTTGTGTTGGGGTGTGTGTGTGTGTGGGGGTTTGTGTGTGTGTGGTTTCGTGGTGCGGCGTGTTTTTTTTTTGTGTTTATATTTTATGTGTTTATTTTTTTTTTATATTTAGTATTTTTTATATATTTATCAAACCAACTAATTAAAATTTTTAAAGGGTAAGTTCCCCGCACGTTCCAGCAACTTACAGAGCGCTTGGTGTTGCAAAGACTGCAAGAAATTGATTTTTAAACCCAAAACTTGGCCCCTTATGTTTGATTGGCGAAAGGGGGAAAAATAAGATTTTTTTGCCGTGGTAGATGATTTTGCCTAATAACAGTAGTGCTTGAAATGGGTGAATGGAGAAAAAAAATAAATGCTTCTTTAAAAATGGCCCTTCAGCATGGCTTATTGTGTCCCAAGGGGGAGACATCCTCCCAAAAGGAGGGGGGTTTTCACTTAAAATATAACTCCTGGTCCCTTTTCCGAATTTCGTAACCTTTTTGTTTTTCCTCAGTGACCGCGGGGAAAAAGGTTAAATTTGGGCTCCCCTGCCCCTTTTATTTTTTAAAAAGTATGCAAATTTTCCAAAAAAGGTGGTGTAAAAAATTCCGTAGTTTTTTGTTGAGTTTTTAAAAAAAACCCAAAAAAAGGTGCCACCTAAGAAGCAAAAAAATTTATGAAAGAGCAAAACAACTACTTTTTTGGAAAAGTAAAAAAAAATTTAAAAGTTTTCCTCCCTTTGGCACAAGTGCTGAGGGTCAGTTCTTTTGGTTTTAATCCGAAAAGGGTTTAAAAAACAACAAACTAATAAAATTTCCCAAAGGGTTAAATTTCCGAGCAAACCCTTCAGCAACTTTTCGAGCGCTTGGTGTTGCAATGACGGGAAGGGAAAAATTTTAATTATAAAAAAACCTTTCTTTTTGTCTTTGATTTACGAAAAAAAAGGGGGGGAAAAAAGGGAAATTTTTTTCTGAGTGGTTTTTGATTTGCCCAACTAACGTATGTGTTGGGGGGGGTGAATGGGAGAAAAATTTAAAAGGGAAGGTTCTTTTAAAAAAGAGCCTTCAGCAAGGTTTATAGTGGCCAAAGGGGGGGGGAAAACCTCAAAAGGGAGGAAATAAATAACATATAATTTTCCCGGTCATATACCGTATTTGAAACCCGGGTTTTTTCTCCTCAGGGACGCCGGGGAAAATGGGGAATTTTTCTCCCTGCCTTTTCAGTTTTAAGAAGAATGCAATCCCGAAAGGTTTGGGGGACAATTTCCGTTGTTATTTGGGTTGGGGTTTTTTTAAAAACCAAAAAAAAGGTGCCCCAAAAGAAGGGAAAAAAAAATTCATGAAAGAGAAAACAAGCTACATTTTTTTTGTGAAAAGTAAAAAAAAAAAAGATATCCTCTTAAAACACAAATGCTGAGGGTCAGTTCTTTGGGGTGAATCTGCAAGGCTAAAATACAAACAAACTTTAAAAAATTCCAAAGGTTTAAATACCGCGCACCGTTCCAGGGAAAAAACAGGCCCGCTTGGTGTTTCAATGACGCAAGAAATTTTGAATTATAAACAAAGCTTGCCCCTTTTTGTCTTAGATTTACGAAAAAGGGGGGAAATTTAAGTTTTTATCTTTTCAGTGGTAGTTTATTCTTTCCTTAAATAACAGTAAAGTGCTGAGTGGGTGAATGGGAAAAAAAATAAAATAAAAACTTCTAAAAATGAGCCTTCCCGCAAGCTTATTGTGGGTTTCCAAGGGGGGGAATAACCCCAATAGGGAGGGGAAAACCCCTAACATTTTTAAATCCTGGTCATATCGATATTTCGAAAAACCCTTTTTGTTTCTCTCAGTGAAACCCCGGAAAATGGGAATTTGTTTCCCCTGCCTTTTCTGTTTTAAGAAGAATGCAATCCCCGAAAAAAGGTGGTGTACAAAACCGTAGTATATTTTTGGTTTTCCCCCCAAAAAAAACCCAAACCCAAAGGTGCCCCCTAAGAAGCCAAAAAAAAAATCATGGAAAAAGCAAAACAAATAAAATTTTTTTGGGGGAAAGTAAAAAATTTAAAAAGGGTTTTCCCCTTAAAACACAAGTTTCGGGGTCCCGTTCTTGGTTTGAAACCGCAAAGGGGTAAAATTTCAACAAATAATAAATTTCCCAAAGGGTAAGTACCCCGCCCGTTTCCAGCCCCTTAAAAAAGAGGAGCTTTTTGTTGGGAATGGGCTGCAAGAAATATTGAATTATAAAAAAGCTTGCTCTTATGTCTTTTGATTGGGGCCCCCCCCCCCCCAAAAAGGGGGAAAAAAAGCATTCATTTCTGCAGTTGGGAGAGATTTGCCTAACTAACAGTATATGCTTGGGGTGGGGAATGAATGGAGGAAAAAAATTGCTTCTAAAAAATGAGTTTAAAAAGCTTTTAGTCTCCAAAGGGGGGGTCCTCCAATTTGGGAGGGAAAAATCACTAAAAAAATAATCCTGGTCTTTTACCGATATTTCGAAACCTTGTTGTTTCTCCTAGTGCCGGAAAGGGAAAATGGTTTAATTTGGGCCCTTTTGCCTTTTCAGTTTTTAAAAAGAATTTCAAAACCCCGAAAAGGCCCGGGTACAATTAAACCCTTTTTGGATATTTGTTGAGTTTTCAAAAAACCAACCCCAAAAAGGTTTAAACCCAAAAAGCAAAAAAAATTTATAAAGAGCCAAAAAAAGCAATTTTTTTTTTGAAAAGTTAAAAAATATTTAAAAAAATATCCCCTTTGACCAAGTTTCTGAGGGGGGCGTTTTGGAATGAATCCGCAAGGGACTAAATTTCAACAAAAATAATAAAATTTTTAAGGTAAGTACCCCGCACGTTCCAGCAATTACAGGGAGTTGGTGTTTCAATTTAATGCAAGGGAAAAATTTTAATTTATAAAAAAAAGCTTGCTTTATGTCTTAGATTGACGAAATGGGGGAAATTTTGCCTTCATTTCTGCCCGTGGTAGATGGGTTCTGCCCCACTAAAAGTATTGCTTGAGGGGTGAAGGGAAAATAAAATTTAAAAACTTTAAAAAATGAGCCCTTTAGGGAAGTTTTAGTTCCAAGGGGGAGACATCCTCCAAAAGGGGGGGAAATCCCCTAAAATATAAAACCCCGGTCATTTTACCCATTTTCGAAACCTTGTTGTTTTCCTCAGTGACCCCGGGGAAAATTTGGTTTAAATTTTATCCCCCTGCCTTTTCGTTTTAAGAAGGGAAAGCAACCCCAAAAAAAAGGCTGGGGTAAATTTTCCGTGGGATATTTGTTGGTTTTCCAAAAAACCAAACCCAAAAGGGGCCAAATTAAAAAGAAAGAAAAACTGAAAGAGCAAAATAAACTACATTTTCTTGTGAAAAAATAAAAAAATATAAAAAGATAACCTCTTAAGACACAAGTGCTGAGGGGGCGTTCTTTGGGTTTTAAACGCAAAGGGGCTAAATTCAACAAATAATAAAAATTCCCGGATAAAATCCCCGCACCGTTCAGCAAAATACAGAGGAGCCCCTTTGGGGTTGCAATGAATGAAAAAAATATTGAATTTAAAAAAAGCTTTCTCTTATGTTGAGATTGAGAAATAGGGGGGAAAAAAAACAATTTTTTTCTGCAGTGGTAGATGATTTTTGCCTAATAACGTATGTGCTTTGGGGGGGGTTTTTTGGAGAAAAATAAAATTAAAAGCTTTTTAAAAATTTTGGTTCAGCAGCTTATATTTCCAAGGGGGGGGAACTACTCCAAAAGGGAGGGGAAATCCCCTAATATTTAAATCCGGGGCATTACCCAAAATTTCGAAACCTTGTTGTTTTTCCTCAGTGGGCCGCGGAAAAGGGAAAGAAAAAAAAAAAAAAAACCCAAAAAAAACCCACAAAACCCCAAAACAAAAAAACCCCCCCCCCCCCCAAACATAAGAAAAAACAAAAAAAAAACCCCCACCAAAAAAAAAAAAAAAATGGTAATTTGCTTTCCTTTTTGGTTTTCCCCGGGTTTTTAAAAAAATAAATTTCCAAGGGAAAAAGGCTGGTTACAATTTCCGTTGGGGTTTTTGTTTAAAAATTTTAAAAAAACCAAAAAAAGGTTTCCACCCAAAAAGCAAAAGGGGGAAAAAAATGAAACAAAACAAGGGGGGAAAATTTTCCCCTTTTTGGGGAAAGGGGGGAAAAAAAATAAAATAAATCCTTTTTAAAAAAATGACCTTGAGGGGGTTGTTCCTTTGGGGGGGGGGAAACCCAAAGGGATAAAAACCAAAATTAAAACCAAATAAGCCCGGCAATTTCCGAATTTCGAACCTTTGGTTTTTTTCCCTGACCGCGGGAAATTGGAATTTAAACCAAAGGGTTCCCCTTTAAGGGTTTTAAGAAGAATAATAAAAAATGCTTTCATATTCCTGGGAAATTTTTTTGTTTTAAAAAAAAACCCCAAAGGGGGGTTTTGGAAAAAAAAATTAAAAATAAAATTAATTTTCTTTAAAAAAAAAATATTAAAAAGGCCCTTTTAAATCCCAAGGGGGGGAGTTTTTTTATTTTGGGAAAGGGAAAAAAAAAACTTTAAAATTTTTTTCCGGTATTTTAACCCATTTAATTTCGAAACCCTTTTTGGGGTTTTTCCCTGACTGCAAAAATTGGAATTTAAAACCCTTGCCTTTTCAAAATTTAAAAAAATTGCAAAATTCCCCAAGAAAGGGGGTGTTTTTAATAAAGTTTTTGTTGAGTTTTAAAAAAAAAACCAAAAGGTGGGGAACCTTTTAAAAATTCCCAAAAGGGGGGAAAAACTAAAGGGGGGGAAAAAAACTTTCATTTTCTTGGGGAAAAGTAAAAAATTTTTTTTAAAAAAGGGAATTTTTCCTCTTGACCTTTAGGGGGTTTTTGGAAATGAATCCGAAAAAGGGACTAATATAAACAAAAAAACCAAAAAAGGGGCCCCGAAGCCAGAAAAAATTAAAGAGCCAAAACTTTTTTTGGAAAAGAAAAATATTAAAAATTATTTTAAAAAAAGTTGGGGGAATTCTTGGGTTTTCGAAAGGGGCAAAAAAACAAAATTAAAAATTTCCCGGGTAAGTTCGCCAACCTTAAAATTTTGGCGAGGGGGTGAAAGGGGAAAATAAAATTAAAAAATTTAAAAAAGCTTGCCTTATGTCTTAAGGGGGGGACTAAATAGGGGGGAAAATAACAACATATCTCCTTTGGGAATGATTTTCCCAAACCGTTGTTTTTTTAGTGAGGGGGAGAAAAATTAAAATTTTCCTTTTGCCTTTCCAAATTTAATAGAAGGGGGGAAAACCCAAAAAAGGGGGGTTTAAAAATAACCCGGTTTGGAAAATTTGTTGGTTTTCCCAACCCAAAAGGTTTTAATTTGAAAGCCCAAAAAAATATGAAAATAGAAAACGGGGTTTTCCTTTTTTTTTGTGAAAAAAAAAAAAAATGATAAAAAAAAAAAAGAAAAATCCTTTTTTTTAAAAAAAAAAACCCAAAAAGTGCTGAGGGGTTTTGTTTTTGGAAAGAATCCGCAAGGGACTTTAAAAAACCAAAAAATAATAAATTCCAAGGTTTAAATTCCCCGCACCGTTTTCCCGCAAAAATTTAAAAGCAGCTTGGTTTGGAATTTACTGCAAGGGAAAAATTTTTAATTTTAAAAAAAGCTTGTCTTTTTGTCTTAGATTGAGAAATAGGGGGGGGGAAAAAGCATTCATATCTGCAGTGGTAGATGATTCTGCCTAACAACGTAAAGTGCTTGGGTGGGTAAAGGGAAAAAAAAAATAAATTTCTTCTAAAAAATTTAGCCTTCAGCAAAACTTTTAGTCTCCCAAAGGGGGGGAATCCCCAAAAGGGAGGGGAAAATCACTAACTTTTTAACTCCCGGTCATATTTCCGATATTTTGAAACCTTGTTTTTTTCCTTTAGGGACCCCGGAAATTTTGGGAATTTGACTCCCTGCCTTTTCAGTTTTAAGAAGGGGTGCAATCCCGAAAAGGCTGGTGTACCCAACGTTGTATATTTGTTGAGTTTTTAAAAAACCAACAAAGGGGCCAACCCAAGAAGAAAAAAAAAAAACATGAAAGAGCAAAAAAAGCTACAAATTTTTTTGTTGGGAAAAATTTTAAAAAAAATAAAAAGATATCCTCTTAAGACACAAGTGCTGAGGGTCAGTTCTTGGAATGAATCCGCCCAAAGGGGCTAAAATACAAAAAAAACTAATAAATTCCAAAAGGGTAAGTCCGCGCACCGTTCCAGGCAATTACAGAAACGCTTTGGGGGTTTTCAATGACTGCAAGAAATATTGGGAAATTTTTAAAAAAAAAATTGCTCTTTTGTCTTAGAAATTTTGGGAAATTTGGGGGAAAAAAAGCAAATTTATCTGCAGGGGTAGTGTTTTTTCCTAACTAAAAATTTGTGCTTTGGGTGGGTGAATGGGAAAAAAAAAAATAAAGCTTCTAAAAATTTAGCCTTCAGCAAGCTTTAGTCTCCGGGGGGGGGACATCCCCCAATAAGGGGGGGAAAATCCTAAAAATATAACTCCTTTTCATTTTACCCGATATTTCGAAAACCCTTGGGTTTTTTCTCCCCTTTTACGCCGGAAATTTGGGAATTTGACTCCTCTGCCTTTTCAGTTTTAAGGAAAAGGGGAAAGCAATTTCCCGAAAAGGGTGGTGTACAATTTTCCGTAGTATATTTGTTGAGTTTTCCCCAAAAAAAAAAAACCAAAAAGGGGCACCAAAAAAGCAAAAGAAAACATTTAAAGGAAAATAAACTACATTTTCTTTTGAAAAGTAAAAAATTTTAAAAAGATATCCCCTTAAGACCCCAAGTGTGAGGGTCAGTTCTTGGGAATGAACCGCAAGGGACTAAAATACAACAAACTAAATAAATTTTCCAAAGGGTAAATACCCCGAAACCCTTCCCGCAACTTACGAGCGGTTGGTGTTGCAAGGGCTGCAAAAAATATTGAATTTTTAAACAAAGCTTGCTTTGGGCTTAGATTGACGAAAAAGGGGGGGAAAAAAAGCATTCTTTTCTGCAGGGGGTAGATGATTCTGCCTAAATAACAGTATTGCTTGAGTGGGTGAATTTGGGGGAAAAAAAAAAATAAAGGGTTCTAAAATGGGCCTTCAGCAAGTTATAGTCTCCAAGGGGGAAAGGGCTCCTTTCCAAAAGGGGGGAAAACATAACATATAACTCCGGGTCTTTTACCGATATTTCCCCAAAACCCTTTTTGGGGGTTTTTTCCCCAAATGACCGCGGAAAGTGGTAATTTTTACTCCTCTGCCTTTTCAGTTTTAAGAAGAAAGCAATCCCCCAAAAGGTGGTGTAAAAAATACCTAGTTATTTTTTTGGTTTTTAAAAAAAAACCCCCAAAAGGGGCCACCAAAAAAGCAAAAGAAAATAAAGAAAGGCAAAACAAACTACATTTTTTTGTAAAAATTAAAAAAATAAAAGATATCCCCTTAAGACACAAATGCTGGGGTTTTAGGTTTTGGAATGAAACCCCAAGGGGGCTAAAATTTCCCAAAAAACTAAAATTCCAAGGAAAAAAGTTTCCGCGCACCGTTCCCGCAACTTACAGAGCGTTGGTGTTGCAATTTATGCAAAAAATATTGAATTATAAAACAAAAAACCCTTTCTTTATGTCTTTTTTTGACGAAATAGGGGGGAAAAAAAGCAAAATTTTTAATTGCAGTGGTAGATGATTCTGCCCAACTAACATATGTGCTTGAGTGGGGGGAATGGAGAAAAAAAAAAATTTTAATTTCTTCTAAAAAAGAGCCTTTAGCAAGTTATAGTTCCCAAAGGGGGTAGACCTTTCCCCCAATAGGGAGGGAAAAAAACCCCTAAAAATTTAAAAACCCGGTATATACCGATATTTTGAAAAACCCTTTTTGGGTTTCCCCTCCCGGCCCCCCCCCCGGGAAAATGGTTTAAATTTGGGCTTTCCCCTGCCCTTTTTAGGTTTTTTAAAAAGAATGCAAACCCCCGAAAAGGCCCGGTTTCAATACCTTGGGATATTTTTTGGTTTTTCCCAAAAAAACCCAAAAAAGGTGCCCCCTTAAAAAGCAAAAAAAAAAAATGGAAAAAAGCAAAAAAAGTACATTTTCTTTTGAAAAGTAAAAAAAAAATAAAAAAAATTTTTCCTCTTAAGGGCCCAAGTGCTGAGGGGCAGTTTTTTGGAAAGAAAACCGCAAGGGGGCTAAAATTTTCAACAAACTAATAAATTCCAAGGATTAAATACCCCGCCCCGTTCCCGAAAAATTAAAGGAGAGGGTTTTGTGCAATTTACTGCAAGAAAAATTGAATTATAACAAAGCTTGTTTTATGTTTAGAATTTTACGAAATTGGGGGAAATAAGATTTTTATCTGCAGTGGTAGAGATTCTGCCCAACTAACGTAGTGCTTGAGGGGGGTGTTTTGGGGAAAAAAAAAAAATAAATGTTCTAAAAATGAGCCCTTTAGAAGCTTATAGTTCCAGGGGGGGGGACATCCTCCCAAAAGGGGGGGGAAAATCACTTTTAAAAATTTTAAATCCGGGGCATAAACGATATTTTTGAAAAACCCTTTTTTTTTCCCTTTAGTGGGGCCCCGGAAAATGGTAATTTGACTTTCCCCTGCCTTTTCAGTTTTAAAAAGAATGCCCAAACCCGAAAAGGGGGGGTGTTACAATTTCCGGGGTTTATTTGTTGGTTTTCAAAAAAACCAAAACCCCAAAAATGCCACCCAAGAAGCAAAAAAAAATCAAAGAAAAGGAAAACAAGTTCTTTTTTTTTTGAAAAGTAAAATATAAAAAGAAAATCCTTAAGAACCCCAAAATGGAGGGTCGTTTTGGAATGAACCCCAAGGACTAAATTTCAAAAAAACTAAAAAATTCCCAAGGATAAGTACCGCGACCGTTCCAGCAACTTACAGGGAGCCCTTTGGGGTTTGGAATGACTGCAAAAAAAAATTGAATTATAAACAAAACCCTTTTCTTTTGTCTTAGATTGAACCCAAAAAGGGGGAAAAAAAGCATTT
>CM031598.1:112536059-112541059 GCA_018398815.1 Conus ventricosus
CGGATTGGCTTTAATTTCCCTTTAACATTTGTTTCAATTCCCTGTAACGTTTGTTTCAATTCCCTTTATCATTTGTTTCAATTCCCTGTAACGTTTGTTTCAATTCCCTTTATCATTTGTTTCAATTCCCTGTAACGCTTGTTTCAATTCCCTTTATCATTTGTTTCAATTCCCCGTAACGTTTGTTTCAATTCCCTTTACCATTTGTTTCAATTCCCTGTAACGTTTGTTTCAATTCCCTTTATCATTTATTTCAATTCCCTGTAACGTTTGTTTCAATTCCCTTTATCATTTGTTTCAATTCCCTGTAACGTTTGTTTCAATTCCCTTTAACATTTGTTTCAATTCCCTTTAACATTTGTTTCAATTCCCTTTAACATTTGTTTCAATTCCCTTTAACATTTGTTTCAATTCCCTTTAACATTTGTTTCAATTCCCTTTAACATTTGTTTCAATTCCCTTTACCATTTGTTTCAATTCCCTTTAACATTTGTTGCAATTCCCTTTAACATTTGTTTCAATTCCCTTTAACATTTGTTTCAATTCCCTTTAACAATTGTTTCAATTCCCTTTAACATTTGTTTCAATTCCCTTTAACATTAATTTTGTTTCAGTTTCCGCCTGCGGTCATATCACTTTCAAATCAGCACTTAGATTCTATAACCCCCACCCGTCGTCCACATGAAAACTAATATTCTATTACCCCCACCCGTCGTCCACATGAAAACTAATATTCTATAACTCCACCCGTCGCCCACATGAAAACTAATATTGCTGATTGTTTGTCTTCAATACATTCTATCGTCAGCTTCTTTTCATTGCTGATTGTTTGTCTTCAATACATTCTATCTTCACCTTCTTTTCATTGTTGGTTCAATTTTCGATTTTGTCACCACGACCTCTCCGCAGTTCACTAGGTTAGAGAACGTGAAGAGACATTGGACAAATGATGTTGTTTTGTTGTCTTCGTTACAATTTTAATTCGTCAAATTGGCTTGTTTAGCGTGAAATTTAGTCACCAAACACCTGCGATTTAGAGTTACGCGAAACGAATTGACATCGGATATACAGTTTTGGTTTTTGCCAGTGTGTTATATCGATCGCGATCGCCGTGCATTGATTATGGGCATTCGCTGGCAGGACAAAGTCACAAACCAAGAAGTGTTGGACAAAGCTGGCTTGGCAAACGTTGAGTCAATGTTGCTGAAGACTCAGCTACGCTGGATTGGGCTCGTCATCAGAATGGACGACAGCCACATCCCCAGACAACTGATTTATTATGGTGAGTTCAAGGAAGGCTCACGCACACAGGGAAGGTCCAGACTGAAATACAAAGGTACCCTTAAGAGCAATCTCGGATGGTGCGGCATCCAGCCTCGCGAGCTGGAAACCCTTGCTGCTGACAGACCATCTTGGAGGTCCCTCAGCTTTACAGCAACAGCTGCCTTCCAAGAGGACAGAAGACTGCGTCTCGCCGCTGCAAGGGACAGACGACACAGGGCCTCTTCCTCTTCAGTTCCCAAACTCAGACCATCGATGTGTCATCTGTGGGCGCCTGTGTGCTTCCAGCTTCGGGCTCCGGACTCACATGCGCTGTAATCGTCATCGTTGAGCACACAGACCATCGTCTTCGTCGGCTTCCCACGGACTACTACTTGGTATTTTCAGGTGTTAGTATCTCCCAACGCCACCAGCAACTGACCGTGTTGTACAAAACAAAAAGATATCAGACAAACATCTTGGGATTTTTCCTCCAGTGCATTATATGTGTGATATCGAGGTTGACATTTCGCTGTTGTCACCAATGTTACGCTTATTGTCTTGTTATTGATGCTGCTTCTGTTGTTATTGACGTTCGTATTGGTGGCGGTATTACTTCCACTGTTGTTGAATGTGTCGTGTTCATACTGTCGTTCCTATTCCGTTTTCATTTTTGTTCCCCTTATGATTTCCTCATGAACTATCACAATGGAAGTAAACAGATTCTAGAATAAGAAACTGTACCGAAAAACTGTATCGATAGGTAGACAGACAGATGATTAATTGGAGAGGTAGACAGACAGACATGTAAACAGACAGACAGACAGACAGACAGACAGATAGATAGATAGATAGATAGATAGATAGATAGATAGATAGATAGATAGATAGATAGATAGATAGATAGATAGATAGATAGATAGATAGATAGATGATTAGTAAGATAAATAAACGAGTAGGATAGATAGTAGGATAGGTCAATGCGTGGATACGCAGATACATACATCCAGGAATATATATATACGTTTACATTGCTAGAAAGTGTTAATATTCTATAAAGAAGAGATCTCACATCAGAGACAGTGAAAATTTCATCAACGGTCACTTTGTCATTATATTATGAAACGGATGCTGAACCCGCCGCTTGATTCAAATTAACGCCACAGATTTGCAAGAAAATGCAATGAGATCTCTTTTCAACTACAGACCACATTTCCACCAGGTTTAACTGAAATCGAGATCAAGGGCGTGAGTTTTGTTCCGTTACCATACTGACGGACGAAAGAAAAGCTGGCCATTGTAGCTAATGGACACTGGTAACAATGTACACTGACTTGACAAAAATGTTCATAAGTAGTTAAAACACGAAAATACCATGGACTGGGTTGGCAGACAAACCGTCGGATAGAGATGGAGGAAGACGTGGTGTGGGTAGAAAAGGGCATAAGGGTGGTTAGCAAGTATCAGCCTGATGTCTTATAGCATCTGTAGTTCTGTGAGGACAGCATAGTGTACGGCAGGCTTAACATGTTCTACATGCGTGTATTTGTAAAAGGAGAGAATACGCACACATTCAAGCGCGTACTTTCAGCTGATGCACTTTGTAAAATCCTGCTTTTCGAGAAAGAAAGATAGTGCACAGACACACACATTCATGCGCATGATGCAATTCATATTATCTGTCTTGTCGATACGTATGTTAATATAGAGACAAACACACACACACACACACACACACACACACACACACACACACACACACACACACACACACACACACACACACACGCACACACACACACACACAAAGACGGCGAGTAAAGCATCTTGGCTTCTTTCCGCTGAGAATTCGCGCACTCATTGATATGAACTAAAAAAAAAAAAACGTTGCCTTAAAAGTCCACGTCAGAGAGAAAAGTCTTTTTGAAATGCTTACGGCTTTTTTTTTTCTTTTTTTTTCCAGTTTATCCTCCGGAAGTAATACTGCCTTCTGATAGCTAAAAACAAAATGGTCGGAATTCCAGAAGTAATAATGTCTTCTGATAGGTAAAAACAAAATGGTCGGAATTTCTAACTCCCCCTATGGTGAATCACACACATGCAAATGAAAAGTTCGAAATCATATGCATGCGTTTATTCACCAAAAGAAAGAAGTTATCTGTTTTATTATCATGTACTATTTTTCTCTCTCTGTAACATTTACCTTTGCTTCCCTTGGGTGGGTTTTTTTTTGTTTTTGTTTTGGGGGGGGGGGGGGGGGGGGGGGTTGAGTGGGGTCAGATTTAGACGTAATTTGTTAAAATATGTATTACCGTTTGTGTGTTCACGGTATATGACCGAAAAAAATACAAATGATACTGTAGAATGTGTTCACTGTAAAGATTCACACAGTAGTGATTACCTATATTTGCGTTTGAATGGAAGCACGTTTTCTGATAACCATCTTGCTTACTGGGGAAAGTGGACTATTAAACTGCTGTAGATATGAGATATTTTGGAATGGATATGTAAGTTATCATAGTCATCTTTTTTTCGCCTTTTGGGTATTCAAAAAAGTTCCGCCCCCCCCCCCCCCCAACCCTCCACCCCCACTTACCCCCCCCCCCCCTTCCTCATCCTCCACCATCCCTCTCCTTGACTCCTCTTTGATTCTCCCTCCCATCCCCATTTTTCCTTCCTCCCCCTTCTTCATTTCCCTCGATCCCCCCTTCTTTTCTCCCCTTTTTTCTGCTTCACCCCTCCACCCCCGCAATGTAGACCCAGTCATGGTTGTGTCGAGGGTCAATGGCAAATGATCAACGTGAATTAAATGGTTGTTGAACGGACGTTTCATTCCTTCTCGATCATTTGAAGCTTCTTCTTCTACTACTGTTTCTTTCTTCTCTCTTTCTTTCTTTCTTCTCTCTTTCTTTGTTTCTTCGTTCTTTCTTTCTTTTCTGTTTATTTTAATCTTTTCTTTCTTTCTTTCTTTTCTCTTCCTATCTTTCTTTCTTTTCTTTTTTCTTTCTTTCTTTCTTCTTTCTTTCTTTCCTTCTTTCTTGCTATTCTCTTACTGTTGTGTCTTCTTTTTCTTGACTGTTTGAAGTGAAAAAAATATAATCATCTCTCTCTATAAACGGTGTTTTGTTTCTTTTTCTCGTTATCATGACTTTTTTTCATTTAAAGAAAATCCCACAATGTCATCAATACTGTGTGTATGTACCAGATTGCATGTTTTGACGTATTTCAGAAATTGTCCACAAGATATATGAAGGCTGTTTCAATACACGTTTCTCTTCTTGATCGTGTTTTGATGCAAACTAAACAGTGTGTGCATGTGAGTGTGTGTGCATGTGTGTGTGTGTGTGTGTGTGTGTGTGTGTGTGTGTGTGTGTGTGTGTGTGTGTGTGTGTGTGTGTGTGTGTCCAAAGGATATTTTTCTTTAGCTGACATTACATTTGTAAAGGCTGGATAAAGGCCAGTGAAAAAATGGCAGGCACATGCACCCAACGCCTGCGATGTTAAAATGTTGCTGTGTTGACTTAACTCCGGGCAGAGAAAAACCCTAAGCAAAGCATTTACCATGCGAAGAAGGAGTAGGTGTGCTCTTCAAAAACTTTGTCAGCACGAAGTTCTCATAGTTTGAAAGGTGACGAGGCGAACACCTTCCTAACTTCAATATTTACACACCTCTGTGAATGGGGGTCATCCCGATAGATCCCCGCACCGACAGATCCCCGCACCGAACCGATAGATCCCCG
>CM031598.1:112553559-112558559 GCA_018398815.1 Conus ventricosus
TTCCCTTTCTGGGAAAAAGAGAGTACACAGGTTAGTAGTAATAGGTTTGTGGCAAATGTTGTAGACTCAACTTTATGTTTACTCAATGATGGTTCTTATACCAGAGTTTCTGATATATCTACACATAGACCAACTAGTATTGATTTAACTTTGGTTTCCCCTAAAATGGCTTTGTCGTGTGCATGGGAAATTTATAGTGAAACTCTTGGGAGTGATCACATACCAATCATTATTACAATAATCAGTCCCTGATTTTGAAGACACAAAAGCTGATGATACAATCCAAGATTTGATTATAAAAATGCCAAATGGTCTCAATTTTACGACACACTTAAAGATCTAGACATAAGCTTGTCCCCAGACGATGATATTGATACAATGTATGACACGTTTTGTACTTCTGTTCTAAAAGTGTCTGGTTCATGTATTCCTAAATTAAAGAATCAGGGTTCTAAAGGGGGTAAACATCTCGGTAATGTTTGGTGGACTGAAGATTGCGATAAGGCAGTTAATGAGAAAAAAAACGTTATTCAAGGAATACGTGCACACCAAGAAAGTCAAGATAAGAAAATTGTAGATGAAACTTTAGGAAATGAAACACTCAAATGTACATAGTAATAGAGTTATGGAACATGCCAAAAAGGATTATTGGGATAATTTTTGCAAAGAAACTCATTCGATCATAAAGACAGTAGAATGGTATGGAAACAGATAAAAACGATGAAAAATTGAATCAAACTCCCAGAATATCCTATCATTCTTGATAATAACAAGGTACCATCATCCGCAGACAAAGCAGAAACGTTTGTCGACCAGTTTGCTAAAGTAAGCAGGTTAGATGGGTTGTCTGAAAACCAAAGAAAATTCAGAGAGGATAAAGAATGTGCCCATGTCTTTAATGATGTATCTGATAATGACACGAGCGACATCAACGCCCCCGTAACATTACAAGAGGTGAAAGACGCCATAGATTCTCTCCCAAACAAAAAGACAGCTGTTGGGATTGACGCCATTTCAAATGAAATGATTAAGCATTTTCCAGACAAATGGATAAGCATTTTACTTAACATATTTAAAAAATGCTGGAGCTCAGGTCATTTGCCACAAATATGGACAGAATCATAATAGTACCCATTCACAAGGAAAGTAAACTGAAAGAAAGTATAGATAGTTACAGACCTATTTCATTAACTTCTCATGTCTGTAAACTTCATGAAACAATTGTTTTAAATAGAATAAACTACTTTTGTGAAAAGAACAAAGTTATCCCAACAAACCAGGCAGGTTTTCGAAAGGGTAGAAGTGCTATTGAACACTTGGTCAAACTTACCATTCAAATTAAACATCAGTTTTCAGGAGAAATGTTTACTAGCAACCTTTTTTGATATCACTAAAGCTTACGATCAAGTATGGCACTCTCGTTTGCTTTATAAAATAAAAGAGATTGGATTATCAGGAAACATTTGTGATTTTATTAAAAACTTCTTAGAAAATAGATATATTAGAACGAAGGTAGGGAACTCCTATTCTACGAGAAGAAAATTACACATGGGCATTCCTCAGGGGTCTGTTATTGCCCCTTTACTTTTTAGTATTCTGATGTACGATTTACCCTCAAAGATTGCTAAAATATAGAACTATCCCAATATGCAGATGACATATGTTATATGGATGACTGACATTAAAAAAGTACACCTGTCAGACCACAAAACTATATTAAAAAGTTATATCAAAAAGAACTAAATACCTTTTCTGATTATATGACTGAAAATGGTTTGCAAATATCAACTGAAAAACACACATGATGTTATTTTTAATACTGGATCTGATCCAGTTAACATGCCTTTATTTCAAGTCAAAGGCATACCATTAAATATACAAAAATAGTTAAATTCCTTGGAGTAAATTTAACATCAAATTTGTCATGTAATTTCCATATAGAGCATGTTCTAACAAAAGCTCGAAAAACTTTAAATCTATTAAAGATTATAAGCAAACATGCTTGGGCTCAGGACACAGTCACTCTTTTGCACCTTTCTACTGCACTGGTTAGATCAAAATTAATGTATGCACAAGAGGTGTTTTTCAGTGCACCCAAATACTTACTGAAAAAACTTCAAAGTATTGATTCCAAAGCATATTAAGATAGCCATTTCAGTGCACCCAAATACTTACTGAAAAAACTTCAAAGTATTGATTTTCCCAAAGCATATAAGATGCCATGGGACTACCAGTCCATGCCTCTTGTACAAAAGCATACAGTGCTGCTGGGATATTACACTGGAAGAATATAGGAATCTTGCATGCACCAAATTTGTTATACGAAGTTCTACTATAGACAACAATATAGACCCTGAAATAAATATCAAATCGGACGCTGATTTTCCCAAAAGGGCTAAAAAACATATTATCTCAAATGACTCTAAGAACATATACTTCCTCGATTTTAGAATCCTCAGATATCAAACTAACATCTATTGCAAACAGATCTATTGTGTCTCCTATCCCTCCCTGGAAACTAGTACGAGCACATTTTGATATTGAGCATACAGATTTAACAAAGGCTGATAATTCTCATTTGTTATTATCCAATATGAAAATGCATTTGCATGATCACTATTCCAACCATTTTAAGATATACACTGGTGGATCATTAATCAATGAACATGCAGGTTTGCAGCATATATTATCCCAGGCCTTAACCAAGAAAAGTCATATTATCTGGGAAAAAAAACAAATCTATTTTCACTGCCGAGTTCACAGCTATAACTATGGCCTTAAAGTTTGTTGTTGGTTACCAGCAAAATGTATTTAAAGTTGTTTTATGTGTAGATTCTCAGTCAGTTCTTACTGCAATGAAGAATTTTAAATTAAAGTTCGACCTGAGATGATCACTGAAATAATAACTTAGTCCATTTCCTCTCAGTTAGAGACACTGAAGTAACATTTCTTTGGGTGCCTTCCCACTGTGGGTTATATTATAATGAAAAGGTTGATGTTCTAGCAAAGAGAGGAGCAAAACGATCTTCAGATTCACATTTTTTAACTTCTCTATGTCAGTGCAGAGTGCTATACTTTGGCGGAAAAAGTACAATTTTCTAATTTCCATTTGACAGAAAGAGAAACTGGGTACTTTGGTTTACACGATGAAATGAAAAATATTCATGAAAAGTTAAGTAATGTCGATCAAAACATTTATCATAGACGACAGATAAGTTCCTTGATCTGTTAGATGGAAACTGGATTGTTTTAAAACAAAGTATGTCAAAAATATACATTGTATATGTGGTCATAGCATATCAGCTGATCACATTCTTTTGTGTAACTTAATGAAAAAATTAATTCCAAATACGTCTGTACAGCCTATTCAAAATGTTTTCCTGTCAGCAAGTGAAACATATCTTTTCTTTTTACACTTAGCTTGAAGTCCAATTGGCAAATACTTATAATAGATGGCAGTCAGTAGTAAGATGAGACAGAAGAGTTATATGTTTTTTTTGTTGTTTGTTTTTCCTATATCTTTGATGAAGGGGATTTTCTATTTTTGTGTTATAGTTGTAGATAAGTTTGTTTGTTTTTTGACTCGTTGTTTTAACCTTCCTCCCCCGGACCCGATTTTTTTTGGGGTCTAATATCACATAATGTGGAAAGACGTAAAACAAAATAACAACAACAGAGAGAGAGAGAGAGAGAGGAGAGAGAGAGAGAGAGAGAGAGAGAGAGAGAGAGAGAGAGAGAGACAGAGAGACAGACAGACAGAGAGAGAGAGAGAGAGAGAGACAGACAGACAGAGAGACAGACAGCCAGAGAGAGAGAGAGAGAGAGAGAGAGAGAGAGAGAGAGAGAGAGAGGATCAAGAAAGAGCTATTGGGTTGGCCGGGGCAGAAGAAGGCTGTGCTGTCAGTTGGGGTCTGATGGAATGGGGTGTGCTGAATGGGCCACCTCCTTACTGTCCATCCCAGCATCTCCCCATGCCAGCGTACCGTCAAAGGCTGTAGAAACATGTCAGGGTGAATGTCTGCATGGATATTCTCTTTCGTTTCATGCCAATGTGGACTTTTCCCCCTTTCTCCACATAGCAATCCCTTTTTTCCTTTCTCCCCCTAGCAATCCCTTTTCCCCTTTCTCCCCCTAGCACTCCTTTTTTTCCATTTCTCCCCCTAGCACTCCCTTTTCCCTTTCTTGCCCTAGCAATCCCTCCCTTCCCCTAGCAATCCCTTCCCCCCCCCCACCCCAGCACTCCCTTTTTCCATTTCTCACCATAGCAATCCCTTTTTCCCTTTTTTCCCTAACACGCCCTTTTTCCCTTCCCCCGGCAATCCTTTTTTTTTCCTTTTCTCCCCTAGCAATCCCTTCTTCCATTTCTTCCCCTAGCAATCTTTCTTTTTCCCCTTTCTTCCCCTACCAATCCGTTTTTCCCTTTCTTCGCCTAGCAATCCGTTTTTCCCTTTCTCTGTCTAGCAATCCCTTTTTCCCTTCTCCCCATAGCAATCCATTTTAGCCTTTCTCCCCTAAAAATCCCCCCCCCCCCCCAGCAATCCCTTTTTTTTCTTTTCGCCCCTAGCAATCCCTTTTTCTCTTTCTCCCCATAGCACTCCCTTTTCCATTTCCCCGTAGCAATCCCTTTTTCCCTTCCTTCCCCTGGCAATCCACTTTTCCCTTCATTCCCCTAGCAATCCCCTTTTCCCTTTCTCCCCCTAGCAATCCCCTTTTCCCTTTCTCCCCCTAGCAATCCCTTTTCCCTTTCTCCCCCTAGCAATCCCTTTTCCCTTTCTCCCCCTAGCAATCCCCTTTTCCCTTCCTTCCCCTAGCAATCCCCTTTTCCCTTTCTCCCCCTAGCAATCCCCTTTTCCCTTTCTCCCCCTAGCAATCCCTTTCCCCTTCCCCCCCCTAGCAATCCCTTTTTCCCTTCCTTCCCCTAGCAATCCCCTTTTCCCTTTCTCCCCCTAGCAATCCCCTTTTCCCTTTCTCCCCCTAGCAATCCCCTTTTCCCTTTCTCC
>CM031598.1:112563559-112573559 GCA_018398815.1 Conus ventricosus
TGAGCACATGCTGTTAGTTAGGCAGTATTAACTACCACTGCGGATATGAATGCTTATCTCCCCCTATTTCTTCAATCTAAGACATAAGAGCAAGCTTTGTTTATAATTATATTATATATATATATATATATATAGATGATATGATTAAAAAGCCTAAAATGACTTTAAAAGTGCTCGACCCTTGGGGAGCACATTAGTTAAAAGAAGTTAAAAGAGGAATCTTAAAACTATCTAGTTTTAAGATTCCTCTTTTAACTTCTTTTAACTAATGTTGCTCCCCAAGGGGTCGAGCACTTTTAAAGTCATTTTAGGCTTTTTAATCATATTCATCTTACTTGCTCCTCACGTTGAGCACTGTGGCCTGAAGGATTTTAAAATGGAGGAAATCAATTTTAGGCAGTCAACAAAAAACATACCGTTTTCTAACCCACAATCCTACTTAAAAAGATTAATAGAACAAACCGAAAGTTCGTACGCAACATGAGATGGAAAGCATTCTTTTTCCTGAACCCGAATGCAAAAAAAGAGGACAAAAACACCTACGATTTCAAATCATGGCGATCACCACCGTCATAGACGATATGAAACCCTTTGAAGATCAAATGAAAAGAATGATAAACCAATATTGAATTCAAAAAATCTAACAGCGGTTTCCAAACAACATTAAAAAACCAAATAAAACAGGTACAAAATGACAAAAAAATATTTGTGAAGGCTGATAAAACTAGCAATTACTACAAAATGGAAACAAAGGAATATTCTCAACTCCTTGACAAAAACATCCAGAAAAACTACAAAAAAGCCGACAAAAATACACATGACAGTATCCGCACTAAAGAAAAAGAACTTGCAGAGCGCATAGACCTAAGTGACAGGATAGAAGCGACAGCAACAAAGAAGCTTTCATAACACTCAAAGACCACAAGCCCAACTTTCACAATAATCCAACATGTAGACTAATAAACCCATCCAAATCTGAATTAGGCAAAATAAGCAAGAGAAATTCTGGAAAAAATAATAAAGGACATAAAATCAAACTCTGATTACAACCTCTGGAAGAACACATACGAAGTTATTCAATGGTTCAAAACACTCAATAAACAAAGTAATACAGTATTCATCACATTTGACATAGTAGACTTTTACCCATCCATAGATGAGGAACTACTCACCAAAGCCCTGAAGTTTGCCAGTAACCACACAGACATAACAGGGTCAGAAATGGAAATCATTCTCCACACCAAGAAAACATTATTACACAGCAGAAATGAAACCTGGATCAGGAAAACCAACAGAAACTCAACATTCGACGTAACCATGGGTTCATATGATGGTGCAGAAACATGTGAACTGGTCGGACTATTCATGCTGTCCAAACATCAAGAAAAAACTCGGAAAACAAGTCGGACTATACAGAGACGATGGCCTTGCTGCACTAACCAACAACCCAAGAACCATCGACAAACAAGAAGAAAGAACTATGCAAAATCTTCCAAACCACAACTTAAAGATTACCATTGAAGCAAACAAAAAGGTAGTGAACTACTTAGACATAACACTGGATCTCAACAATCATATATACAAACCATACAAGAAACCCAACGATACAACTCTTTATGTACACACCAAAAGTAACCACCCCCATCTGTATTGAAGACCATACCCCATGGCATAAACAGAGACTATCAAACCTGTCATGCAGTGAGAGAGTGTTCAACAATGCAGCAGTAGAATACCAGGAGGCACTACAAACAGTGGATACATTACAAATTACAATACAACCAGACAACAACACAAATAAAAGCAAGAAAAATAGGAAAAGAAAAATCATATGGTATAACCCCCATACGACGGGAAAGTCAAAACGAACATAGGGAAAGAATTCTTTAGAATCCTAACAACTTCATTTCCAAAAGAACACAATTGTCCAAATATTTAACAAAAACACTGTCAAACTATCGTACTCATGTATGCCCAACCTCAAAAACCTGATTGACGCATCTAACAAAATGAAAATCAACACAGCAAAGAAGGGTGAAGAAAGGAAATCTTGCAATTGCACAGAAAGGAGCAGTGCCCACTGAACAACAAATGTCTTCACCAGCAACATTGTATACCAGGCTACTGTGACATCAGAAAATGAAAAAGAAACATACATAGGGATCACTGAAAACCACTTCAAAACCAGATATGCAAACCACAAACAGTCATTTATAAAGAAAAATATAAAAACCAAACAGAACTGAGCAAATATATCTGGAACTTAAAGACGCAAAAACAAGCTACATTTATCCTGGAAATCATAAAAAGAGCATCACCATACAGCAATGTTTCAAAAGGTGCAACTATGTTTAACTGAAAAATGGTTAATACTATGCAAACCATACTTAGCAACTTTAAACACCAAACAGAATAGTAAACAACTGCAGGCATAAATGGAAATCGTTGTTAGTGAACACATCCAAAACAAAAACCTGAAAGCCCCAAAAACACGTGCAGCCAACCCGCACGTGCAAACAACCGCAAACGGGAGCCCACACGCTATATAACATCGGCGGTGGGCAAACCGAGGGCATCCTGATGACAGCGCAACACGCTCGAAACAAATTTGTAGATAGTTTTAAGATTCCTCTTTAACTCTTTTAACTATAATATATATTATATATATATATGGTGCTTGCCCTTGGAATTTATTAGTTTATTGTAATTCAGTCCCTGTGGGGTTCATTCCAAGAACTGACCTCAGCACTTGTGTTCATGAGGATTTTTTTCTACTTTTTTACAAGAAAATGTGCTTGTTTTGAACTTTCATGATTTTCTTAGGTGGCACCCTTTTGGTTAGTTTTTTGAAAACTCAGCAAACATACTCTGGTATTGCACCCAGCCTTTTTCTGGATAGCATTCTTCGTAAAACCGAAAAAGGCAGAGGACTCGGTTAATCGGTCTTTGTATTTGGCAGAAACCGAAAAGAAAGAACACACACACACACAACCACCACACACCAATTATATATATATATATGGTGCTTTCCCCTTTGGGAAATTTATTAGGTTATTGTAATTCAGTCCCTGTGGATTCATTCCAAGGACTGGACCTCAGCACTTGTGTCTTATGAGGATTTTTTTTTTTTCTACTTTTCACAAGAAAATGTAGCTTGTTTTGCTCTTTCATGATTTTCTTTTGCTTCTTGGTGGCACCTTTTGGTTTTGTTTTTTTAAAACTCAGCAAACATACTACGGTATATGCACACCAGCTTTTTTTGGGATAGCATTCTTCTTTAAAACGAAAAGGCAGAGGACTCAGTTACCACTTTTCCCTGGTCACCGAGGAGAGAAACAATTAGGTTTCAAAATACCGGTATCTGGGCCAGGAGTTATATATTAGTGGGTTACCTTCCCATAGGAGTTGTCTCCCCCTTGGAGACTATAACTTGGGTGAAGGCTCATTTTGAGAAGCATTTAATATTCCTCATTTTTCTTGGGGCACCTGAACCCTTGCACTGTCACACAGTTGAACGTTCTTTTCTCATCTTTGGTCCGCACCTTACGCCCCCCATTTCTTTATTGTGCAGGTGTGCCCTCTTGTTTTCACTTCCGTTCTTTCAGTTCAGTGGTTTATTTCAAGCGTTTTCATCGCCAGATAATACAGACACTTATTCACGAAAACACAAAAACAAAAAACAAAAAAAAACACTTCCGCACTCAACGTGTCATCCATGTTATAGTACTTTCAAACCCAACGGGCTGCGCATGCTGGGTAGTGCAGACTAAAGAGTACCAGCTGGCGCTTCATTCAGTCGTTTTCCCTGTCATCCAGTCAATATCGTTCAGTATATTCATTCAATTTCCTTATTCCTTGTTTTTTTCCTTTTTTAGGCAAGGTGCATGTTTGTGTAACGTGCCATCCATACCAACGGCCAAACTGGCCCTTTTCTTCCGAAAGTTGGTGATGGGATTTTACGTGCGTGCAAGATGTTATGCGTGCGTTCACACACGGAACCCCGGTTTATAGTCTCATTCGAAGGACTGTATGGGAAATGGAGTCAGAACCAATGTTAACTTCGAGGGAAGAATCCCCCTGTACCGAAACAGCCCGGCGGAGATTCGAACCAGCAAACCCAGGATCACCAAGATTACGAGTCCGGCGATCTACCACTGAGCTATTCCAACCCCAATAATTAGATAATTCTCTTTCAGAGGGCACAGAGGACGGGATGGGGATATGTATGTATGTATGTATGTATGTATGTATGTATGTATGTATGTATGTATTTTATGTAGTATACTATTTCTTTAAACTAAGACGTAAGAGCAATCTTTGTTTATAATTGAACACACACACACACACACACACACACACACACACACACACACACACACACACACACACACACACTAACGGCTATAACAGCCCATAACGGTTTTCCTTCTTTATGGAATATCTCAGAAAGTACTTGGCCGATCTTTCTGAAAATTTGTAGGCATGTTCACTACGGGTCACAGATCATGCCAGATGTGGTATTTTACCGTTATAACCGTCACTAATGGCCATAACGGCGCATAACGGTTTTCCTTCTTTATGGAATATCTCAGAAAGTACGTGGCCGATCTTTCTATATAAAAAAAATGTAGGCATGTTCATTATGGATCACGGATCATGCCCGATGTGTTATTTTACCGTTGTAACCGTTACTAACGGCTATAACGGCCACGGCCCATAACGGTTTTTCTTCTTTATGGAATATCTCAGAAAGTACTTGGCCGATCTTTCTGAATATTTGTAGGTATGTTCATTATGGGTCACGGATCATGACAGATGTGTTATTTTACCGTTATAGTCGTCACTAACGGCGATAACAGCCCATACCAACTTTCTTCTTTATGGAATATCTCATAAAGTACAAGGCCGATCTTTCTAAACATTTCTAGGCATGTTCATTATGGGTCACGGATGATGCACGATGTGTTATTTGAACCGTTATAGCCGTTACTAGCGGCTATAACGGCCCATAACGGTTTTTCTTCTTTATAGAATATGTTAGAAGTACTTGGCCGATCTTTCTGAAAATTTGTAAGTATGTTCATTATGGGTCGAGAGGAAAAAACGTTGCTCAAAAACTAAAAGCAAGCAGTATCAAATGTAGGGGACAATCTTTGAGCCTATGCTTGAGGATCCATTCAAGGATGCAAGGGAGATCAAAAGATATAGAACAGTCTGAGTGGTCAGCTCTGCTGTTCAATAACCCAAGCATTGTGAGTGGCTAAGAATTGTACAGAACAACCTTTACTTGTATCTCCTAAGAGATGCAATCTCCCACACATTGACCAAACAATGTAATGCTGAACAATTAAGCAGTGGGGGAAAACAACAAGTGCAGGCTAACAATTCTTCAGTCGTTACAGTAATGACTTGGCAAGGATTTGAACTTAAGAAAAAAAAAGAAGATGAAGAAAATGGGGGAATATATTAATATGAAAAGCCCTTCACTAGCTGCCTGAGGGAATCATCGTAATCCCTCTCAAAGACACATTTATTTGTAGTGCCTGCTCCTAGGCCTTTCGTCCGCTGGATCGGACTCATCAGGGAGACACGGCTGATTGTGTCTGTGCTCTTGGTGTCAAATAGAGACACACCACAATCTATAATTCTGTGGTGTTCTCAGCACCAAGGGTTCAAAAAAAGAATCCAACAGCACCCTCAAAGCAGCCAGCGAAGGGTAGTAACATGGAGCAAAACTTAAGTGTGGAGAGGACAAAAGTTGCTGAAAAACTAAAAGCACTATTCAAACAGTATCAAATATATATATATATGTGTGTGTGTGTGTGTGTGTGTGTGTTCTTTTCTTTTCGTGTTTCTGCCAAATACTAAGACCGAGTTAACCGAGTCATCCACGTCTGTGTGTTTCTTCGGTTTACAATAGACCCAGCGTGTTTCGAATAACAACAAGTCTGAATTTGGACGGTAAGAAAACATCACAAAAAAAGACATGTTTGAAAGCAAGGCAGTGTCAGACGTAGAGTGGCCCCTAAACTCCACTTCGCAAAAAAAAAAAGAGAAAAAAACACGAAAAGAAAAGAGAAGTAAAGAAGAAAAAAATGAGAAAAGAAAAAGAAAAAAAGAAAGTTTAAAGGGAACGTACTCCGTGACGTAAACAATCAATGACGTAGTGTTGCTCTGAGGGTCGAAGACGCAAATCTCAGTGTGTTTAGGTCCAGCAATGGTCAGCATGCCGGTCAGGATGATGGCGGAGACGGAGATGATGACGATGGCCAGAGTGCGCGTGCTGAGCACGCGCTGTGCATGCAGCGGACTGACCACGCAGAAACAACGCTCTGCCGCTATGGCCACGCTGAGAAACATGCTGACCCAGGTGAACCCTGTTAAACCTGAACAAGAAAAAAAACACATTGATATGGAAGAAGAAGAGAGACGTAAAGAAGGAAAGGAGAGAGAGAGAGGGGAGAGAGAGAGAGAGAGAGAGAGAGAGAGAGAGAGAGAGAGAGAGAGAGAGAGAGAGAGAGAGAAGGAGGGAATTTGGGGGAGGGGGAAGACGGGGGAAAAGACAGAAAAAGTGACACCCGTTTACACAGAAGCAGAGAGTAACAAACTGGGACAGAAGGGATGAGAGAGAGAGAGAGAGAGAGAGAGAGAGAGAGAGAGAGAGAGAGAGAGAGAGAGAGAGAGAGAGAGTTAGTGAGTCAGTGAGAGGTGAGAGACAAAGAGACAGAGAGAGGCAGGGAGAGTCAGACAGACAGACAGACGGACAGTAACGAGGACACGGAGACCGACAGACAGACAGACAATGAAAGTCAGACAGGAAACAAAATTAAGCACGCAAGCGCACAGAAAACACTGACACAGAAACCGTGACAGTGTCAGCGAGACAGAATAAAATAAAAATATCATGTTCACTGTACCAACAAAATACTGGATGAAGAAGTTGAAGGGGCCAACCAAGGCGCGGTACATCTTCTCCACGGAGAGACAGAAGATGACCACCAGGACCACCAGGTCCACCAGGGCCAGAGAGAAGACGCAGAAATTGATCCTCTCCCGCAGCCCCTGTTTGTAGAACACAGCGGCGCTCAAGACGTTGCCCGGCACCCCCACCAGGAAGAGAAGAGGGATGAGCCCCGCAGAAATGATGGTGGATAACCAGAACTGTGTCTGAAAGAGAAGGAAGAGTGGGGAGGCATTCAGGAAAATATTCCATATTACAATTATACCAGAACTGTGTCTGAAAGAGATGGGAGACAGTGGAGGAATACAGGAAAACTGTTCCATACTGTATACCAGAATTGTGTCTGAAAGAGAACGAAGAGTGTGGAGGCATATAGGAAAAAAAAAGTTTCATATTGTCCAGTACAGTTGGCTGAAACTCTAGGGAGAGCTTGACAGCAGGGGGTTTTCAGAAAAGAAACCCCGCTCAGAGAAATGTTTCGGCCCTGAACTCCTTACACTCTAAGGGGGCCGGGCCAGATCCAGGTCATGACTCCCAGATGCCCTTCTACTGCCAATTTTTGTTTTTCGTTTTGTTTCTCTTTACCATCAGAAATGTCTCTCAAGTACTGAACTTCTTGTGAATTGTCTGATATATCGCGCACCTGCTCGTGACACAGGGGTAAAATATCTAGTTGGCAAGTAAACGGGTCAAATACGTGGAATGCTAAACTTGCTGTGGTGTTAGGTGCCCTGCAAAAATCTTAGTGCTGTGCTTCACACGTCGGATTGCCTTAATTAGGGTGATGGCGACGTGAGGGTCATTCGGCTGATTAGATGCTGCTGTGATCACTTTTCAAGCGTTTACACTGAAAGTCGAACTTGTCCGATTAGAAGTCAAAATATGTTCAACCCGAATCAGCGTGAAAGACTATGAAGGGTATTCGGACCCAAAAACGGACTAGTCCGAGTAGACATTGACATGATGGCGTCCTAAGAGTTACCCAACTAGAAGCCAGTCTCACCACCCATCGCCAGATAACTTTCACCTCTGTGACTCACACACCTCCCTCCCCACCACCATCACCACTACCGCGGGGAATCGGCTCAGGCATGGGAAGACAGGTTATATAGTAGTGATGCTGCTGGGATCTAGCAGTCTAAGGGAATCCTGGATGAATCTACTGAGCTCCCCCCCCCCCCCCCCCGGACTGATCACACGGCAGGTTCTGTTCAGATGTCTCGCTCTTTCTAGGTGGACTTCTGTTACCCAAGTAAATATGAAACAAGGCAAGGAACAGTAAACAATAAACGATATACAAACTTTTGTTTATTGTTTGCTGTTCCCTGCCTCATTTCATACTTAATTTCGTTTCAATTAAATCGACGTTATTTGTATTTGTTTCTGTTCGTCCCTGTATTTTCGTCTGACTGTATTCATGTTTAAAAGGCTGTGCCAGTCTTGAATAAAAGATACTTTATGTTTATTCATTTCTCCAAATCTTGTTGTTGTGTAAATGTGTTCGGTACAGGGTATATGGGCAAGCTTGGAGCATCCTTTTTGGGTATGTTTCCTTGTGTGTTCTGTGTGATCTGTGCTGGCATGTCTACAAGGCGGTTCGGTGTCGTCAGCAGCTTTCCTATGGAGTTATGTTTTCTTGTGGGAGCAGGAGTTAACCTACTTGTTTAATGTTACCTGTTACCCAGTTTCTCGATGAGGTCAGAGTCAATATCCTCCCTGTCTCTGAAACTAGCAGAGCGAATAAGCTACAAGCCTTTATCCCTGAAATCATGTCCTTAGCGGTCTGGTAAATTAAAGTAATTATCCACATGTTTGACTTCCTGTGGTTGACGTCAGCAAAGTGTGCTATACATCCGATTTCAAGGCCTCGCCTGTTGTCACCGACGTGCAGTTCGAAACACAAAGTGCAATGGATGACGAGCAAATCATTCCATTTCTGTGAATGTTGCGGTGGCTGGTATCAGATCATTCCATTTCCGTCAATGTTGCGGTGGCTGGTATCAGATCATTCCATTTCCGTCAATGTTGCGGTGGCTGGTATCAATCATTCCATTTCTGTCAATGTTGCGGTGGCTGGTATCAAATCATTCCATTTCCCTGAATGTTGCGGTGGCTGGTACCTGTTCGGATCCGACTCTTTGTTGGCGGAGACTGGATACACGAGCTTATCGCGGATGTTCTTATTATTTTTGCAGGCGACCAGAAGGGGATGGAGGGGAGGGGGGTGGGAGGCGGGCGGTGATAGCTAAAAGCCTATGCTTCGTTTTTCCTTTTTTTAAAAATAAATAATGGAACAATTGGAGCACACTGGTGCACAGAAAGAGAGCAGTGCGCCAAGTCAGTTACGTCAGCAGCAGTTCTGTATGTTACGCACATAAACATTCATTACACGAAATAAAACAAAGAGAGAAAAAAAAAAATCAAGAAACGTCGAAGCCAAAAGTAAATCAAGTAACATGTCTTTTGAAGTCATTTCTGGTTCAGATTCCAAAAAACATCTGTCGACAGGAGATGGACCTCTTGCCTTGTTGAGAGCTTAGTTTGATAGTACTGAACGAACGAACGAACGAAATGTTGTTTAATGAGGGAAAAGAATAAGCACCAGTCAGTGGCTTTTTTCCATCCAGCCCTCAAACAATAAATACATGGCAGAAATCATTGCATCGAACTGCATATAAACTCATAAACAACAATGAATACATGGCAATTTAGAATAAGAGAATGCACAATTTAACTAGAGGAAGAGAGTGTGTGAGAGAGGGAGGGATGGAAAGCGACTCAAAGAGAGAGAGGAGGACTACTTTATCTCTGGCTTTTCTCTTCGAAAGTCCGAGTGGCTGAAACAGAGTCTGTGGAGTCTGAGGAACTGAAAGAAAGGTATGCTGTTTGGTGGGGTATGCTGAAAGTGCTCCAGACAAGATTCTTTTATAGTCAGTGGATTTGCTGTGAATGGAGAGTTGGTCCTAGACGTAAGCATGTCCAGGACGGTGTGCATGTTGAAGATCTTCCAAATATGAGATTGAAGTCTGGTTAATAGGT
>CM031598.1:112586059-112588559 GCA_018398815.1 Conus ventricosus
ATATGTAAAATGAGTTAAAATTCGGCTCACCAATTGGCTTTTCTCTGATAAGGGCAGCCTCCTATTTTTCTTTCTTTTTGTTTTTCTCTTTCCCCCTTTCTTTTTTGTCTTCCCTTTCTTTTCCTTCTCCTCTCCTTTTCCTTCATTCGTCAGCACTTGCTTACCATGCAAAAACGTGTCTTCTATTTACTGATGGACATTTGAATGCAAAGTTTAAAAAAAGGAAGAAGAAGGGCTAATAGAAGCTACAGAAATGAGCAACAAACGTACATAAGTGTGACGAATGAGGAATGCAATGGTGATCATAAGAATGTAAGTATCGACACCCATCGCTGTCAAACCTGAGCTTCTAAACATTCCCGGTAATCATTTATGACGAGAGAAACGACGAAAACGAATGCAAGGATAAGGACACACACACACACATATATATATATACATGGGTGAAACTATGCTGACACTGAAAGATCGCTTCTATCTGCACAGGTCTAACATCAAGTTGAACAAAGGTGCATGTGTTCATGTCAACAATCATTTCAACTTACCTGAACACTATCTGAAGAACATGAGATGCATTGTGGTGGAAAAGGTCCACAGCCTGAACAAAACCGCAAGACAGAGAAAGAAAGATTTCTGGAAGAATAAACTAAAGACAGTTTATCCTTTGGGTCTCAACGGCCTTGATTCCGATGGACACCGATTTGCAGAGTGGAGACGGGGGAGTCTTGGTTAACTTATGGGAGGGGTGGGGCATGATGTGGTTGGGTGGAATTCTTTATGTGACCTGCACGTGTGTGTACATGTGTGTTTGTGCAAATACTGTTATGGAATGGTCCCTGTGGCAGAGGGACGTGGTTCTCTGGCGGTCTCGGTGGCAGAGAGACACGTACATGTGTGTGTGTGTGTGTGTGTGTGTGTGTGTGTGTGTATGAGTGTGTACGTGTATATGTGCGTTTTTTTTTTCCCCAACTTCATCTCTTAATCTCAATTTTTTTCTTTTAAATAGCAGAAACACTGACGTCATAGCGATGACAACTACGTTCAAATGCGTCAATACTTATGACGTTCTTACCTTGTCAATAAACAAGCCCCAGAAGAAGGCCGCATGGCCGAAAATTTGGCAAAATATTAAGACATTAAGTGCGTTGTGTTTCCTTATATATATATATATACATATATATATATATATATATAAATATATATATATATATATATATATATATATGTGTGTGTGTGTGTGTGGTGTGTGTGTGTGTGTGTGTGTGTGTGTGTGTGTGTGTGGTCACGCAACGTTGGTGCCTTACGCAATATATGACTTTTGGATCAAGACCGTGTAATTTATTTTCTATAAATGATACGATGCATTTGATTTGATACTTTACGTAACAGATGTTTGTTGGCTGCACACTGTCACTATATTGTCATGGGAATCCTTTCTTTCTGTGCATATTCCGTATTCAGAGAAACAGCATTGTTTTCACTCTGCTTGATAGTAACAAGACACGCCACAGTGAGGTTGATAAATATAACTAAAGACAGCCATTACCTTCAGTGTGCCAGACTGTGTGATTTGGGGAATGTTCTCAGACACACATTACATAATCTTACAGTGCTGGAGAAAAAAAACAAACAGATGGTCAAAGAGATAGACGCATAGGCAGAAACACCGACAGAAACGAAGCAAACACAGACAAACAAGCAGACACACTGACAAAAACGAAGTACACAAACAAACAAGCAGACACACTGACAGAAAAGAACAGAACAGACGACGGTAAAAGAAACTGAAAAAAAAAAAAAAAAAACCACACAACAACAAAAAACGGAAATCGTTTTTGTTCCTTCATACAAGTAAATTTAGGCCGGCAGTCGCGTGAGAGAGCGAAATAACACACGCAAAATACTGCTCCCTGGCAGACAGCGACATTTCAAACTGATGACTCAAAGCGCTTGCCGTTCTCTGACTAAATACTGCTCCCTGGCAGACAGCGACATTTCAAACTGATGAGTCAAAGCGCTTGCCGTTCTCTGACTAAATACTGCTCCCTGACAGACAGCGACATTTCAAACTGATGGGTCAAAGCGCTTGCCGTTCTCCCGACTAAATACTGCTCCCTGGCAGACAGCGACATTTCAAACTGATGAGTCAAAGCGCTTGCCGTTCTCTGACTAAATACTGCTCCCTGACAGACAGCGACATTTCAAACTGATGGGTCAAAGCGCTTGCCGTTCTCCGACTAAATACTGCTCCCTGGCAGACAGCGACATTTCAAACTGATGGGTCAAAGCGCTTGCCGTTCCCTGACTGACAGCAAGGGGGGAAAGTTGAGAAGGATCTGGAATTAGAAAGAATTGGAAAGGCTGGACAATCGCGGAGACAAAACTAACAAGAAAAATAACTCTCTCTCTCTCTCTCCTCTCTCTCTCTCTCTCTCTCTCTCTCTCACACACACACACACACACACACACACACACAACACCACACATACACACACACACA
>CM031598.1:112596059-112601059 GCA_018398815.1 Conus ventricosus
CGCAGCCCCGGCACCGGCAATCCACAGGAAGCAGTCAATGTCACGTCGTCAAGAGGCAACCCACCGGAGGAGACACTGTACTGCTACCGAGTCACTTCGGTGATGTTCAGTGGCGCCTGTTTTGATCTAACATACGCAGGACACCACCTACTAAGCCCCCTACTGACGACAATAATTGCTTAGTCGTGGAGCCGGCGTGAGTGAGCTCTCCCTCCAGAGGGCGCCACGACGTCCGTCCAACGACAGCCCCCATGGACTCGCCGATACCGGTGATCCCGACGGAACCAAACCAACTCCACAGACGTGGAGAGGACATCGAAATTTAGGTCACCATGACAGCAGGGCATGAAGGGCCACAGAATTTGAGACTTGTTTTTTTAATGCTGATCGATGAGAATGAGGATGATGAAGATGATGCTACGGATTTCCATTTTGGTCTGAGACTACATGACAGGGCTGTACTCTATGCTTCCTTTCATAATATATCCCGGCATCAACCAGGCCCGAGAGATACAGGCACCTGTAGTGTAGGTCAAGAAATTTGAGCAACACTCTCAGAAACGCACCCATTAAGTGGATGAAACTCGACTGTGTGGTCCCAGTCTTCCCAACTGAGTCCACAGCAAACTCAACTCTGGGTAGGAGCCGGTCGGGGCAGAAAAAACCCACATGACCCTGATGGGATTCGAGCCCACGACTTGAAGCCTGTACCCAAGAACGGACTAATGCCCAAGGAAGAATTCCCAGATCACACGGTATGCACCAAAACAGCCCTAGTACAGAAAGAAACTGAACAACCTTGGCGCTGCATTTACATCCAAAGAGAGCTATTTCTCCTCTGTCTTCTCGTGCCATTTCATTTTCTCGTTAACTCGTCTCGTGTGTGCTGAGAACCTGTGGTGGCTTCTCTTCTTTTAAGAAGCAACCTCTGAGGACATGGTTTGTCCGTGATACCTTCTTGGCACAAACCTTTATTTTCCAAATCAGACTAAAAGATAGGTCTGTGCTTGATTCATAAATCATCCTTGTTCTTTATCATAAAGTGAAGTTCGACAAAGCCTATGTTACACAGTGCAGCACGTTTTCCTATTGGTGCATTTTTACCGGGCAAAAATGTGGATGTTAATAAAGACATTACTGACTATAGAACTAAAACAGACCAAATATACTTGTGTTTTTGTCAAACATGCCTAAAACACAAGTTTCACTTTATGGTGATTGAAGAAGGCAGCATGAAAGGTGCAGCTCAAACAGCATCCTTTGTTTCAGAATAGCAGATCACTACTAAAGTTGTCAGAATACATCGTCCGTTGTATACTGTTGGATATTCTTTGACGCTTTTAAAGAGACAATCCATCTTTAGCGTCTTAAGACAATAATACGAAATGTGCGATATGTCACAATGTGGTATCACATTTCTAGAATCGACTGATGAAGTGCATTTTGCATGTACAGGCGAAATGTTGATGAAAAAACAAGTGTGTTATGATGAAACAAATTATTGGATGAAACTGTCACGTACAGAAGCAGCAGGTGCCCTGCTTCCTAACACACACACACACACACACAGAGAGAGAGAGAGAGAGAGAGAGAGAGAGAGAGAGAGAGAGAGAGAGAGAGAGAGAGAGAGAGAGAGAGAGAGAGAGAGAAGAGAGAGAGAGAGAGAGCTAATCAGGGTAAGGACACTTCAGACTTCCGCTAAGACATGATGCAAATGGAAGGACGTGAAACAAGGCAAGAAAGGAACTGGCGAATTCAAACCGAGAGTAAGGGAGTAAGGGGCTGAGGGGGAGAAGCAGAGATGGAGAAAAAAGAAAAGGGCGGGTTGACAGCGCCACGGGGCACTGAAAAAAGGAAAATAGCTGGTAACAAAATGCGAGAATGAGAACTTGCACTCTAGTCTGCCTCTGCCAGTGCTGACTGCTGTGAGGACGTTCTGTGCTTGGTTTCAAGTGCTGTTGTTCAAATCATCAGATTGCCCCTTTCCTTCCCTTCCCATTTCGCATCCTTCTTTCTGCTGTCGCGTGTGTCCATTGCATTTGGGTCCAACTGGCAGATTGCCTTTCCTCTTACAATTGTGAGTTATCATACTCAAAGTTTCTTGAAATTAAGTTTGTGTTAACTGGACATTTTCATGCCACCCTTCTGTTGAAAGCTCTCTGGCACAGCAGCAGAGCTCCACTCCATGAAAAAAACAAGCAACTACCAGACAATCTCCAAAGGTGTGTAGCTGCAGGCGGGAGTGCATGCAAGACAACAAAAGAGCAATAAAAGCTTGGTTTGAAAAACACAACTAGCAAATGACAACGTTGAAGCAGTGCGCTTAGATTCTGAAGAGCTCCACCGGGCAGAAAGACGAAAGCCATGGAAACGAAGTGTCTTATTTTTTTTTATTATGATGTATCGTTACTTTAGTTTCTCTAGCTCGAAAGTACATTGCTATCAAAAGAGAGAGAGAGAGATATTTGTGGTTTAATGATATCATCTATATTCATGACAATGTTGAACGGTTGCTTCTGCTATTGGCACTACTGCTGATGGCAGGAGGGAAACCAGAGGAAGAGCCATACCACTCAGGCGACAGAAACATTCACACTGGTTTGTTTCTAATGCACGTTGCAATCCCTATAGACTAACACTGCATCACCTCCCTTCCCTATAGACTAACACTGCATCACCTCCCTTCCCTATTGACTAAAAACTGCATCACCTCCCTTCCCTATAGACTAACACTGCATCACCTCCCTTCCCTATAGACTAAAAACTGCATCACCTCCCTTCCCTATAGACTAAAAACTGCATCATCTCCCTTATGGTCAAGTGGTCATCAATTCATGATATCAAATCGGTATTTTTGTCACCATTATTAAGACATTATACCATTTGTCATGAAACATGGATTCCTTGAAAACATTCCAAGTTCAAAAAATTGTGTATACGTGTTATTGCTTATGACAGCTGCTGAAGATGATCTTTGTTTGTTTGGCTGGCTGGTTGGGTGGTGTTTTTTTTATCACATGCATAACTTGTAAGGGGAAACGAATGTTGAAACAGATAGAACAGTTTGTGATCTATGAGATCTTCTTCACAAGAACTGGAACGAACGACAGCCAGTCTCTAATCTCGGTACGTCGAAATGCGTTGTGATTGCGTTTGTGTGTGTGTGTGTGTGTGTGTGTGTGTGTGTGTGTGTGTGTGTGTGTGTGTGTGTGTGTGTGTGTGTGTGTGTGTGTGTGTGTGTGTGTGTGTGTGTGTGTTTTGAGGGGGTGGATGTTTTGTTTTGTTTTGTTTTGTTCATCCCTCTATCTGGTGCTGCAGTAAATTTTTATTTGCTGTTGCTTCAGTTTTCGCCTGCAGTCACTTTCAAACCGGATTTTAACACACACACACACATACACACACACCACACACACACACACACACACACACACACACACACACACACCCCCTCTCTCTCTCTCTCTCTCTCTCTCTCTCTCTCTCTCTCTCTCCTCTCTCTCTCTCTCTCTCTCTCTCTCTCTCCTTTAAATCCGTGTGCTATTGTATTGGAACTATCAATGAAATATAAATACAAAACAATAAAACGTATCGCCACTCTCAACGACACCAATTGCTATAATCCTTCCCCCCCCCCCCCCCTCCCCCCCCACGGCAGCCCTATCAGCGCAAGGCGCGGGAGACATCAGATAAGCTCAAGACCATGGCGATAGTGCCAGGAGACACGGTCTGCAACAAATGACCCCAGTATGGAAGGGACAGCCTGGCGCCCCATTGACATCCAGAAAGATGTATTTCTCCTCTCCCTTCCTCAGCCCTCTCATTTGCTCGTTCACCAGACTCCAGCTTTCCGGGAAGCTGTGGCAGCGTTTCCTGTAACCTCTGAGAGATTTGTTTGGTTCACAGCATCGTCTTGTCACAAGCCTCTAGTCTGTGACCTAGACAGCGAAGAATTGTTCTGGATAGCTTTGGATTCTTCCAGTCCTTCATTCAAAGTAACATACCGTATTTCGCATGTTGCAAAAGACACACAAGACTTGTTAAACAGCAAATCGTGCAAAAAGTGCGTGCAACACGTTTTCTGCTTTTTACTGTCTGATCCATTTGGGTAAATTATATGGTTCAGTTTGTCCAGCAAATGTGTTAAGTTTGCAATGTGTTCTAGTGTGATGACATGTGTGTCCTGAATTTCATATTTTGAGCCAAAGAACGGCACTATGTCTGGCTTAAAAGTTAAATAACAGGCCAGAATTTGACAAGACATAGGTAGCAGCAAATTGGCGTGTGTGTGTGTGTGTGTGTGTGTGTGTGTGTGTGTGTGTGTGTGTGTGTGTGTGTGTGTGTGTGTGTGTGTGTGCGTGCGTGCGCGCGCATGTGTATGTGTGTGTGTGTGTGTGTGTGTGTGTGTGTGTGTGTGTGTGTGTGTGTGTGTGTGTGTGTGTGTGTGTGTGTGTGTGTGTGTGTGTGTGTGTGTGTGTGTGTGTGTGTGTGCGTGTGATGTACCAAAAAAGTGACCAGGAGCAATGGAGTATTGCAGTAGAATATATAAAAGAAGCAAAAGACAGAAATTCAGAAAAAAAAGATTATTTTTCTGATGCACGTAGCAGTAGTAGTAGTAGCAGTAATAGTAGTAGTAATAGTGGTGGTGGTGGTAGCAGTAGTAGTAGTAGTAGTAGTAGTAGTAGTAGCAGTAGTAGTAGTAGTAGTAGTAGTAGTAGTTGTTGTTGTTGTTGTTGTTGTTGTTGTAGCAGTAGAAGTAGTAGTAGTAGTAGTAGTAGTAGTAGTTTGTCTAATATCACATAGTTTGTGAAAAGACGTAAAATTAAAGTACTACTACTACTACTACTACTACTACTACTACTAGTTTTTTACGTCTTTTCACAAAACAATATGATACAATTGGATATTTGAGAGAGAGAGAGAGAGAGAGAGAGAAGAGAGAGAGAGAGAGAGAGAGAGAGAGAGAGCCAGACAGACAGACAGACAGGCAGACAGAGACAGAG
>CM031598.1:112606059-112611059 GCA_018398815.1 Conus ventricosus
GAGAGAGAGAGAGAGAGAAGAGAGAGAGAGAGAGAGAGAGAGAGAGAGAGAGAGAGAGAACAGAGGCAGTCAGACAGACAGACAGACTGTCAGAAAAATCCACAGATAGAAGACAGAAACGCAGACATAGGCAGAAATCAGCAGCCGCGTCTCAATCAATTCTCCCCTTCAGATGCTAAGTCGTCTCAATCAATTCTCTCCTTCAGATGCTAAGTCGTCTACTCCACTTCAATGAAATCCACGTTTTCCTCACCGTCTCGCCTCTTTCATTGCCGTCCCTCGTGCTCTTGGTCTCTGAGACACAGCTCCTGATGAGAGCGAGGGTCACAGAAAATCTAAATAAAAGGAAAACGTAAGACGGGTAAAATTAACATGGAGAAGCATATATTAAATATAGATAATGGCATTAACTTGATTTACGCGAAAGATGTCATGTAAAAAAAAATGAAAAAAAATTTCAGAAAGCAAATACTGAAGCAAGAAAAAAAAGTCTTCCAATGAATGTGTGTTTTGTGTGTGTGTGTGTGTGTGTGTCATTCATTTAACGTCTTTCCACTAATCGTGATATTAGACGGGTAGTGTGTGTGTGTGTGTGTGTGTGTGTGTGTGTGTGTGTGTGTGTGGTGTTGTGTGTGTGTGTGTGTGTGTGTGTGTGTGTGTGTGTGTGTGTTCTCTCTCTCTCTCTCTCTCTCTCTCTCTCTCTCTCTCTCTCTCTCTCTCTCTCTCTCTTCATAATTTTATGAATTTACCAAATCTATTAATTTTGTAAATGCTGGTTTCTCCTTATCCACATTTAATCTATAACAGATACACTATACATCTACGAATCATTATCAAACCAGTACCGTTTGAAAAGAACGAGACGCAACACAACTCTTCTTTTTCCACAATAAAAGGCTGCATTCAATACAGCTGTCCCAGATGTGGAGACATACCGAAACTGACATCAGTTCGCAGCGTCAGTGTTGACAATGGTGATTCCCGTACGATTAAGAGCTAACTGTCCGTAGAAATGAACGGGGAAAGTCTACAGAGTCAGTCTTGACAATGGTGATTCCCGTACGATGAAGAGCTAGCTATCCGTAGAAATGAACGGGGAAAGTCTACGAGTCAGTCTTGACAATGGTGATTCCCGTACGATGAAGAGCTAGCTATCCGTAGAAATGAATGGGGAAAGTCTACAAGGGAAAAAACCGCAAGGGAAATTTCACGTTAGAGATTGTGTTGGAGAGCCGAAAAGGCGAATACACCGGACGCTAGAGGGAGAGAAGAGATGTTCATCACTGCAGCCAGTGATTCATCAATGTGTCCGTGGTGGTCTTACGCTTTAGGTGCAGTTTTTACTGGAGTAGAAAAGAAAAGGTGAATGCGCGTTATTTCCCAATGGTTTTTGTCAAGGTATGGGTGAGTCATCATGGTGTACTCTCTCTCTCTCCTCTCTCTCTCTCTCTCTCTCTCCTCTCTCTCTCTCTCTCTCTCTCTCTCTCTCTCTCTCTTCTCTCTCTCTCTCTCTCTCTCTCTCTCTCCTCTCTCTCTCTCTCTCTCTCTCCTCTCTCTCTCTCTCTCTCTCTCTTTCTCTCTCTCTCTTGATTAATTCGACGTGGCAAAGTTGACAAGGACAAATAGAAAAATTCTTCAAATTATTGACGTTGTCAGATACAGAAAATGCGGAATGAAAACACACTAGGCGTCAGAGAGAGAGAGAGAGAGAGAGAGAGAGAGAGAGAGGAGAGAGAGAGAGAGAGAGAGAGAGACAGAGACAGAGACAGAGACAGAGACAGAGACAGAGGGACAGGGAGACAGTGGAGGGATTTGAATGTAACTGAGGTGATTATACAGTTTGGAAGAGATTGAGTTATAATGAAATCCCTATTCCGCACTTTTGTTTCCCTGTCAACCGCCTACAGTTTGAAAATGACTGAAACTAGTAATTATGTCCTTTAACGTCCTAATGGAACGACATGTGCGTGCTTTCACTCCATGCGAACACAGCGCAGGCTTCCAAGTGTGATGCAGGGTTGCTTCCAGCTGGTTGTTGCGGCAGTTGGAGACAATGCTTCTCTTGGTATCAGTCGGATCTTTGGGTGTTTGGTGTATATTCGTCCTTAAACATATGGGCTGGCACAACCATGGGAACGCTCCTGTGGAGTTTCTGTCGTGCACCTCTGGTGGGCAGTATACAGTGGCATCTGCTAGGAAGCAGTTTTGTTCCTTGATGTCTTAATGGAAGGCCCTGTAAGCGTCTGCAGCCGATGTGAACAAAACGCAGGTTTCCAAGGGCTGTGCAGGATTGCTCCCAACTGGTTGGTGTGGCAGTTGCAGACATTACTGGTATGGATCCCACTCGCACCTTCATGTGTGTCTTGGTCTTTAGTGTTGCCACCTTCACTACAAGACTGGACAGAAAAGAAACATGCGCCATTGTTCGGCTCGTTTGCGGGAGGATGAAGGGTGGAGTGTGCCACACATAATATGCACATCAAAAAGAATCGTTTCTTAACAGAAACACTGGAGTAGGCAAACACATAATGTTGGAAGAGAGTTAACAGCATTGTCACACTCCTACTCTAAATCAATACAGGTTGTCTGGGCTTTAAAAAATGAAGAGAGGGGGACTCATGTTTCAAAGACTCAAGAATTGTTTTCAGGTGAAGGTCCAGGCCCCTGACACATCACTAAACATGAAAAGAGAATCCAGTGAAGAGAGAGAGAGAGAGAGAGAGAGAGAGAGAGAGAGAGAGAGAGAGAGAGAGAGAGAGGGAGGGAGGAGAGAGAGAGAAAAGAGAGAGAGAGAGAGAGAGAGAGAGAGAGAGAGAGAAGAACAGACAGACAGACAGACAGACAGACAGACAGACAGACAGACAGATGTTTAATGATGTCTACAATTACCTATGTGTGTGACACACATTAAACATTAAAACAGAATCCCTTCCTTCTATGCCCCTGTATCAATCGGTCAATGATGATGTGTGTTACTCCTAAACAGCCGATCAGGCCTCTCCTCTTTGATGGTTAGATAGGGAGTGTTACTCCTAAATAGCCGGTCAGGCCTCTCCTCTTTGATGGTCAGATTGGGAGTGTCACTCCTAAATAGCCGGTCAGGCCTCTCCTCTTTGATGGTCAGAGAGGGGAGGAGGAGCTAGGGAGAGTGGAAGGAGGAACAGGGTAAAGGAGGTGCCTGATGCTTTTTGCGTACCGTCCAGCAGGATCACCCTTCGTTCAACATGGGAGAGCCGATGAAACAGAAAAAAGAAAAGTTACGAAAGGGAAACGAATACGTGTCGTATCAGAGAGGGAAAAGGTATGAATGGACGAAAGAACACTGAGAGAAAGAACATAAATACCGAAGAAATGAAGAGGTCGCCTTCATTGAACATGATTGAGCCGATGAAACAGAAAAAAAAGAAAAAGTCGTATCAGAGATGGAAAAGGCATGGAAGTGCGAAAGAACAGAGGGATATAAAATAAAAACCGAAGAAACGAAGAGGTCGCCTTTGCTGAACATGAAACACCCAACGAAACAGAAGACAGAGTAGTTATTGAAGGAAGAAGATAAGAGTCGCATTGGGGATCCACAAAGTATGAAAATGCGAAAGAACACGGAGAGAAAGAAACTTGAAACAAGAAACGAAAAGAAGAAGAACGGAAGAAGGAAGAAGACAGATGAGGAGGAAGAAGAACGAGTGACAGGTCCTCTGTCCGGCCCACTGATGGATGGCTGTGGCTGAACGGCCAAACAGGACCCCAGGGACCTCAGGGTCGAGTCGATCCCCGGTCCCCCGATCGTTTGGCACCAGCTGTTAAAGCTTCTGATGGCCTCGCCCGAGACGACCTCCCTGGACTACTAAATCCGGCCTTCCGTATCCCCCACTACTCCTCCCCCCCCCCCCCCCCCCCCCGAACCCGCCCCTTCCCCCTTCGCCTGTTCCCTTCCAGACACTTCTTTTTGTGGCCTGGAGAAGAGGCAAACCTCACCACAGCAGGGCTGAGAGTGATTGTCGCCAGCGAACTGGATATGGTCAGCGGTTCCAATGCTGACGAGGGACGACGTACGCGCGTGCGCGCTTGTTTGTTTGCTTGCTTGCTTCCTTGTGTGTGTGTGTGTGGTGTGTGTGTGTGTGTGTGTGTGTGTGTGTGTGTGTGTGTGTGTGTGTGTGTGTGTGTGTTTAGTCATCATGTGTTTTCATCTTTCAACTTTGCAGCTCTGTTAACATAATAAATTGAACGTAATTAGTGGTCACAAGGCGAACTATCATTATTTCAGATAATACATGCTAACACACAAGCAGAGAGAGAGGGGGGGTGGGGATAGGAAGAGAGAGATGAAGAGAGAGAGAGAGAGAGAGAGAGAGAGAGAGAGAGAGAGAGAGAGAGAGAGACAGAGACAGAGACAGAGACAGAGAGACAGAGTGAGACAGAGATAGAGACAGATACAGAGACAGAGACAGACAGACAGACAGAGGGAAGGATTTTATCAACTTGACAGAGGGTTGCTTGCAAATAGATTATTGGGTTTACAAAGGTTCTGTAAGAGTGGCTCGAAATCAAATATTTAGGTTCCCCGCCGAATTGACAGTCGTGAATTCGAACAATTCGTGAGGTCTAATATCAACTTAACCCTCTCAAAACAGCCAGCAGTCAACGGTTACCTGATAGAGATCAGGAATGGTTAAAGGCGGCGGAATACGTTAGATGGGCTCCGCTTTATATTACGTCATGCCTTAAACATGGTGAACCTCCACAGTCTTCTGCCCTGCAGCCGATTGGCTTTGAGAACACGTATCCTTTTTACTTAAGTTTCTGTATGATGTCCATTACAATTGTTCTGTATAAAGATTCATGATAATTATGAATATTGAAGATGGAAATAATCAAGAACAGTTATAGTAAAATGTACAAGTCATCGTGCAGCCGACGTTAGAAAACAGCGTCTTGTAAGGCAGAATCTGAAAACGAAATATTCGAACATTTTCTATAACAAATTACACTTCGGTTCTATA
>CM031598.1:112613559-112623559 GCA_018398815.1 Conus ventricosus
GTTAAGCAAGCGTTGTTTGCATTTCCATTGCTAGATGGCGTGTTTCCTTGCTGAAGTATTCATTCGCTATTTATTACATTTACAACTTTGGAGTTCGTGCATGTTCGTGGTTCTCTGGATTAAAATTATATAAAAGATTTGACTTGGATTTCTCTGTCATCATGAAACAGGTTGGTACATTCTATTTTCCGTTGGATCATGTAATGTTGGTTAATATTTGTTACTACATTCCACTTGAAACTGCTCATTTCCTCATTATGTATTAGGTTACATTAGAACAGACATGATTTTACCTCAACTATCGATCGACAACAACTGAATCTTTCCTGAAAGCTATTTCAACCTCGAACAACAAACGAAGTCGTACTTTACGTGGTAAATTTGCTAGGCCTACTTGGGACAAAATCCCTTCGAGCGGCGTGGAACTGTACTTAAGTTCTAACTAGGTCAAGCTAGATCTGTCTATTGAGCGGAGACGTGGTTTGATGCGAGGCGCACCGCGCGCGTCGTGTCTCGTCTCACGATCCGCAGGCCGCGGAAACGACCGTGACCTTTGTTGATCTCTCAAAAGTTAGCCATTGACCCAGATTCTCAAAAGATCCATTCTTTGCACACATGCGTCACAATAAATTTATATATATTTAGCTACAATAGTATAAACAGGGTTTGTGCTAATAATGTCCCTCTACGTGAAACTGATCAGCACTCATTTCTATTCACCTCTAATGCATATCAAACTTGTAAATAATGTGCAGCACATTCAACAGCATCTAATCCTGTTTTGTTCCCTTTTTGTACCTTTCCATCCCCCCCCTACTTCTTATGCGTGTTTATTTATAAATTTCTAATTATCTTGTACAAAAACCTTTCTATCTTACCTCCTCTCCTTTCCATTCTCCGTATATTGTTTTACAAGTCGGTTTTAACCTGTAGACCACATTGCCACCCTTGAGCTTTAATCCTTATAATTGATTTTCTCTGGATTTGAGAGCATAAAAGATGTACATAGCTACATCCCGTATGATCTCTGTATTTTTGTTTTGTAGTATATTATCTAATCTAATCGTGTTCAGATTGTTAAAATGTTTGGTTATGTATTTCACTCTTAAATTGATTATAATTTGGACATGCTGTTAAAAGTGCATTTCTGTTTCATCTACAGGACAAAAGGGGCAGGTTACAATCACCAAACTATCAGTGTATTTCCTATTGATATGTAATTCGTTTATTCCTAGTCTCATTTTTGTTAATGCTTTCCTAAATTTAGTTATAGTAATTTGATGTAGGTATTCTTCTGTTTGATGCAAGGTTTGAATGTATAGTATGTTGCGAATCTCTCACTATTTGTTATTTTCTCATGCCAAGTTTGTTTATAACAATCTATAATTCTTTGTTTTTAACTCCTTTATAAAACTATGTTCATTTCTTACCCCTTCATTTGCCCATACCTCTGAGAAACCATACCTATCTAGGCATCCTTTTATTCCTAGTGCCCAGTTTTGTGTTTTAGTTACTTCTGTTTTTTCCCTTTCATATGCTTGTTTTGGAATCCTATTTGGAGCATATTTACTAAACGTAGCCAATATCTAATTGCTTTTATTATACTTCTATATATAATGGGTATCTGCCTAAACTCTCCATACCACTAGATTATTTGGTGTTTTCTTTCCTACCCTAATATTTTTTACATGCAAGTAGATGTACATTTTCTATGCTGAATACATAGTTAATCCCCATACCTCAGCTGCATATAGTAATAGTGGTTTGATTTGGATATCAAATAATTTAAAATAAATATTCATATCTTATGTCCTAAACTGTACATGGTTTTCATTATTTCAATCACCTACCTTTAGCTCTACCTGCATATTCTGAAAGGGAGATATCTGCCGAGAGTTTGGTTGTCAATGTATAACCCAAATATTTATAACTATTTACAACTTCTAATTCATCACCTTTATAATACCATTTCTCTGCTCTTCCTAAGTATCCTCCTTTCCTGAATACCATGACTTTTGTTTTTTGTAGATTCACTGTTAGGCCTATTTGGTCAGAGGTCTCTTGGAGATTCTAAGTTGATTTTGTATCCTGATGGGGTTTATCGATATTAGTGCTATATCATCAGCAAAGAGTAGTAGGAATAGTTTCCTCAGTTCCTGGTAGAAATTGGTATCATGTCTTCCTTTCAATGTTACCTTTTCTGCCACTTCTGTTATCAAAAGGGAAAAAATTAAAGGAGATAGTAAGCACCCTTGTTTCACTCCTTGAGGACAGTCGAAGAATTCTGTCAGTTCATTCCCATGTCTCACAATGCCTGTACTTTTCTGTACATTCCTTTTAACATGTTTAACATTTTAGTAGATATTTTATGTTTCTTTAGGATTTCCCATAGCTTATCCCTGTTGACTGTATCGAACGCTTTATGATAATCAATGAATGCTACATATAATTTGCTTCTTCTTCTGCCATACAAGCAGTTACTTATCATTGTTACCAGAGTGTAAATATGATCTATGGTAGAGAAGTTTTTTCTAAATCCTGCTTGCTCTTTTGCTTATTTTGTTCTCTTCCTCTGCCCAGTTGTATAGTCTTCTATTTATTACAGCTGTGAAAATTTTACTTGAGATGCATAATAGGGAAATACCTCTATAATTTCCTGGGGTTTGTTTATCGCCCTTCTTGAAAAAGAGGCACGATTACAGCTTTTGTCCATTCTATAGGAAAATAACTATCCTGAAATATCTTATTAAATAATTTTATTAGAAACGGGGTTAGTGTTGTTCTGTGGTCTTAAAAAATTCAGCTGGTATTCCGTCAAGTCCAGATGCTTTGCCCTTTTTCAATTTCTTTATTGCTAAACTTATTTCAATATTAGTTATCTCTTCATCTAATTCTTGTATATGGATTTCCTCATCTTCAACTTCAATGTTTTGTTGCACCCTTTCATTGTTGTTTTGCACTTCAGGTAGTTGCGGGTTTAAAACACTTTCAAGTGTTCTTGCCATTGTGTAATACTTATTGCTGGCAGTGTAATCTTTTTCTTTTTTGTGCTTTTTATAATGTTCCAAAACATCTTACTGTCTTTTTGGTTTTGTATGAGTGCCTCGTATGTTTGTTTACTATATTGTTTTTTCTTCTCTCTGATTGTTTCTTTATATATTGTTCTTTTGTTTGCATATAACTCCTTTCTTACTTTATACAATTTGGGTTTTTAAATACTGTTGGTGTGCGTCAGTGTACATAATGCGTGTCTGGCATCTTTTTTCTTGACTTCACATTCCTTATCATACCATCCCTTTGTTGTTTTGTTGTCCCTCCTATGCATATATTTTACATACATACTTTTACCAGCCTCTTTTAATAGTTTATTGAAATTTTCTAAACTTAATCTATATCAGTGTCAATCCCTCGGTAATCTGTTCTAGTAGTATTTTAAATCTTTCTGTTTCTATATGCTGTATATATTCTTGTTGTTTTGCAGGGTCCCATCTAATTTTTCTTTACAAACTTTCTCTTAGCTTTGTCTTCCTGGGGGTCTGGCAATGTGCTCTGTATTACCATGTTGATTGGCATATGGTGAGATTCAATTCTTTCCTGGATAACACAATTTTTTACATTACAATCAAACTCAAATGAACATATAAAATAATCAATTGTACTGTTTCCTCTATCAGAATAGAACGTGTATGCACCGTCAAAATTCTCTGCACTTAGTCCATTTAAAGGTGTTAATTTAAATTGTTGTGCAAAATTCAATTATTTTTTTCCGAAACCATTTGTAACAGAGTCCATTGACCTTCGTGCACACAGTCCTGATCATTGTTCAATGTGTCACTATCATCGTTTACACACAGACCCCATTCCCCTATACGTCCATTGAAGTCTCCTCCAATGACATAAAAAAAATTATTTTGTTGCTCTATTTGTGTTAGTAAATATTGCTCCAGCAGTTCTAAGGTACATGTATAGTCCTTATCAAAGTAGAAACGGCTATCAAAATGGGTGTATATATATTCCAAAAAACATAATATCCTTCCCACAATTTAGCAGATTTTCAGATATACGTATACTAATACATTTTTAATCCCGTGCTTATAACTGAACATAGTCAGCCATTTCTTTTTTAATTAACATGACAACCCCCCTGAAGGTCTGCCCATTTTGGTAAATTTCACAGCTGGGCAATGGGTATACAAAAAATCTGAGAATTTAATTTCAAAATCAAATGACTCTAAGGTAAAAGTTTCGCTCAGACAGCAGATATCAAATGATGTAATATATTCTAAAAAATCTGGATCAGTTAATTTCTCAAGCAGACCTTCTACGTTCCAACAACCAAAATACAGCTTTTTCTTACCTTCTTTAATTTCATCCTTAGACAAATTTCCACTTTCATCTCCTCGTTCTCGTTTCCATTCACTCTTGTCTCATTCATTTTTATCTCATTCACCGTGTGTTGTCTCACAATTCCATCTTCTCTAGCATTTTCGTTTAGCTTGTTCTCTACGTGTTGACTTGTGACGTTTTTCCTTGAATTTTGTGTATGACCTTGGCCTAATTTTCATATGTTCTCCTTTTCTTTTCTTTCCTTCCGTCTTTCCTTGTTGATTGAGAACGTGTGTATCCAGGTGAGTGTGGTCGGTTGTTTGTTGTTCTTAAAAGTGTTAGTATCAGATCTTAATGCTTGTTTTCCTGATGGGTGTTGTTTGCGTTTGGTTTTCCCCCCTTCTTCACTTTCAGAATATACCATGCCTTGTGTAAGTATAGTTTCCTCAATTGTAGGTTGTCGTGTATTCGATGGTTGTCGTACTGTCTTTCCCTTCTCTATGTGTGTAGCTAAATCGCACCGCGAACGAGGCGTACTCGGAGGTTGTGTCACAATCTCTGACTCAGTTGTGCATGTTGTGTTTGTCCCTAAACTATCTCCTTGAATTCCAAATACTGTCCATTGATCACTAATTTCATCCTGTGCGTGGGCCGGTGTGTGTACAGGAACTGTGAGGGCATCTGATTAGGGTTGCCTTGACCTGATTCTAAGGGTGGGGAAATGTCTGTATTTTGATCTACTCTGGCATCGAGTTGTTTGCCTTGTATGTTTTTCCCTAAACCCACTTTTTTCTGCTCACACCCCTTTGCGCACTTTCACTTACTGTCTTGTTTGCTGCTTTCTCATCGCCTCACACTTTCTTTCCTTTCACTCTCTTCATTCTTCTTTTCACTTACTCTCTCTTTCACAGACCTTTTTTCTTGATTTTCTGTTCCACTCTCTCTCTCTTCATCCATAAAATCCCCCGGAACAACGAAAACTGGAGATCACTGCCCCGTTCATTTCCTTCTTCACTTTCATCTCTCTCAGCTCCATTTTTCCTCCCCCATTCACTCCTTTCGCACTTTTTTTCATACCTATCATCTCTTCCACCTGTTTCTTTCACTCTATTTCTATCTTCCTCTCTTTCTTTTCTCCAGTCTTCTCCTCTTCTCTCATCTCTCATCCCTCTCATCCTCCAGTCATCAAAGTTTCTAACACCACTTGCACTATTAATCACTTTCATTCCTTCTCTCTCTGTGTCCATTGTCCATTTGTGCCAGAATGTCTTCTGAAATATTTCCATATCTGTAGTCCTCTTGCTGCTGGTGCTGTCTATATTGTTCATGATGGCTGTCCTCCCGTTCTAGTCGTGGCCTGTATTCTTCTCTTACAATACAGTTTCCCCCCCACATAGTACCCCGACTTGCCTTGTGCCCTCAGATCACGTAGTTGGTCAGCTTGGCGTTTCGTCCTGTCTTGAGACACCCGTATGCCTGCCTTCTTCATCTTCTCTCGCGTGCCTCTCGGTTCTGTAGGATCTTCATGGCGTCTCCCCACCTGAGGAAACGCACGATCACAGGTCTGGGTCTCTCTGCAGAAGGGTCGGTTTGCCTAGCCTGTGTGCACGTTCTACTGCATCGTCGGCCCATGTCTCGTCTTCCATATATTTGTCTAGTGTCTCTCTGATCACCTCATCACATTCTCTCTCTCTTGCTATCGTCCGTACTCTCTTTGATACCAAAGAACTTTAAATTATTCCGTCTGGAATAACTTTCGATTCGGTCCATTTCTTCCTCCATTTTAGTCAGTCTGCGTGCCATATAGTCTTGTGTTACCCCTAAGTGCCTTACTGCTGTTTTGTTTTCTTGTATATCCTGCTTAGTGTCTTGAACATCCCTACATAATTCATTCAATGTGTCCGCCATATCTGATTGTTTTTGTTCCATCTTGTTGATAGTGGCGGTTTGGTAACTTAAAGGAGTCAGTGGAGCGTTGTTATTGCCGTAAAGAGTTGTGTCATCTGATGTCTATCTTCGTGTCTAAGTTGTTGAATTTCGCTTCCAGCTTGTCTTCTATGCTTCTTGTTTTCATGTTCGATTTTCTCATTAATGTTCATATTTGATCCTGGGCCCGGATTGGTCTCCACATCATTGGATAAGGATAGTCGTCTGCGCACATAGCTAAGTGGAGAATAGAAGTATAACCACTATTGGAGACGGACTATTCCCAAACTGAATCTGTGATGTTGCGTAGACCGTACCTTTCATGTCTGTCCAACAGAGTCCTCTGACTGTCATGCTTTTCCCTATCTCTGTCCATCTTGCTGTTGACGTTTCTCTTGACCACAGAGGTATGAACACTAGCCCACTTTCGTTTCTCCTTACAGTCACTGGCTGAACCGATGGCACTGCTTGTGTTTGCGGCAAAGGACCGAAGTTTAGTACATTTCCATCGAATCCGCCATTGACTTCGTACCAAACGCCACTCTTGTGGTTTCACGTGCACACGTTAGTGTCAGAGCGTATCCCACAGAAGCACAAACCAGATCAAGACATCTTTCACTCAGGCCACTTCACCCCTTCGCCATCTTTCTTTCTCTTCCCCTTCCTTCTGCTCACTAGTGAAGCACAGAAAGAACCGATTCTGGCACGCCAGATGCACAGATCCACCATGACTGAGTAGGTTCGTTTCTTCAAATACTTGTATCACTTTCTACGGCACTCAGGTATCCTTAGCCTTTGTAGAACCACACTAGCAGTCGAAAATAACAGCACTTGAAACACTCACTGGCTATTCTCCGCCATCTTGCTGCGAACTCCCGAGAGAGAGAGGAGAGAGAGAGAGAGAGAGAGAGAGAGAGAGAGAGAGAGAGAGAGAAGAGAGAGAGAGAGAGGAGCCAGACAGACAGACAGACAGGCAGACAGAGACAGAGAGAGACAGAGACAGAGAGAGGTATATGCGTGTGTGTCTGTGTCTGTGTGTGTAGGAGTGCGGAGCTGAAAAAAACAAATCACTGCTTGATGCCTATAAATAGCATATAATAAAGAACATCAAACAGGACTATACATTAGACAAACGATAATAGGCCCATAAAAGTGAAAAAGAAGAAAAATCCATCATTCTTTGTAAGGCCAGATACACATGGTGCATATGTCTTAGAGGCCATACAGTCAAACAAAACGTGAGTTTTTGATACTTTTGCTTCACCATAGTATGCTTACTGCAGTACCATATTTTGTTCTGATAGTATCTAGTTTTCGTCAATGAGACGCTGAGAAGAAAATTATGTATTGAAACATATCACCAGATAGTCAGCAGTATTGCTATTTTTGATGCGGAGAAAGGTAAGGCCGGCTATATTTAGTTTGAAGTCGTGAAATTGGATTGTTTTGCTCCCTCTGAACAGCCCGAAGCCACTTTTTTTCTTCTTTTTTTTTTCTTTTTTTTTTTCAAATTCAATCTTTCACGAGTATGTTGTCCCGGACTTGTGACATTTAGATCTAGTTGCTGAATGAGATGGCTGCAGGCGAAAATCTAAACAAATAAATAAATGTTAGCGAACCGCCAAGTAAATGGTGGGAGAAAGTCATTGTATCTTGCCTGAAGAAAAACCTAAGAAGTCGAAACGCGTCGTGTTTTGTCTTGGGATTTGTTTGTCCACTTTTTTTTTCTTTTTTTCTTTTCTTTTCTTTTTTTTTTTTTGCGGTTTGCTAACATAAATTTAAGATTTGTGATATCTAGCAAGCGAGAACGAGAAGGAAAGAAAAAAAGGTTGTGTGTGTGTGGGTGGGGGGGGGGGGGGGAGTTGGAGGGGGGGGGGGAGGAGACTAAATAAAGCTTATCATCGGGTAAGTAAATAAAAGTGCATCCGTCATCATATATACATTTTTGTAGTCGTGCTACACGTACACGTGCATAGACGGAATGGAGCGGTAACTGCATGTCCACTAGAGGTAAAACTAATACAACCACGAACATCACTGTGTTTACCACTTTCATTTACACATTGCTCCAGAGATGAATTCCTGTGCACAGCATTGCCGTGATCATTGCTCCATGAAGTATGGCGAAGTGGACGGTCAGAGTGAACATGCCTCTTGTATACTATTTTCACTGAAAACACATTTCATGTTTCAGAAGTAATGTGTTCCCCATGCATCCAGACATAAAACACAACATACAAAAACACAATAAAGTTTATAAAATGTGTACGTATGCTCAACCACAGTCGTTCTACAAATAGCATGGTCTAGAATACTTAAAATCCATTACCAAACCAGAAGAGTTTGATAGTTTCGGAAACTAAACGCCACTTTCTACATACGAACTCTACATTCAGTACCTCTATGAAAGATGGGAAGACATGTCTGAACTATAAGTAAGTTGATGAAGTCAACCCTGACGATGGAGACTCCAGCACTCTCTGCCTCCAAGGTTCCTCAGAGTGGAAACGAAGAAATCCTGCGAGGGGAGGAAAGTCCAAGTTAAGGGACAGTCTCTGGCGGAGTGTGCTGGAGGAACTGAGAATGAGAGTGGAACGTTCAGCATTTCACAGAGTGCGTCAATTCGACCACGATGGTCTGCAGCTTTACTGGATTAGCGAAATCTTGAATGCACCTTATTTGCCGTGTACATGAGTCACGGTGGGAGTAAGTCATTGTAGGATGCTTTGGATATTGTTTCTCTCTCTTCTCTCTCTCTCTCTCTCTCTCTCTCTCTCTCTCTCTCTCTCTGTCCATCCATTCACCCGTATGTCCTTCTGATTATCCAAAGGTACAAAGGGAAAGGAGGGAGAGAGAGAGAGAGAGAGAGAGAGAGAGAGAGAGAGAGAGGAGAGAGAGAGAGAGAGAGAGAGAGAGTGAGTGAGTGAGTTAGTTAGTTAGTTAGTTAGTTATGCCCATCGCCCCCACTGGGACATAGGCCGCCGACAAGGTCCCTCCAGCTGTCTCTGTCCTGGGCCAGTCTCTCCAGCTGCCCCCATGTGTGGCTCATCTTCTTGCCATCTGCGTCCAGGTCACGTCGCCATGTATTCCTCGGCCGGCCTCTCTTCCTTTTTCCCTGGGGGTTCCACCTGAGGGCTTGCCTCGTGGTGTTGGTGGCTGGCTTACGCAGAGTGTGGCCTATCCACCTCCAGCGGCGTTGTTGGATATCAGCTCCGCCGGCTTCTGTCTTGTCTGCTGCCATAGTTCTTCATTGCTGATCTTGTCAGGCCATCGTATGTGGAGGATTCGTCTCAGGCAAATGTTGATGAACGTCTGGATCCTCTTGGACGCTGTAATGGTGGTTCTTTACGTCTCGACTCCATATAGTAGGACTGACTTCATGTTGGTGTTGGAGAGCCTGATCTTGGTGTTGACTGACAGATCTCTTGAACCCCAGACGTTCTTGAGCAGCAGGAAAGCTACCCTAGCCTTGTTGATTCTGGTCTTCACGTCTGCGTCTGTCCCTCCTTGCGTGTCAACGATGCTGCCGAGGTAGGTGAAACTGTCCACCTCTTCTAGTGCTTCGCTTTGAAGTGTGATGGAGAGAAACAAAATCGTCTGACCCACTTAAGTATCACAATGTGTTCGGCATCATCAGCTCTGTGACTGACTTAAACCTACTCTCTGGAAAACGGAAACGTAGCACTTGATTTCAGACACGGGAAAAGGGTGTGTGTAAACGAACCAAAAAACATCAGGCTGAAAATCA
>CM031598.1:112626059-112638559 GCA_018398815.1 Conus ventricosus
GCCATTACCAGATGGGGTCTGGGGAGAAATCCCTTAATCTTTCTCTTTTACTTGTACTATCCCCCCCCCTCCACCCGCCACCCCCTCCTCCCTCTCCTATTCCCTTCTTCTCTCTCTCTCTCTCTCTCTTTCTCTCTCTCTCCCTCCCTCCCTCTCTCCTCTCTCTCTCTCTTTCTCTCTCTCTCCCTCTCTCTCTCTCTCTCCCTCTCTCTCTCTCTCTCTCTCTCTCTCTCTCTGGCACTGTCCGTCCAGAATTAGCGGGGAATACACAACTTGAAGAAGATGAAATAAGATTATAGAAAAAAGAATGATGAAAGAGAAATGAAAAGGTTAAGAAAGAATAAATGGGTGATTGAGTTAATCAATTGGTTAGCTTCATTAGCGGATGGATAAAGTGGATAAAGTAACGATTTGAGAAAGGCATCAATAAATGGAAGGCACTTGGCAATACACGAAAGGGCAGAAAATACACATTATGAACAAAATAAAACTAATAGACAATTCTGTTTCTAAAACATGTTCACAGATGAGAGAACTCGGAACTCAGAACTCAGAAAGCTTTAATGTACATCGGCCTTGGGCCACAATACAAGGTACAAGGTACAAGGTCTGGGAGGACGAATATACTCTCTCTCTCTCTCTCTCTCTCTCTCCCCTCTCTCTCTCTCTCTCTCTCTTCTCTCTCTCTCTCTCTCTTGATTAATTCGACGTGGCAAGTTGACAAGGACATAGAAAAATTCTTCAAATTATTGACGTTGTCAGATACAGAAAATGCGGAATGAAAACACACTAGGCGTCAAAAGAGAGAGAGAGAGGAGAGAGAGAGAGAGAGGAGAGGAGAGAGAGAGAGAGAGAGAGGAGAGAGAGTGAGAGAGAGAGAAGAGAGAGTTTAGAGAGAGAGAGAGAGACAGAGACAGAGACAGAGACAGAGGGACAGGGAGACAGTGGAGGGATTTGAATGTAACTGAGGTGATTATACAGTTTGGAAGAGATTGAGTTATAATGAAATCCCTATTCCGCACTTTTGTTTTCCTGTCAACCGCCTACAGTTTGAAAATGCCTGAAAGTAGTAATTATGTCCTTTAACGTCCTAATGGAACGACATGTGCGTGCTTTCACTCCATGCGAACACAGCGCAGGCTTCCAAGTGTGGTGCAGGGTTGCTTCCAGCTGGTTTGGTGCGGGCAGTTGGAGACAATGCTTTCTTGGTATCAGTCGGATCTTTGGGTGGTTTTCTGGCATGCGGTTGCCTCCCGCCCAGCGGGGCCCACCCTTCTTTTCCAAGGGGGAGAGAGCCAAAATTAAAAACAAAAAAGAATTTTTCCTAAAGGGAAAAAACGAATACGGGGTGGGGTAATTGGGGAAGGAAAATTTATGAAGGCGAAAGAACATTTAAGGGGAAAAAACAAAAAAAACCGAAAAAGGGAAGGGGGCGCCTTTTTGAACAAACGGGAGCCGTTTGATACAAAAAAGAAAAAAAGGGTTACGGGGGAAAAAAGTCGTTTTCAAGAGATGAAAAGGGGGGGAAAGTGCGAAGAAAGAGAGATATAAAATAAAAACCCCGAAGAAACGAAGAGGCCCGCCTTTGTTTGAACAGGGAAACACCCAACAAAAACAGAAGAAAGGGTAGTTATTGAAGAAAAGAATACAGCCCTTTTTGGGGGATGCAAAAAAGTTTGAAAATGCAAAAGGAACAGAGAAGTTATGAAGGAAAAAGTTAAGAGCCCGCATTGGGGATGCACAAAGAATAAAAAATCAAAAGAACACGGAGAAAAAGAAACTAAAAAACAGAAGAAACGAAAAAAAGAACGGGGGAAAGGAAGAAGACAGATGAGGAGGAAAAGAACGAGGACGGGCCCTCTGTCCGGCCCACTGATGGAGGGCGGGGCGGGAAAGGGCCAAACAAAACCCCGGGGACCTCGGGGGTGGGGCGTTCCCCCCCCCCCAAATCTTTTGGGGCACCAGTTTTTAAAAAGCTTCTAAAGGCCCCTGGGCCCCAAAGACGACCCCCCCTGGACTCAAAACCCCTTTTTCCGTACCCCGCCTCTCCCCCCCCCCAACCCTCCTGCCCCCCCCCCCTTCGCCTTTTCCCCTTCCCCGCCACTTTTTTTTGGTGGCCTGGAAAAGGGGGCAAACCTCACCTCAGCAGGGGGGGAGGGGGAGGGGGTTGGGAGTGTTTGTCGCCAGCGAACGGGATAGGGTCAGGGGTTTCCCAAATTGCCCGTGGGGCCCCCGGGATGTACGGGGCGGCCGCTTTTTTTGGGGTTGCTTGCCTTCCGTGTGTGTGTGTGTGTGGGTGTGGGTGGTGTTTTGTGTGTGCTGTGTGGGGGTGTGTGGGGGGGTGGGTTGGGTGTGTTGGGGGTGGGGGTGGGGGTGGGGGGTGGATTTAGGTGGGGCGTGGGGGGTGTTTTGTGGGGGTGTGTGGGTGTTTAGTCACCAGGGTGTTTTATCTTTAAACCCTTTGGGCCAGCTTGTTAACAAAAAATTGAACAAAATTGGGGGGCACAAGGCGAACTATCATTTTTTCAGAAAATAAAACCTAACCACAAACCAAAAGAGAAGAGGGGGAAAGAGGAAGAGAGATTTGAAGAAAGAAAGGGGAGAGAGAGAGAGAGAGAGAGAGAGGAGAGAGGGGGAGAGACAGAAGAAGGAGACAAGAAAAATTTTAAGACAGATACAGGACAGAAAACAGACAACGGACGGGGGGAAGGATGTTATCAATTTGACAGGGGGTATTTTGCAAATAAAATTAGGGGTTTAAAAAGGGTTGGGAAAGGGGAGGCTCAAAATAAAATTTTAAAGGGTTCCCCCCCCAAAATAAACAGTCGTAATTTTCGAACAACGTGAAGTCAAACCCATTTAAACCCTCCCCAAAACCCCCCCAGCATAAAGGGGTATTTTTGGGAGACGGGAAAGGTTTAAAGACGGGGGAATAGGGTTAGAGGGGCCCCGCTTTATAACGTCATGCCTTAAAATGGTGAACCCTACGCTACTGCCCAGGCGCCGTTTGGGTTTTTGGAACACGTACCCTTTTATTAATTTTGGGGGAGGATTTTCCATTACAATTGTTTTGGTAAACGATTCTTGATAGGAAATTGAAGAGGGAAAAATCAAAAACGTTAAAAACAATGTCAAGGCATCGTGCACCCGCTTTTAAAAAAACAGCGTCTTTTAAGGGAGAAAAAAACCCAAAATTCGAACTTTTTTCTAGACAAATTACACTTGGGTTCTAAATACTTCGGGTTCAGCTTGTTGCAAATTTTTTTTGGTACAGGGAATAAAAAATTTCCCTCATCTTCTACGATAGAACAGACGACAGACAAACACACACACACACCACACACAAAACCAACACACACCCCCCCCCCACACACAACCCACGCCGCCGCACCACACACCCACGCCCACCCCCAACCACCACACACACACACAAAACACACCACCACACACACACACACACACCACACACCACCACACCACACACCACACACACCACACACACACACACCAAAAAGCGCACGCACGCACACACATAAAATCCCAAACTCAAAAAACCCACATACGGGAACAGTTTCCCCGGACAGAAAATCCCCTTTTTGGTTTTTTTAAAAAATTAAAAGGCCCCTAGAGGGTTTGGAGCCCAAAAAACCCACCCAACCTCTCCCGGGCCTCCAGACCAAGGCCATTAAACCACCCCTTTGGGAAACCACGATCTCTGTCTCTATTTTCGTCTCTGTCTCCCGGTCCTCCCTCTCCTCCCCTTTATCCCCTCGGTCCTCTTATAGTGGTGCTTTCTTTTCTGCCCTGTCTGTCTTTTCCTTCGTCTTCTTCTCTCCCCTCTCTCTCTCTCTCTCTCCCCCCTCTCCCCCTTCTCTCCCCTCTCATTTCTCCCCTTCCCCTCCCCTCTCTCTCTTCTCTCTCTCCCCCCTCCGGGGTTCGGGAAAATTTAAAAACGGTTTTTTGCGGCCCCGGGGGGACAAAAAATCTACCTTAAAAGAAAACCTTTTCAAAATTTTTAAAGGGACGTCGGTCGGTCCTCTCCTTACTGCTTTGATGTCGGACACCTTTTTTAAAAAGGAAAATTAAACTTGGGAAATTTTTCCACTTTTGATCCTATGGGTCCCATTTTCCCGCGGAAAAGAAACCCCCCGGGCTGTTTCATGAGATTTTGAGGCTGACATCCCCCCCCCCCCCCCCCCCCCCCCCCCCTTTGGCCCAACCCCCTTGGAAAAGGGCCCTTTGGAAGCTGAATTCCTAAAGGTGCGGGCTGAGGGGCAGACTTTTGACCCTTGCCGTACTCCGTCTGATTTCAAAAGGGACACGATTCACATCACACTTTCATTCAAAAACCAATGAGGGCGCTAAATTGGAGAATTGAAAGGGTTTTCTCGGCCTTTCCTTCCCTGTTTAAATCTGCATATGTTTCCCACGGAAGGTCGCTGGGGCCCCCTTGGGGCTTCACTTTTTCAGAAAACCCCCGGACCCGGGCGGGGAATTGGAAAAAAGGGGTCTGGCTATTTTGGGGGCCTCTCCCCTTTTAGGATGTCGTTAATGGGGGGGCGGTGGCGTGGGGTTTCCGACCCTAACATCTCGGGGTTTTGCATTGGTTGGGGCCCCCAATGTAGACCTTCGTGGCTGAGCTCAAATCTAATGCATGAACTAAAGGGAATTTTGTCCCATTTTGTGTAAAAAAGGACGGGCGACCGGGGGTTTTCTGATTCCCCACACATCACCGGGGTTAGAATTTGGGGGGAAAAGGGGGCGAACAGGTCTGATTTAGGGCCGGACCCCAAAAATTTTCCCTAGGTCCCGTACTTCTTCCCCAGCTGAGACACTTCAGAGTGGGTTTTCCCAGGGTGCCCACTGCTTCCCCGGGGGCCTTGCGGGGACGGGGTTTTTCCGGGGAATTTTTTGGTGTATCCCTTCTTTCCCAAACCCAAAAGTTTGTGCCCTCTGTTTCCCTTTCCCATTTGCCTCTGTCCTTTCATTTAAAATTTTAAATTTCATCTCAACCTTTTCTTTGGTTTAAAATGTAGGTGCTGTTTTTTCCCCTTCTCTTGGGGTCTCTTTGGGCCCAACATATCCTGAAATCCTCTCCTCTTTTTTTTCTTTCCGGCCAGTTTTTTGGAGGGCCCCAAAAAAAAAAAGGGGGGGGGGGGGGAATTCCCCCGTTTTTGTGTGGGAGGTCTCCAACAGGGTTTTGGTCCCCGGGCGGGCCTCCAGGCGGTTGGTTTGGGGGGGAAAATCTTCAGGTTCTTTAAGGGGACTTTTGAAAAGAAAAATTTAGTGAGCCCGGGAGGGTTACTGAGCCTTTTTTCCCCTTTCCGCTTATCTTTTTTTGGGCCCCATTAACTCCAGTGTACCGGGGGTTATATTGCATATTCCCGAAAAACAAAGGTTTCAGGCTCAGCATTCGGCAGGGGACTCCCGGGGTTTTTTTTTTACCACGGACCCGCTAGTCTATGACGGCGGACTGTTTCTGCTCTTTACTTTTTTTTCCTCTTCCTTTTTTTTCTTTCAAGGAATCTTCAAAACCACATTCCTGACTTTTAGCGGGGTTTTTTATTTGGGGGGGTTTGGCCTAAAAAGCAAAATTTAAGGGTTTTAAACTTTTGGGTTCTTTTTTTCCTTTCTTTGCCGTACGCGTTACAAAAACAACCCACATTTTCTTTTCCCACCCATCTTTTCTTTACAAACCACACACCCCACACACCAACACACACCACACCACCCCACACACCACACACACACACCACCAACCCACACATACAACACACACACACACACACACACACACCCCAAAACCCCCACACACACACACAACACACACACAACACACAAATTACATACAACATAAAACACACACACACAAAACAAAAACATTTTACACACACACACACACACACCACACCCACACACACCCACCTCAGACAAAACACCACACACACCACACACACACACCCACCCCAACACACAAACACCCCACACACACACACACAACACAAAACACACCCCAACACACACCCCACACACACCCACACACACACCCCACACACAAAACCACACACACACGCCCGAGGGCACGAAACGAAACGCACGCACGCAGGCACGCAGACGCACCCCACACACACACCCCCCAAAACCAAAAAAAGGCTAAACATCGGGAGAAAAAGACACAATTAATGTTATTCAACAAGGGTTTAAAATCCAAAGGGTTTTTGCCCCCAATTTTTGCTGGAAAAAAAATTTTCCCTATTCCAATAATTTTAAAATTTTTTAGGGTGTTCTTTCACCCCAAAATTAAAACTGGGATTCCATATTGAATACTTATAAAATAATGCCAGAAAAAAGGGCAAACTTACTAAAAATAATCTGTCCAAAATTTTGGGGTAAAGGAACCCAAAACTCTTGTACATCTTTCTAAAAAGGGGTTTTCTTTCAAAAGGGGACCTACGGACAGAATATATTTTTCACTTCTAAAACATTACAAAAACGTTTTAAAAAGTAAGACAGTAAAGCTTTTAAAAAATGGCCCTGGGGGTTCCCCATTACTTTCAAAATTTTTTAAAACATATAAAGAAGCAATATTTGTCACTTGATGACAACGAAAAACTGAAACAGCCAAGAAAGGGAACCAAAGTTTTCCCTTTTGAAACCCAAATTCAAAAACAAATAAAAATTTTTTTTGTTTTCCAAAAATGGGTTTTTCCCAAAAAGGGGCCAGAATATTTCTTCCCCTGCAGCCCTTTCGAAAAAATAAGTGACACCCAATTTGGGGCACCCTTTTCAAAACCCCCCAACAAGCCCACAGTTCCCATTGGGCATATTCCCCCAAAATTTTTGGGATATTTTTTACCACTAAAAAAAAGAAGAAAATTTTAAAATTTTAAATTATGGCAGAAGCAAAAAACATTTTGAAAACACATTTTCCACTCTTTTAAAAATTCACACGGATGGTTCAGTTTTAGAATCTTACACAGGGCTGGATTTGAAATTTCCCCTTTTTAAAAAAGCAAAAAAAATCATTTTTTTAAAGGAAAAAACTTTTCAGTTTTCACTGCGAACTTTTGCAATCCTTAGGGGCCCTTTTTTTATGGGTATCTGACTTGGGGGTGGCAATTTACAGCATTCTAATTTTGTGTTGACTCAAAAAACCCGTTCTGTATAGCTTTCCCAAATTGGGGGGGCAAAGGTTTAAGGGGAAAAACTTTAAATTTTTTATATAAAAATTTTAGACACCGTTGGGGCGAAAAGGAAAATTTGGTTGAGTTTTGCTGGATCCCATCTCATTTTTTGGGATCTTTGGTTTTTAAAAGCTCATAAATTACAAAAAAAGGGTTTTTTCCTTTGAAAAATCCAGAAAAAGATTAAAAGGGGGAAAAAATGAAATCATTTCTCTAATTTGAAAATTGTAAAAAACAATGAAAAAAATTTCCTTTCCCAAAAAAGAAAGGTTTTTGGCAAAGTCATTGTCAGTATAATTTTTAAGAAGCTTTAAAAAATCCGGAAAAACCCAAATTTTTTAAAAGGGTGGAGATTGCCCCTTGTGGTCTCCCATTTTCTATTAAAAATATTCTTTTTTTAAAGTCCAAATTTTAAAAACCTTTATATAAATTTAAAGGATAGATATTTGGCCTTAGGGGCTTTTTAAAATTACTTTACGCCCCAACATGATTTTAAAAGCAAAGGCCCAAATCGAGTTTTTGTTAAAAATTTATTTATTGAATTTTAAATTTATCAGTTTTAAAATTTTTTGTTTGGGGCGTTTTTAAAAGGCCCAAAATTTCATGCTTTTTGCCGGGCTCCCCCACACCACACACACACACCACACACACAACCCCACCCCACACCCACAAAACCGCAAAACCCACACACCACCCTCACACCAACGGGGGGCGCCATGGATGCACGCACACGCCTCTTTTTAGCACTTACCCCACAAAACACTTTTTTTTAAAATCTAATTCACCCTTTGTTTTGGGGAAAAGACTCTAAATTTTAAAACAATCCCAAAAAACAACAAAACCACACACACAACACACCACCACACACCACACACAACCCCACACCCAACACACACACACAACCCCCCACACCACACACACCACGGCGCCGCACACCGCACGCCGCATATAAAACAGGGGGACACACGGGCGCTCCCCCGCGTGCAAAACAGGGAAGCACGCACCCACGCAGCAAAGGGGACACAACACAACACAAACCCCACACCACACACCAAAACCCCACCACACCACACACCCCACACACACACACACACCCCACACACACACAAGCTCAAATTACGCAGAAAAATGAGAGGGGGTAGGGGAAGGGGAAAACAGACGACCCGACAGACAAACACACAAACACAACCCCACCCCCCACACACACACCAACACACCCACACACACACCACCACCCCCAAAGATTGTGACCGAAACACAGAAAAGGGAGGGCGCATGAGCCCGTCTCAATTTAAAAACTCCCCCTTTAGAACAGAGTCGGGGCTTCTGCGAATGAAAACCACATCCCCTGGCCCCCCCTCCCCCTTTTATTGGGCCCCCGGGCGGGTTTTTCCCCGGGCACTAAAACACACCTTGAAAGAAGACTTCAAAGGGGTCCCGAGGGAACGGGATTTTTGGGGGGGGATTTAAAAGGGAAAAAAATCCCAAAGGAAAAAATAAAGGGCATGTGGGAAAAAATGGGGCAAGAAAAAAAAAAACCAAGAAAAAAATCAAAATCTTTCTCTCCCCTTCCCCTTCTCTCTCCCCTTTCCCCCTCCTTTTCCTCTTCTCCCTCCCCCCTCCCTTTTCTCTCTCTCCCCCCCCAGAGGGCGGGGCAGGGGTGGGCCTGGCCCGGTGTGTGGGGTGGTGTGTGTGTGGGGTGTGTGGTGTGTGGGTGTGGGTGTGTGTGTGTGGTGTGTTGGGGTGTGTGTTCTCCCTCCTCTTCTCTCCTTTTCCCTCTCTCTCTTTTTCCCCTCCTTTTTTCAGAGTGCGCGCGGGCGGGCGCGCGCACGCGCGCGCGGTGTGTGGTTTTGTGTGTGTGTGGTGTGTGGGGGGTGTGGGTGTGTTTTGTGGGTGTGGTGTGTGGGTGTGTAAAATTTTGGGCCCTTGTGTGTGCGGGCGTGCGGCGTTTTTCTTCTCTCTCTCTTTTCCCCCCTCCCCTTCCCCCCTCCCCTCCCCTCCTCTCTCTCCCCCTCCCCTCTCTCTCCCCTTCTCTGGGGAGTGCGCGCGCGTGGGGAAGGGGTGGGGGGGGGGTGTGGGGGGTGTGTGGGGGGGTGGGGTGGGGGGGTGGGGGGGGGTGGGGGGGACTTGCGTTCGTGCGGCGAGCGTGCGTGGTGTGGGGGTGTGGGTGTGTGTGTGTGTGGTGTGTGTGTGTGGGTTGGTGTTTGGGGTGGGGTGGGTGTGATGCGTGCGTGCGTGCGTTTCGGGCGTGCGTGCGTTTCGTGGGGTGCGGGCGTGCGGCGTGCGTGTGTGTGTGTGTGTGTGTTGGGGGGGTGGGGGGTGTGTTGGTGTGGTGGTTTTGGGTGAATCCCAAAAGATCCAGGGGCCCCCCTCGCATACCGCTCGTTTTATTTTTTCGACTGGCTTTCCCGGGGAACTGTGGTACCCTTCCCCCCTAAAGTAAAAAAGGGACCTTTTTGGGGGCTTCGTTTTGCCATGGTAGGGGTTTGTCCCCAAACCGCGCGTCAAAGGGGGGAGTGACTTTTCACAACGCAAAAAACGCGTTTCAAACCCCCTTTTTGTTTCTTCATTGCAAGACAAATATTGTTCGGGGAAATGAAAAAAAGGAGGACAAATAGAAAGACACTTTCCTTTTCTCTGCAAGTAAAAAACAAAAAACTACGGAATTTGGAACGGGGGTTAAAAGGGGAACCCAAAAGGGCCCAAATTTAAAAGGACGAATGAAAAAAACAACAACAACAACAACAACAACCACAACCACCAAGGAAAGAGATGAAAATAATAAAAAAATAATAAAATAAAAATTTTAAAAAAAAAATAAAATTTAAAAATAATAAAATTTGGCCTTTTGGAGGGCAAGGGGCAAACCTCACCTCAGCAGGGGTGAGAGGGAGAGGGTTGGGAGTGATTGTCGCCAGCGAACTGGATATGGTCAGCGGTTCAATGTTCGCTAGGGACGATGTACGCGCGTGCGCGCTTGTTTGTTTGCTTGCTTGCTTCCTGTGTGTGTTGTGTGTGTGTGTGTGTGTGTGTGTGTGTGTGTGTGTGTGTGTGTGTGTGTGTGTGTGTGTGTGTGTGTGTGTGTGGTGTGTGTGTGTGTGGTGTGTGTGTGTGTGAGTGTGGTGTGTGTGTGTGTGTGTGTGTGTTTGTGTGTGTTTAGTCACCATGTGTTTTCATCTTTCAACTTTGCAGCTCTGTTAACATAATAAATTGAACGTAATTAGTGGTCACAAGGCGAACTATCATTATTTCAGATAATACACGCTAACACACAAGCAGAGAGAGAGAGAGGGAGAGGAAGAGAGATATGAAGAAAGAGAGAGAGGAGAGAGAGAGAGAGAGAGAGAGAGAGAGAGAGAGAGACAGAGAGACAGAGAGACAGAGAGAGATAGAGACAGATACAGAGACAGACACAGACAGACGGACAGAGGGAAGGATGTTATCAACTTGACAGAGGGTAGCTTGCAAATAGATTATTGGGTTTACAAAGGTTCTGTAAGAGTGGCTCGAAATCAAATATTTAGGTTCCCGCCCAAAACTGACAGTCGTGAATTCGAACAATTCGTGAAGTCTAATATCAACTTAACCCTCTCAAAACAGCAGCAGTCAACGGTTACCTTATGGAGATCAGGAATGGTTAAAGACGGCGGAATACGTTAGATGGGCTCGCTTTATATTACGTCATGCCTTAAACATGGTGAACCTCTACAGTCTACTGCCCCTGCAGCCGATTGGCTTTGAGAACACGTACCCTTTTTACTTAAGTTTCTGTATGATGTCCATTACAATTGTTTTGTATAAAGATTCATGATATGAATATTGAAGATGGAAATAATCAAGAACAGTTATAGTACAATGTACAAGTCATCGTGCAGCCGACGTTAGAAAACAGCGTCTTGTAAGGGAGAATCTGAAAACGAAATATTCGAACATTTTCTATGACAAATTACACTTCGGTTCTATAATACTTCTTGTTCAGCTTGTTGCGAATTTTTGTTGTACATGAATAATTAATTCTCATCTTCTACTGATAGACAGACAGACAGACAGACAAACACACACACACACACACACACACACACACACACACACACACACACACACACACACATACACGCACGCACGCACGCACAACACACGCACGCACGCACGCAACCACACACACACACACACACACACACACACACACACACACACACACACACACACACACACACACACACACACACACACCACACACACACACACCACACTCAAGCGCACGCACGCACACACATACACATACATACACAAAAAACCCACATACAGAACATGTTCTCAGACAGACATTACCTGTGTTTCTTAATTAGGCTAGACGTTGGAGTCAAGAAACATCAACCTCTCTCGTTCGGCCTCCAGACCAGGCCATTAAACCACGCCTTGTCAACCACGCATCTCTGTCTCTATCTCTGTCTCTGTCTCTCTGTCTCTCCCTCTCTCTCTCCCTTTATCTCTCTGTCTCTCTTATCTGTGGTGCGTCTGTCTGTCTGTCTGTCTGTCTGTCTGTCTCTCTCTCTCTCTCTCTCTCTTCTCTCTCTCTCTCTCTCTCTCTCTTCTCTCTCTCTCTCTCTCTCTCTCTCTCTCTCTCTCTCTCTCTCTGTATCAGGTCAAAGTCATTAGGGTTTTTTTTTGCGGCACCTTCGGACAATGAACTCTGAGCCTTAATAAGTAAACTCTAAATTTTAAGACGTCTGTCTGTACGTCTCCTTACTTGCTTTGATGTCGGACACCTGTTTTAAACTGAAAATTAGAATCTTCGGAAGTTCACTTTTGATCCTCATCGTCCCAGTTCCAGCTGGAAAAAGAAATCCCGGGCTGTTTCATGAGATTTGATGAGCTGACATCCCCCCCCCCCCCCCCCCCCCCCGCCCTTGGTCCAACCTCCATGGCAATGGCTTGGAAGCTAGAATTCCTCAAGGTGCTGGCTAGACGGGCAGACATTTGAGTCTTGCCGTACTCCAGTCTGATTTCATATGACACGATTCACATCACACGGTTCATTCAGAACCAATGACGACGCTGAATGGAGCATTGTATCGTTTCTCGTGCCATTCTTCCTGATAATATCTGCATATGTTTCCCATTCTGGAAGGTCTGCTGTGTACCCCTAGTCATTCACTTTATTCAGTAAACCCCTGACTCCATGCTTTTGATGAAACAGCTGTTCTGGACTATGATTTGTGGCCTTCTGCCATATAGGATGTCGTTAATGGCGGTTCTGGTGGCGTGTGCTTCCGTAGCATATACGATCTCTGTGTGCAGTTGGTTGAGTCCCCA
>CM031598.1:112646059-112651059 GCA_018398815.1 Conus ventricosus
ACATACACACGCACACACACGCACGCACGCACGCACGTACGCACACACACACGCGCGCGCGCGCACTCTCACACACACACACACATCTGTCTTGTCTTTCTTCTCTCTCTCTCTCTCTCTCTCTCTCTCTCTCTCTCTCTCTCTCTCTCTCTGGATGCATATATGTACATATGAATATGTATATGCATGTCTGTCTGGCTCTCTCTCTCTCTGGATGCATATATCATGATAATATAAATATATATAATATATATATATATATGAATTATAAACAAAGCTTGCTCTTATGTCTTAGATTGAAGAAATAGGGGAGATAAGCATCCATATCTGCAGTTGTAGATGATTCTGCCTAACTAACAGTATGTGCTTGAGTGGGTGAATGTGGAAAAATAAAATAAATGCTTCTCAAAATGAGCCTTCAGCAAGCTTATAGTCTCCAAGGGGGAGACATCCTCCAATAGGGAGTTGAACTCACTAACATATAACTCCTGGTCATATACCAATATTTCGAAACCTGGTTGTTTCTCCTCAGTGATCGCGGAAAGTGATAATTTGACTCCTCTGCCTTTTCAGTTTTAAGAAGAATGCAATCCCAGAAAAGGCTGGTGTGCAGTACCGTAGTATGTTTGTTGAGTTTTCAAAAAACCAACCAAAGGTGCCACCTAAGAAGCAAAAGAAAATCATGAAAGAGCAAAACAAGCTACATTTTCTTGTGAAAAGTAGAAAATATAAAAAGATATCCTCTTAAGACACAAGTGCTGAGGGCCAGTTCTTGGAATGAATCCGCAAGGGACTAAAATACAACAAACTAATAAATTCCAAGGATAAGTACCGAGCACCGTTCCAGCATTATATATATATATATATATATATATATATATATATATATATATATATATATATATATATATATATATATATATATATATATTTATATACATATATATATATATATATATATAATATATATATATATTTTTTTTTTTTTTTCCAGAATTTTCTTGCTTATTTTGCCTAATTCAGATTTGGATGGGTTTATATATATTTTGACTAATTCAGATTTGGATGGATATATATATATATATATATATATATATATATATATATATATATATATATATATATATATATATCCATCCAAATCTGAATTAGTCAAAATATATATAAACCCATCCAAATCTGAATTAGGCAAAATAAGCAAGAAAATTCTGGAAAAAATAATAAAGAACGTAAAATCAAACTCTGAATACAACCTCTGGAAGAACACATTCGAAGTTGTTGAAAACTCAACAAACATACTACGGTACTGCACACCAGCCTTTTCTGGGATTGCATTCTTCTTAAACCAAATAAAACAAGTACAAAATGACAAAAAAATATTTGTGAAGGCTGATAAAACTAGCAATTACTACAAAATGGAACCAAAAAATACTCTTAACTCCTTGACAAAAACATCCAGAAAAACTACAAAAAAGCCGACAAAAATATACATGACAGTATCCGCACTAAAGAAAAAGAACTTGCAGAGCGCATAGACATAAATGACAGGATAGAAGCGACAGCAACAAAAGAAGCTTTCATAACACTCAAAGACCACAAGCCCAATTTTCATAACAATCCAACATGTAGACTAATGAACCCATCCAAATCTGAATTAGGCAAAATAAGCAAGAACATTCTGGAAAAAATAATAAAGAACGTAAAATCAAACTCTGAATACAACCTCTGGAAGAACACATACGAAGTTATCCAATGGTTCAAAAAACTCAATAAACAAAGTAATACAGTATTCATCACATTTGACATAGTAGACTTTTACCCATCTATAGATGAGGTACTACTCACCAAAGCCCTGAAGTTTGCCAGTAACCACACAGACATAACTGGGTCAGAAATGGAAATCATTCTCCACACCAAGAAAACATTACTACACTGCAAAAATGAAACCTGGCTCAAGAAAACGAACAGAAACTCAACATTTGACGTAACCATGGGATCATATGATGGTGCAGAAACATGTGAACTGGTCGGACTACTCATGCTGTCCAACATCAAGAAAAAAACTCGGAAAACAAGTCGGACTATACAGAGACGATGGCCTTGCTGCAATAACCAACAATCCAAGAACCATCGAAAACAAGAAGAAAGAACTATGCAAAATCTTCCAAAACCACAACTTAAAGATTACCATTGAAGCAAATAAAAAGGTAGTGAACTACTTAGACATAACACTGGATCTCAACAATCACATATATAAACCATACAAGAAACCCAACGATACACCCCTTTATGTACACACCAAAAGTAACCATCCACCATCTGTATTAAAGACCATACCCACGGCATAAACAAGAGACTATCAAACCTGTCATGCAGTGAGAGAGTGTTCAACAATGCAGCAGTAGAATACCAGGAGGCACTACAAAGAAGTGGATACAATTACAAATTACAATACAACCCAGACAACAACACAAATAAAAGCAAGAAAAATAGGAAAAGAAAAATCATATGGTATACCCCCCATACGACGGGAAACTCAAAACAAACATAGGGAAAGAATTCTTCAAAATCCTAAAAACTTCATTTCCAAAAGAACACAACTGTCCAAAATATTTAACAAAAACACTGTCAAACTATCGTACTCATGTATGCCCAACCTCAAAAACCTAATTGACGCATCCAACAAAATGAAAATCAACACAGCAAAGAAGGGTGAAGAAAGGAAATCTTGCAATTGCACCAAAAAAGAGCAGTGCCCACTAAACAATAAATGTCTTCACAACAACATTGTATACCAGGCTACTGTGACATCAGAAAATGAAAAGGAAACATACAAAGGGATCACTGAAAACCACTTCAAAACCAGATATGCAAACCACAAACAGTCATTCAACAAAGAAAAATACAAAAACCAAACTGAATTGAGCAAATACATTTGGAAACTTAAAGACGCAAAAAATAAACTATAACATATCCTGGAAAATCATAAAAAGGGCATCACCATACAGCAATATTCCAAAAAGGTGCAACCTATGTCTAACTGAAAAATGGCTAATACTATGTAAACCACACTTAGCAACTCTTAATACTAAAACAGAAATAGTAAATAACTGCAGGCATAAATGGAAATCGTTGTTAGTGAACGCACCCCGTACAACAACCTGAAAACCCCCAAAAAACACGTGCAACCAATACGCACGCAAAAACAGCTGCAACTGGGCCTCACACGCTATATAACATCGGCGGTGGGCAACCCAAACTTCATCCTGACGATAGCCAAGCCGCTAGAAACAAATTTGTAGATAGTTTTAAGATTCCTCTTACTACTTGTTTTAACTATATATATATATATATATATATATATATATATATATATATATATATAAATATATATATATATATATATATATATATATAAACAGTATAAAGACCTTAAATATATATATATATATATAAACAGTATAAAGTCCTTAAAAATCTGAAAAAGCTCAACCCCTTGGGGAGCAACATATATATATATATATATATATATATATATATATATATATATATATAATATATAATATATGTATATATAAATATATATATATATGTGTGTGTGTGTGTGTGTGTGTGTGTGTGGTGTAGTGTGTGTGTGGTGTGTGATGAAAATAACAAAAGGGATTGGAGCAAGGGATCATTAGCGTGTGAGCACATTACGGGAACACAGTAGACTAACACGAAAGAAGAAGTTTCTCCATTCATGTGTGTGTTCTCATTCTCTTGATATCAAAGATACCGCAATAATAGGGGAAAAAGAGAAACAGGAACGTAAACAAAGAACAGATAATCAAATGGCGACTACAATGTATACAAGTGCACCCGGCGTACTAAAATGCAGCGTGCCACACATTCAGAAAAAAAAAATGTATGTAACTGGAGGGGAGCAACAGAAGGAGTTGTTTAATTTCTGATAAAGAGCGTTACTTTTATCATTTTGCTGTACAAATATCCTCAGTAAGTGAAGCACTATACACAACAATCCTGTAACGATAGTGCGATGAATGAGCGAGAACTGAACGCTTAGATGCATATATATCTTTTGAATATCTCTCTCTCTCTCTCTCTCTCTCTCTCTCTCTCTCTCTCTCTCTCTGTATATATATATATATATATATATATATATATATATATATATATATATATATATATATATATATATATATATATATATATATATAATATATATATATATATTAGCATTCGATTCTTTCCGAACTCAAGTGGTCACTATGCATCCAGACATTGCAGAGAAAAAAGTTAAAGCTAAAAATTTACATGTTTTAACCATATATCATCTGTAATGGGCACTATACCCACAGACAAGTATTATTACTAAATCAAAACAGTTAGATAGACACGCAGAATAAACACTATTTCCTGATATAATATCTCATTTAGTAAAGCTTTAAAAGACCTGGGGACACATCTACACTTTTAGCAGTTCTTAGAGCTAAACTTGACAATGAAGATTCCCACACGATCAACCTCGAAGCTTCTCGTGAGATGAACGAAGAGAACCCACGAGGTGAGGACACAGCAAAGGAAAGGTAAACTAACTCGAAAACTTAAGTGATGGAGTAACTGAAAATGAACGTACAAACACGGACTCTAAGGGAACAGAAGGGACTTTCATCACATCACCAAGGCCATCAATTTGCCGCCGTGGTCTGCGGTCTCTGGTGCAGCTTTGCTGGATGAGAGACAACATGAATGCCCGTTATTATGTCTTGTGACTGAGCCAGGGTGTGTGTAAATCTTTACATTTTGCTTAAGATCCTCTCTCTCTCTCTCTCTCTCTCTCTCTCTCTCTCTCTCTCTCTCTCTCTCTCTCTCTCTTCTCTTCTCTCTCTCTCTCTCTCTCCTCTCTCTCTCTCTCTCTCTCTCTCTCTCTCTCTCTCTCTCAGATTAGTCTGGCATGGCAAAGTTGACAAGAAAGGACAGATGTTTTTTAGAGAGAA
>CM031598.1:112656059-112658559 GCA_018398815.1 Conus ventricosus
GCATGCTCGTATGAACACACACACACACACACACACACACACACCACACACACACACACACACACACACACACACACACACACTTTATCTCTTTCATCATGGTAATGATGATGCTGATTATGATCATGATCATAATCATGATGAGGAAGAAGGGGAGAAGGAGGATCTTGGTGGTGGTGGTGGTGGTGGTGGTGGTGGTGGCGGTGGTGGAGGGTGGTTGAATTCGTTGCGACCATCATTATCATCATCAGCTGGGGCATTACAGGCAGCAACAGCAGCAGAAGGAGTTGCAGCAATAGCAAAAGCAGAGGCAACAGCAGCAGCAGCAATAGCAACAGTAGCAGCTGAGTTATCATCTCACAGTTACATTGTGGGCTTTGAAGTCTGCCGACAACATGTATTGAAGGACTAAATGCACATGGTGGTCGGCGACAATGTATGCTGGTGACAAAATGTGCTGGTGACACTGTGCCCTATGTACGTCAGCACATATTGCCGTCGGCGACAACCTAAGCTCTGGGAATATGTATGTCCTGCCTTAAGGCGTGTTGCTCTCACTCACTGGAAATAATCAGAACGACTTTGGATCCGGCGGTACACGTATCAATTTGAGTACCAAAAAAAAAATGACTAGCCGAATAGGGAAAATGTGCACAGTATTGTTCAGCAGTGCCCCGTTTTCTACTCGACCTGTCTATTGACTAATTGGGGTTCCTGTCGTTTGAAATATGTATTTACTAACTATCACGCATTGTTATCATAGTCATTATCACTCTCATGTTATATTATTATTGTCATGATTGTTGTTGTTGTTCACATTGTTTTTGTCATTGTTGTTGTTGTTGTTGTTGTTGTTGTTGTTGTTGTTGATGATGATGATGATGATGATGATGATGATGATGATGATGATGATGATGATGATGATGCATGTTACTATCAATTGCTATTACTGCTGCTACAACTATTTACACCTGAATACTGTTTTAAATGTCCAATAATTGCTTACAGACTGATTTGATAAATGACTGATTTCGAACATAAATGACATAACAAAGCCTTCACACACACAGACAGACACTCACACACACACACACACACACACACACACACACACACACACACACACACACACACACACACACACACACACAGCGTGCTCGCGCACGACACACACACACACACACACACACACACACACACACACCACACACACACACACACACACACCACACACAACACACACACAAACACACACAAACCCTTAATCTTCAAAGGTTGCATGACTTGGAAACCAATAACAAAACTTCAAAAGCAAAGAGGGAGATCAGAATGTACATGAATGAAAATATACAACAGATGCGTTCATCTTCATAAATACGTTTTCATAGTTGACTGTAGTCAGTTTCATCTTCAGTGGTAAAGCCTTGAACACATATGCATTGAAATGTTGAATTTTATCCAGTAACCACACTTGCTGAAATGTCTGTCAATGCTTTTGCTTACTGTTTTCGGTTCTCAAGTGTTACTACCTATCTTTGTTTAGTTTGTATTGATAATATGTCCCTTTGAGATGGGAAGAGATTTGCAGATGATGATCATCGACGGTACAATTATTATATCCTGAATGGCTGCGATGGGCAGATGGATTTTTAGGTGGGGTGGGTGGGAGTGAAAGGGGGCGGGGTAGGGCAAGGGGGGGGGGGGGTAGGGAATTGGGGAATGGAGAAATGGAGATAGGGGTGCCCAAGGTATAGCGTGCTTGGGATAAAGCGACGACATAACTGTAGAGTGAGTGGCCGTATATAGGAGGATAGGAGAATAGGGGTGGGGTGGGGATGGTTTGAGATCCAGGTTTCTGGGATTTAACTCTCATCAGACGTATTTATCTCTGTGAGTTTTCCGCCCTGACTCGCTTCTTTCCAGAGGTGAGTCTGCATTGAGCTAAACCTGGAACAGCCAAGTTTCTGCCACCCAACGGGTGTGTGTCAGAAGGTGCTGCTCACGTTTCCTAACCAACACTGCAGGTATCTGTATCTCACAGGTCTGGTTGACGACAAAATATACTATGACAGTAAACGTATTATACAGCCTGTCATGAAATCACAGACCAAACTGGAAATCCATAACATCATTTGCGTCATCGTCATTCTCCTCAATCACCATGAAAAAATAATGTATCAAATGCTATGGCTCTACATGCCTTGCTGTCGCTGTGACTTCAGTTTCAGTTTTCTTTCCATGTCTACGCTCTGGAAGAATTTGGTGTGGAGTCACCGATATCAGCACGTTTATGGAGACTGTCATTGAAAGGATATGGTGGCGCCCTCTGCAATCATTGTTGCATATAAGGGGCTGAGTCGTTCATTTTCTGGATGTGTTGGATCAGAACAGGCTCCACTGAACACCATCAATGTGACTCGCCAGCAGTACAGTGTGTCTTCTGGTGGGTTAATTCATGACGACCTGACACTGACTGCTCCCTGTGGAATGCTGATGACGG
>CM031598.1:112663559-112693559 GCA_018398815.1 Conus ventricosus
CTCTGCCAAGTAACACTTCAACAATGAATTAAAAATGATAATCCATCACACATTCTCTTTCAATAACCAAAAACTAACGACTCTACAAACAAACATACTGTGTAGGATTATCCGTTTTCAATACTAATTTACTAAACTTTTTAGATTTTAGTTTTTGCTTAATCCTTTGTTTTTCTTGTTTGTTTTCAATAACATAATTTTTCAGCTATGTTCTTGGTCCTGTTCTCTCTCTCTTACACACACACACACACACACACACACACACACACACACACACACACACAAAACACACACACACACGCACGAGTGGCATGACGCGATAAATACAGGATACTTTTCTGTAGCGTTCTCCACCCCGTAGGTTCGCTTGTGAACACACATGCACCCACAATTAACCAACGCGATCGCGCACAGAACTAATTAGAGGGCTTGTAGATTGTGGCAGGGGTGTATTAGCTGGTGCCAGGCGGTGCTAGGTACAGCGACCCGTGTGGCTCCTGTGATCTGTAATTAGCTGATTTTGGGGGCCCGACACAAGCCCGCTATTGTCTTTCCTTTACATGTTTTTACTGCCGGCACCAGCAATTAGGGGTGTTGCCCCCATCATTTACTTTTCTCATATTACCAGTGCCAGGTACTCTCCTTGGTTTCTATGTGTTTGACCAATCACCGGCTTCGTTGCTTCAATCTGCACTGCAACCTTCGTGGCACTAAACAATCTTTGGTGGCTAGCGTCGGCATAAAAGACGTTGACAAGCTCAAAGAATATCTATGTTAAAGCAAGTTTTGTGACGTACTTCTGCTTGTGCAGCCCAGTTATTTTTCATTTGACCTGTGACATTGTTCCTGGGGTTGACATTGTTTTGGGGGTTGACATATAAAAAGGTATTGGCACTGTTTATAGTTACGTGTTCTTGGAGACATGTAGTTAGTTTTAAAATGACGGATCAGGCAACAACATCGGGAACATCAAGAACTGTTGAAAGTTTTTTGGCCAGCGTTCCATTTAAAAAGAACATTTGGAAGATCAAATAGTGAAAAAGAGAAAAGAGTTGAGAAAGATAAAGAGACAAAGAGTGAAACAAGAAGAAAGAGTAAAACTAGAAGGACAAAAATTAAAATCATTGATTGATAAAGAAAAAAATGTGAAAGCTGCTCTTGATGAATTAAATACTCAATGGGATGTGGCAGAGGATTCACAAGACATTTAAGGTAAGTTTTTATTATAATTTGTAGTTGTTTTTAAAATTATAGCATTTTTACTGATAATAACTATATCATATTCTGAACATCTGTTTCTTATAAATAATCAAAGGTGCGCGCACACACACCTACCCCACCCCACCCGCCCCCACTCCACGCATGCACACACTTAAGTCACTTCTAAGTTCTTAACTTAAGTTACCCAAAGTCGCCTCTAAGTTCTTACTTAAGTCATCCTTAAGTTGTCCTTAAGTTCTTACTTAAGTTGTCCTCAAGTCATCCTCAAGTCATCCTCAAGTTCTTACTCAAGTTTTTACTTAAGTCACCTTTAAGTTCTTACTCAAGTCACCTCAAGTTCTTAATCAAGTCACCTCAAGTTCTTAACTTAAGTCACCTCAAGTTCATAACTAAGTCATCCTCTAAGTACAACCAAGTTCTTATTCAAGTCAACTTATAATTATTTATTAAGTTCTTAAAGTATTATTCCATTTTAAATGGATCAAAATGATCTTTTGTTGTTGGCGGTTCTGGCATACTTTTGCATTCGGATTTTGTATTTAGTGGCAGAGATTGTTTGGACTGCTTTGGTTTTTGGTGTCTTTGTTTATATATTTTATAACCATAATAACCACCCCCAGCAGCAGCAATGCCGCCAAAAATGACAATTGTTTTAAGAAAATTCTGTGAAGACTTTGGTGGTGTAGGCAACCCTGGCGTTGCTGTAGGATCAACTTGTTCTGGTGTTTTTATAGCCGGCATTGAAACAACTGGCTGCGGCTCTGGCACTTTTTCATTATGAGCTATATTTTGTGATTGTAACATTAATTTTGTTCGCTTGTTCCACTCTGCTAATCTTTTTCCTGCTGCAACGCGTCCAGATGAGGTTTTTTACTGACCACTTTCACCTGATTCAATGTTTTCTGATTCTGATTCTGCTGATTTTCTGGGTCGGTCATTTTGAAGGGAAATAAAATCTATATGATTAAAAGTAATTAATCCCATGATTAGCGGCGATAATAATGTTCCAAATCTGTAATACAGATCACATCCTAGAGACTCTAATGACTTTGTTAAAACTGGATCCTGCGTTAAATCATACATAAAGTCTTGTTTAGAATCAATAGGCGCAAATTTACTTACTAGTTTAGTGTACAAACTAAGAACCGTTTGCCCGACACTTTTTACCATTCTTGATCCTAGTTGCGCTTCATACCTGTTATGATACTTTACAATGTCTTGCGGCAACATCTGTTGAATCTGTTCTATGCTGAATTCATTTCCGAGGAACTGTTTTGTTTTCCCACATGCTGCCAAAGAATACAGGCTTTCTTTTTTTGGCATAATAGCTTGGTCATCAACTTGATCATTTGTACTCATAAGTTCAGGAAGGTTTAGGCTGCCCTGTAGCTGTAGCAGATCATCGGTGTTCATGTTTTTTTATTAATTATAATTATTTTGTTTTTAAAAATGAGCGCCGAAAAGACTGTTACTAATCTTGTTTACCATTCTGCTGTTATTGTGGTCTAAGTATAGGATACACAATGCTTGGTAAAAGCTTGTTAAAAATAAAACTGGCAGATCTTGGCAAACTACACTTTGAAGACTCAGCAAAGCTGATTGCTGTTATTACAGCTTCATTTGCTACGAAAGATTTTCTAGTTAAGCAAGGAATAATTCCTGACAGTATCAATATGTAAAATTAAAAAAATACATTTATAAAAATGGCTTCATTCGTAATGATGATAGGCGGCGCTGTGGTTAATCGCTTGCTTTTAGCGGAAGTAATTACGCATTTAGTAAACTGCGGGATGACGGCGAGAGAAAAAGACATAACAAAGCTATGGAGCAACTAGCAGCTGCACAAGATCACTATGAAAAGCAGAGAATTGAGCAGTTAGATTTTATTAAACAACAAACTGAAAAAACAGGACATGCAGCTTACACATTTAAAAATGTTGACCAGCAATAAAAGAATATTATCTTGTAACAGGCAAACCAATCGAGACATTGCCCCCACCAAAATTCAGTGACTTTTATCAACCATCAGAAAAACAAAAGATGCAAGAAATCGTGTTTATTGTCTTTGGCATGACCGTCGTGTATTTTGTTGCGCATAATATTGGCTGAATAAAAATGAACAAAATCTATTATTCGCCAAAAGGATATTGGAAGGGAATCACGGCAATTAAAAAGCTAAGCCAAGCAGCGGAGTCAGTGAACAAACAGCAAAAGAATGGCTATCTAAACAACGATTTGGCAAATTTATTTACCTGCGCCTAGACGAATACAGAGACCACACTTTGTGAACACAATACCGAATGACACCCATCAAATGGACCTTCTATATTTACCCCATGATACGATTTGACGAAAAAGATTTAAGTACGCACTCACAGTCATTGACATAGCTTCAAGAATAAAGATGCGGAACCATTAACACAAAAGAGTGCTTCTGCTGTTGCTGTTGCCATACAACTGATATACCAACGAGGCCCGCTAACTTATCCTCGCATGATTCAAGTCGATGATGGAAAAGAATTTAAAGGCCAAGTGAATCAATTATTGTTAAAACATAGAGTTACCATTAAAAGAGGCATTCCAGGAGTTCACAGATCACAGGCTTTAGTTGAAAACTTTAACAAACAGTTATCTGAAAGGCTTAGTATCATAGAGAGCTGATTGACAATTCTCGCAACACAGAATGGGTTAGAAGACTGCCTTCAGTTTTGCACGCAATGAATAATGAAGAATTTAAAGGGCTAAAACCAGTACAAGCAATCAAAAAAACAAACAATAAATGTTGCTGAAGGAGACTCCAGTTCATCTGGCAAACTATTACCGTTTGGTTTAAAGCAAGGTACCTTTATTTATCGGAGAAGCAGAAGGGGACACTCACATCAGGGCAACAGATCCAGTTTGGAGTGTTGATCCATATGAAATAAAAAGAATTGTAAAGATGAATCCGCCCGTGTATTATTTACGAGAAACTGACACAACAAAACAACCAGCTCCACAAAGATCTTTGTAAAGGAAGAACTGCAGATAATCCCGCCAGACACAGTTCCGTTTTAAAACTGATTTACGTAAATATATTTTGGTTTAAAAGGAAGCCCAAAAGAAAGAACGTGGAATGGAAGCAAGAATGATAAATAAAGAGAACTTGGAATTAATACGAGAATCATATGATGCGTGTTCTGCTATTAAGGAATTAACGCGAGAATCATATGATACGTATTCTGCGGGTTAAAGAAACAATTACGAGGATTCATCGACACAGGGCACTGCATCCAGATCACTTACAGCCCAAAATCCCAAATTTTGACTATCAAAAATGGGAAAAGAATATCTTGAAATAATAAAAAAAATTCGAGCACGTCAAGCAAACATGAGAAAAAATTTGAATGAATTGGAAGATGATATGATTGATTTTCTAGATAAATTTCAGGAAAAATATGAACCCGAATATAAACTCTTCGGTGAAGAAGATATGTAATTATGCTGTTCTCCAGTGCCCAATTGCATATGAAAACTCTGGATCAACAAATACTCGTTTTGTGTTTGTTCTATCTAATGACTTCTTTGTTACAACAGTTGTGTTGATCTCATGTAGATTAGATCGTAGTTTTACGTTGTCATGATGAAAGGTATGTTTATTGAACAATGCTTCTTTGTAGTTGTCATGCGATATGTTTTGACTGCACAACACTGCGAGATATTCCTTTTGCTTTCTTAATGTTTTCTCCTGGCTCGAAATACTGTACATTTTCGACCTTAAACCATAAACTCCTTAATCACCCTCCAGATAATTCATCCTTCATCTTTCCTAAAACCTTCTTATTAACAGATGAATGTAAGGCTAATCTTAGGGTAATCAGATGTATCATACCATCCAGCATGCCCTTTAGCTACTTCTAATTCCATGTCTTTATAGATGTCTTCAGTAGGGATATCTATAACAAAACTGTCTGTATCTGTGTAAAGTACTCTGGACTCGGGATACGAGGGTTTAAAGTAGTCATAAAGAAATTCTAACATCAAAAGCTTTGATAATTCAAAACAGTAAACCCAATAAATACAGGTTTGTCCAATTTGACTTTCTTTTTTTCATCATTATGCCAAAAAGCCCATCATGAAATCTTCTAAAGTCCTGATAATTTGGTTTTGAAGTCAGCTTAATTGCTTCGTTCTCTCTGGTGACCAATCTAACATCTTTGCGCTTGTGTGGATTTTCCATAGTCTTTCCGAAACAGCTGTTGTTCATCAGCTTGAAAAAGTCTTTTTCTGAAGCATCTGGGGATTTAGTTCTAAGATCATGTGTTCTTCATGATGTATGGTTTCATGAACTGTTCTTGATCAAAAGCAATTATACGATGAACTGCTGTTAGCTTTAAACCATGTCTTAAATAAAATGTAGAAGTCTGTAATGACAGACATAATTTTTTTTGCCTCGAAGATTAGGCACAAGTTTAGGCGGCTCTGTTTTGCCATCTTTAGACTTTCTGCTGCTAATGGGTAGTCATTATGTAGGTCATGGAGTTCATGAGGATATTCTAAGTCAACTTCTAGAATGAAACCACGCTGTTGATCGGCGTTAAACTGCTCAACCACTTTAATGCTCTTTGCACATTATTTGTACCCCCGCCTTTGTACATTTCAAAGTTGCGTAGTGGAAGTGATTGCGCCATAGCCCATCCATACAGATTGTTGCATCTAAATACATAAGATAGTTAGACCTTTTACTTGGATCATAGTCGTCCAAGTATTTGTTGTTTGCTTTACAGTAATGATGCGACGCCATACTAATTCCTCCACGCAATCCGTTTTCAATCATCTGAATCATTGGCGGGTTAGACAATAAATCAATCTTTATTCCAGTAAACTTTAAGAAAGCATCCCAGCTCATCCGGGCGCAGAAATATAATGCGCAGGATCCGGGCTATAATGTTTCATGCAGTCTTTCTGTAATTTTCAAAGACTCCGCCAACCAAACATACATCGGCCATCAATAGGAATCATGATAGTCTCCCATCGTTTTACACTCTAACTTCTCCCACGCATCTTGAGCACGCTGGTAATCAGAATCACTAATGCCCTTTCCTCTGAGACTAGAAAAGAACGCGTCTTTAGGCGGAAGTGAATCTTCGTCAAACCTTTCCCAACTGTTCATGTACTCATAAGGGTAAACGCCCTTTCTAACAAGAGTTGGGTCAAATATTCTTCTGTTATTGGCGGGACTTTAAGGACATAGCCAGTGACTCTAATCATCCCATCATGTGCTGCATAGAGTCATAAAAAGACATGTTATTTAAAGTGAAAACACATGTACTTTTCTGATGACTGTGCAATGCATGTTATCCTGAAGGCGTCGTCTACTGCTTTCATTATAAGATGAGAGTCGTAACCTCGCAAGTTATGAAAGAAGATGGGCAGCTTCCATGTCTTAGGATCAAACTTTAGTTGAAGATTGCATTTACTGTGTGCTGCTCCTCTGAACTTTCCGCTAATGTGATCATGGTCTCTTACTGTCGGATTGGCTTCCTCGCTGTTAGACATTAGTTCTAAACCACAAATCCAACAATGGTTGTGGCTGAGTCATACTGTTGTTGGTCTTCAGGAGTCATTATGATTTCAGATAAGTTTAGATTATTAGAACAGGCGTTACGCAATTGCTGCATGCGCTTTAAGAATGTTTCTGCGACATCTGGTCCTCTATACAATTCTGGTTTCGAATGGGCACCATCCGACCTGACAACAATGAAGGCAAATGAGCAAATTTGATGATTACTCACAAAGGCTGTTTTAGGAAGTTTCTGGGGCGTCGGGCCTTCATAAGGAACAATAAGCGACTCGAAGTCTGCGTAAACAACGTATGGACTTGTTTGCAGCCGTTTCCAGTTATTAAAACTAACTTTTGATCCAGGTGGGGGCGTAATTAGTTCTGTATTAAAGTCAACTGACCGATACAATGTTTCTTTATTTCGCTCGCTGCTTTAACAGATGGAATTCTTGTTAAACATTTTCTACAGAATTCTTGTTTGTTAGTGTTTTTTGCAGTATGCGCCAATAATCTACTCATTGTTCGTATCAATGTGTAATGGGGTAGCCCTGCTGGTGAAAACATCAGTAGTAAGTCCACATGATTTTTGTCTGGTTCGCCAATAGATGGACTGTTTTTGGACACTTTAATCGGCTGTAGATTCGTTTCCTCATCCCATGTGTAGATATTAACAGTTATTGTTTGTTTTGTTCTTCAAACTGATCAATTTGATCTACGCTAACAGGAAAGGATATTCCATTGAAGTTAAGATCATTGATGTAATCCCAATAGTTAGTCACTCTCTCTGCTGTTTGCAGACGTGATGCAGCCTTGCAAGAACACACCACATAAAACATTTGTCGTCTGTATTTGTATGTTTAGAACCGCTCTTTTCGCTACCAATGCTGGGGCAGCGGAATGTAAGCCTTGCCTACAATCGGTGCATACTTAGCCTGTTTTGATCTGATCTCTAGGACTTCGCCCTCTGACCAACCAGAGCCTCTCATTTTGGCTTCTTCACGGCCACATCAAACTGTGTAAGCAGTTGGTCTGCCCAACCAGGTGTTAAGTCATTATGGAAAGAATAACCTGTTGTTTAGTTGAGACCCAGACTTCTAGATTTTCTTCATTTATTGTTATATAGTCGATTAAAACAGCTAACATTACTTAAACTGGCGGGTCTATTGTTAGTTTACCGGGAACTTGAGAAATAGCATGAGCAACACTTGCCTGTACGTTTGCAGGATCAATGACTTCTAAAACAATATCATTCAGTACTCTTGACAAATGTTCTTCCTCGAGCATTCCTTCAAACAATTCATCTGGGCCTTCATATATCTTAGCCATGCTGTCTTTCTTTCTAAGCCAACATATTTATTTAAATCAAAAAAATAATTAATCAGAATCAATATCAACGGTCTTTTTGTGCTTGGACTCATAAACTAAAGTATAAACGCCCTTTGATGTTGTTAATGTGAGCTGTTTTTAAAGAGTTAATGTCTCGTTTACTTTTTTTTAACATTCCTTTTTTTATCTGCTCGGTGTCTGGCTGTTGAGAAAAACTGCCCTTGCCTTTTTTGAAGATCAAACTTTTGTCTTTATAGTCATCAAAATCGGCCTGTAAACGACAAATTCTTCATCCGTGATGTTTGAGTCAGCTAGCGCTTTATTTATTGTCAGTTTGAACGAACTAAGTTTAGCTGTTATTAGTTGAACCATAGCTGTGTGCTTTTGGGGTTTAGTTTTTAATTTTTTGCCAGCAGCACTTACAGCTAATGAACACAGGGCCCAAAAGCTAAAGACAACCCGCCTAGAGGTAAAGCTGCGGCGCACCTACGCCTGTTGCTAAGAGACCAACACTCGTTCCTGCTGATAGAGTACTAACAGTCGATGCTCCAGTATTAACATATGTAACAGCATTAAAGGCAGCAGAATACCTTCGTTTGGTTTTGCTGTATTTTGAAAGGTCTTGCTCTAGTTTTTGTTGCATTTGTGTAATGTTTGTTAATCTGAAGGTTTTTATGCCAGGGGTTTCTACTATCCCTTCTTGTGGCGACTCTGGTGCTGTAGGCGCATTTGGATAAACCTTAACAGACATGCTTTTTTAAATAAAAATAATTCAGTATTGGGTATCTTTTAATCTGTTATCTTGAATATTCAGCTGCGCATCATATATTAAAAACAAATACACGTTAAGTGGTTTATCGCCTCTTTTTCTTTATCAATTTGAATGTTTATTATGTCTCTAACAGTTCTCCCGCTTCCATGTAACTGATTATCCTCCGTTGCCCTTAGGTCAATCCATAAACCGTATTTCGCTGTTAAATAATGATCAAGTCTAACACTGTGAAGATGTAGATCTTTAGACACAAGGTCAACTGTTGGATTTCTACACCTCCCACCTCCAAACAGTTTTCTTATTTCATCAAAATGCTGATAAGGTTTAAGCCCGCTACGTAGATTTGGTTAGGACTGCCCTCAATTGTACATTGCACTTTCGTTATTTTGGGATTAACAAAATTTTCAGTTGTCTTTTGAATGTTCTTCATTTTCACACAGCAATAAAATACCTTTAAGCGATCTTGCTGCTGCACTAAAACTAAAATTCCATATAGTGTCTGCCCTGCTTTTAGGATATTTAGAATGAAAAATCACTCTTTCGTAATATATTGCTAATTTTGACTGATATTGTTGCTCAATCTGCCTTGCTAAATTAGGGTTGCTAACAACGTCAAACTCTAACGAGATGTCAGAAATGCTGTACTTTGCTCGGTGTCTGTAGATATAATAACATATTTGTAGTCATTAAAAGTTAGTTCATATGACAATCTGTCTTTTAATGCCCTTGAGAGTATGGGGCATGCGCTTTTAACAACTCAAAATCTAGGGTATGAAAAAGCGATTTCCATACGCATAAATTACGGCTACAAACCTTTTGCCGTCTTTAGCATCTTCAGCGCCTATTCTATGTTTTAGTGCTTCTTCATTTTCGATTCCTTGAAAAAGCAAGATCAGCCCTTTCGTTCCCGGTTAGCCATAGATCAGAATAGGTTAAAAATATGTCTGCATTATGTAAAGAAAATATTTCTTGTCCCTCAAGTTTTATAGAAATTTCTTAACGATTGCCCGCCCCAAATTCTGTACAACTGTCCTGTTTGGGTCTGTTGCTGATTCGAGTTCTATTTTGAAAGTAAACGCGCAGAGCCTGGCACAATCACTTCATCCGCTCCTAGGTCTGGAAATTGACAGTAAGAATTTGATCCGCACAATAGTAGACGGATTATTTGGAACAGTAATATTCCGCTTATTTCCCTTCACTCCAAAGGGCTCTTTCAGTCTTCTATGCGGTCAAGAATCGAGCCATATGTTTGTGACATTTTTTTATAAAACAAAATAAAAAGTTTATTATTAAAGAAACATGGCAGGGATTGAAGGTGAAGAAGATTATGATGTTTTTGATCCTGGAGACGACATGAGTGAAACGGCTCCTTTGATACAACCATCGCACTCATTGCTGTATGAATTAGCAGAAAGTCGGCGTAAATTAACAGAAAGTAAGGCCGAATCATTTTACAAAAGTTTAGGCTTAGAACCTCCCCATGTTTTAGACCTTAATTTTGAAGTAAAAGATGGTGGCCATTTGTATTTGAAAAACGATCAAGGAGAACCTTTCACTTACAACTAAACGAGACCCATCAAAGTTTGTAAACATGAATACAATTAAACAAAGACTTAGGTGGGAGATCGAAATCGTCTTGGCATTGCTAAACCAAAATTAGATAGGGAGGCAGTTGCTAAACTTCAAAACATACAACAAAAACTCCCGTCAGATAACCAAATGCAAAACATAGAACTTAAAGATTTAAGTCAAACAGCAGACGAATTAATAGAAGCAGAAACCAGTTTATCAGAAGAAACAGCATTAAAAGCTATCCACGACCCGCCGATACTCGAGCAAGACCTAGTGGCCCATCATCATTCTTTGAGAACCATCAGAGACGAATTTTAAAAAAAGTCAGCAAAAGTGGATGAACTAGATGAGCGTAAAAAAAAAGAAGAAGAAAAACTCGTTGAGGCTGATGACGCCAACTTAGGCCTAGCTGTTAAAGAAGAAATAAACCAAAGAATAAAAGAACTTAAAATACAAAGATCAGCAATACTAAAAGAGTTGTCTACTTTTCCAAGAACAATTACGATCTCAAGCGGCCAGAATAAGAGAAACTATCCAAAAAATTTTATATGAAGACACGACGCTAGCAGAACGAATACGAACGTTGTTTAGAGAGCAAGGAGTCACATTAGCAAGCGTTATAACGGGCCCTTTGGGTTTGCAATAAGTACACTGGTGATGGCTATTACGGGCGGCGGTGGTGCTGGGCTAGTGCCTCCACCGCCATCCCCTCCATCTCTGCCTGATAAATCATGGGTAAAAAAACAGCTTGATCATCTTGCGGGTTTAATTAAAAAAATTAGCCAGTAAAGCCGTGGACGCTTTACCAGGTATATTAGGGGGTGTTGTTAGCTGGCTTTTGTCTACTGCAGGCAAAGTAGTTGGCTTTATGGCCGAGCACTTATGGCATTAGTTCTCTTAATAGTTGGGTTAATTTTTAGTAAGATAAAGACCAAGTAATCCTAGGCCAGTTAATCCAAGAACAAGTGCTGTCTTTTCATATTCTTGGTCATTATTTTTTTCGTGTTCTTCAACGGTCTTTGGGCTTTGGGCCGCGGGATTGGATGACTTATTCTTGGGGGGTCATCTTGTTTGTTTACTGCTTGCAATATTACTGGCTCAGAATTTATTTCGTTTTTTCCGACCTTCTGTTCATTGCCTGCCACGAGGATTTCATTATTGTAGTTTATTATTGTTCCTATCTGGGGCCTGAGGTCAGAAGGCAGCATGTATAAACCAGTGCCAACAGCAAAGTCTACTTTCGATCTTGCGTATTGTAAAACATTTTGGTACCTTTTAATACTTGAAGGTAAATCAACTGTAGAATTAATGGCGTCCTCTAAATTTGCTAAGTATTGTTTTTGTGCGTCAAAGCCAGTAGAAGGATCAGTTATGCTCGATCTTGTTTGTGCTTGCGAGCCTAGCAAACACCAAACGTAAGTACGAACAGAGTCGTTTATTCGTTCTATTCCTGCTTTAGTTAGGCCCTTAGAAGTGTCTAATATAAATGTTGTCCATGCTGTTTCATGCTCTTGCTCTATGGACCCGAGGTGAACAGCTGTGCCATTAGAGAAAGATGTGTAAGGAGGATTCCAGTCATAGTTATACTTTCTGTGCACGCCCCAAAAATAAGGGGTGCCTAGACCATGATTAAGATCCGACTTTTGTCTAAAGTCTGTCTTAGCCTTAATATTGAATTCGTTACAGATCCTTTCAAAAGCCTTCATGTCTATTCTGTTGCTGAATGGATTAAAGGGTTTGTCATTTGGTAATGGCGCTTGCAGTTCAGTCAAAATACGTCTGAAGGTGTAATATAAATGAAATCTATACACTGACCTCACCAAAGGATCAGGATGATTTAAATGATCAGCATACGACACTCCACACCCAGTTGATGCACAAAACACAGCAAAGTTTAACTGGTTCTGATAAAACTGCATCGGATGACTAAACCACACTTTTGGGATGTGGTCGTTTTTAATAGGAGGGTTAAGATAGCTCTTCAATGGAGTACTAACCTTTACTTGAAAGGTGCCAGACTGAGTCACAGAAATGACAAGAGTATCAGTTGTTATATTTTTAAGATTGTAGTGCGGCCCAACAGAATATTTTGCATCAGTATATTTAAATGCAATCATTTTATTTCGTTTAAAAAATGTTTGTAACAATAACAACTCAAGACCGTCCTTCGTTTTTAGAACATGCTATTGATAACGATTGCGGAACGAAAATGGTTGCACTTCATGAAATATTTTACAAAGTCGTATGGTTTAATATAACCGAATCCAAGGAGAATAATAAGATTAAAAAAGTTAATAATAAAGGACAATTAGTTAGCCAGTTAACCATACCTGATGGTTATTACGGGTTTTGCTCACTAAAAGAAGCAATGAGTAACTTTGACATTACTCTCAAACTTAACAATGCGAATCTGAAAACAATGTTGACCTTTAAGCCTGAAGAAGAAGAAGTAGGGTACTATTTTGATGAAGAGCTAGCTAAAATGTTAGGCTTTACAACTGCCGATCGGTCCGTTCATAGTTTTAGAGTTACGGCAAACAAAACTACTTATGAGGGAGAAAATCCGCTCGATCTTGCATTACATTCATTACTCTATGTTCATTTGGATGAGCTAAGCACTGATGAAAACTTATATGATGGAAGGCCCTCAACAGTTTTAAGAGCTCTTCCATCAGGGAAAGCTGCATATTGCGATTATGAAATTATACAATTCCCTAATTTACAGTTTAAAAGATTAGTTTGTGGGAGGGTCGGATCATTTAATACAAAAATTGCAGACAAAACAGGGAAAGTCGTGAAATGTGATAACCTGCAAATTGTTTTGGAAATAAAATAATAAGTTGTACTAAAAAATGTCGCGTGGGCCAGAAGAATCCGGAGTTACATTAGCGCCTGTGAGGTGTATAACTTTAGAATTAAAAGACCTTGCAGACGTTGCGGACTTTGAACAGAACGGTGAGATAGGCGCTTTGTATGGGTTTGAGTACACTAAAGATGGTGATTATAAACGCAAAGAGGTTGGCGACAATAAAAAGTTTCCTAAACTAGAGCAACTGCGCAATGTAGAAGCAAATAATGCTGGCCAGTATGAATATAAAATAGTTCGAAAACCTGACAGCAAATGGCACTTAGAACCATATTTAGAATGGGAAATAAAATTTGAATTCATAAGCCCATTTACATTTTTTAGCCGTCAAAAAAGTTTCAGAAAAGCACTCAACTCTGGCCCTTTACATGTAAGTCTTATGCCAGAGGACAATAGTCGAAAAGAGATTGAAATAAAGCCGTATGGGAATAAACAGTACATCCTCCACAGAAAAGAATCGGTTTTAAAAGATGCTTCTACAAAATTACAGTTCATTCCGCAAATGAAATTAGGAGACACGTTCACAATGATATTTGAAATTTCTGTCTTAAAAGATGTGGAGAGGGATGAGGTTGTGGGCGTTAGTGACGTCCTTCTAAAAGGAATTCTAATTAGCTGGCAAAACTTAGACGTTGACAGTCTTAAAGTTACCGTCGTCATTCTTCACAATGGTGAGGATATTAAGGTCATAACAACAAGCAAAAAAATCAATATTAGTCTAAATAGAAACAATCTTACAGCACTGAATTGGATTAATCTTACACATTTAGACCTTATAGGATTTTATTATACTGAACAAGTTTTGACAGAGAGCATGATAAAAACAATAACTGGATTAGATTAAATTCTGTTATAAAACTATGGAGCAGTTAAACTTTATGACAAAAACCCCTCATTGTTCATTGATTTGTGGGCAGACTGGTTGTGGAAAAACAATATTTGTCCTCGACCTATTACAAACAGTTTATCGCTATAATTTTGATTATATTGTGATTTTCTGTCCAACACTTAAATGGAACAAAGCATATCATGATAGAAGGTTTATATGGACAGATGATGACATATTTTAGTTGATCCTAGCAATAAACTGAGTGAGTGTTTAGAACAGTTTTATAAACTGTTTGAAGGAACGCAGACACTATTTACTATAGATGACTGTTCGGCAGAAAGAGACATAGTTAAAAAAAGAAACACTTTGTCAAAACTGGCTTTCAGTGGAAGACATGCTGGAATAAGTGTGTGGATTTTATGTCAAAAATATAACTCAGTTTTAAAAGACTTTAGAGAACAGTTAAAGACTGTAGTTTTATTTCACATGAAAGACAGAGACGCATTTGATGAATGTATGCGCGAAAATGATGTTATTGAAAATGATCAGGAAAAACATAGGATTAAGCAAAAACTAAAATCTAAAAAGTTTAGTAAATTAGTATTGAAAACGGATAATCCTACACAGTATGTTTGTTTGTAGGGCCGTTAATTTTTGGTTATTGAAAGAGAATGTGTGATGGATTATCATTTTTAATTCATTGTTGAAGTGTTACTTGGCAGAGAACTAATAAATGTCTGTTCTAGATTCATCCGCCCGAAACTGGTTGAGGGCGGATGGTCTAGAACAGACATTTATTAGTTCTCTTCCCCCTCATTTTCCACATTCCCCACGTGCAACAGTCTTACACATGCGAAAACGAAAGAGTGCAAGAAAGTACAGAGGAGTGGAGAACGAAAAGACATATTTACCTTGGGGTCACTTTCTTTATGAAAGAAACGTCACCAAGACTGTGTTGTATGTGTGGGTACGTGTATATGCGTGTGTACGTGTGTGTGTGTGTGTGTGTGTGTGTGTGTGTGTGTGTGTGTGTGTGTGGTGTGTGTGTGTGTGTGTGTGATAGTGCATGTGCGCGCACGCAAAATGCACAAACACGTGCATGTATTTGTAACTATGTGTATGTCTCTCTCTCTCTCCCTCTCCCTCCCCCCCTCTCCCCCTCTCCCTCTCTGTGTGCGCGCACGCGTGCGCGTGCGCGTGCGCGTGCGTGCGCGTGCGTGTGTGCGCGTGCGTGTGCGCGCGCGTGTGTATGTGTGTGTGTGTGTGTGTGTGTGTGTGTGTGTGTGTGTGTGTGTGTGTGTGTGTGTGTGTGTGTGTGTGTGTGTGTGTGTGGGTGTGTGTGTGTGTGCGTGCGTGCGTGCGTGTGTGCACGTGTAAGAGTGAATGCATGTATGAGATCTCTTTATATTTTCCTCAGTTGCAACTGATTTTCGAATATGACTCAAATTGGCAGCCTAGATCCCGTCTTTTTTTTCTTTTTTTATATAAATACTTATACACATCTTTGTAGTAATCACAACATGGTTTATTTTCAGTAGTATATGTCTGTCAATATTTTCTTGTCGAAGAATTCCAAAGAGCACAGTTTCTGCAGAAATCACAATTCTTGTGTTGTATACAGCTTCTATGTATTGACTGACAAAATTCCAAAACGAATTGACCTTATGACAGTGAAAAAAGAAATGTTCAATGTAATCAATTTAATTATTGCAATATGAACAATATCGATTATCCCTGACTTTCATTTTGCATAGCATTATATTAGTCGGGTATATATTTTGTAAAATTTTCCATTGTAAAACTCTTAGTCTGGTTTCTTTTGTGCACAAGCGGGGTATCTTCCATATATTTTCATTTAACCCCAGTCCATATTTATTAGACCAAAAATGGGCTGCACATGGTTTCTGTGTAACTGAGGGAACACAAAGTTGCACGGAAATCCTTGCAGATTATACTTTTTGTTACAGAAAAGAGGTGGTTCTGAAAAATCTATATCATATCTATCTTGTTCACTAACCCTAGTATTAAAAAATATGTGTGGCCGCTGACACTACATTATACTCTAAGATCCTTGCAGGGGAGTATCATATTTTGTTAACCACGTCCTAGTATGAAAGCATTCCATTTGGACCTTACATGTCACTAACATTTAGTGTTTTGCCCTTTATCCAGTCAGGGAAGAGAAGGACATTTCCTCAATATTTTATGTGTTGGTTATTCCACAGTAAAGAGGAAAGGGTGAGACATCTTCATGTTTGTTAAGATCTAGAAATGTTTTCAGAGTAATTTTCCAAAAATGTGAATGTATCTTGTCTTAACCTTTGAAATGTGTGCTTTTAGTGTTTGCATAAAAACACGTGACATTCTCACAAAAGGGTAGAAATATTTTTCTCGGAATTATAGTCCATCTTTCATTGTTTGTGGCCTTACACATTTTTACAACCCATGACAGATTGCATCTGTCTTAAATTTATAATTTTCAATCCTCCTTTTTCATATTCACTGCACATTACGCTTCTTTTAACTTTTTCAAATGCCTTTCCATTGCAATGTTTTTTTTACGCCAGAGAAATCTAAAAAGCATGCGATTTATATCTGATAAGATCTTGTCAGGAATAACAAATGTTTGCATAACATAGACCATTTGTGAAATAAGAAATGTTTTAATAATATGTATTTTACCCATTACACAAAGATCTCTTTTTTCCCAGGAGTGAATAATTCTCTGAATAGTTTCTATTCTTTGCAACCAATTGTCCTCAACTAAAGATGCCGGCTTATCATTCTCATAATAAATACCCAAAATCTTTAGTTTATTTTTCCACGTAAAGCCATAAAAGCTGTCAGCACAATGTTTTCTACTACCTAGCCACATAGCTGCTGATTTATTTTTATTTATAACCAAACCAGAAAACAAAGAAACATCATTGAGTATATCTAATGCTTGCATCATGTCATGCTGATCTGTCAAAAATAAAGTAACATCATCTGCGTAAAGCGCAATTTTGATTGCATTAACAAGCGTATCTCTTGAACCCCCTAAATCAATTCCTCTGTTTCCACATTCTTTTATCTCTATTGGTAGGAATTCTATAGCCAACACAAATACTAAGGGAGAAAAAAGGACATCCTTGTCGGATTCCTGTTTCAACCACAAAATACTCTGATGTCCAGCCACTATACAAAGCACAACTACGAGTATCAGCGATTAATATTTGAAACCATCTAATGAATTCTTCCGCAAACCCAAACTTTTTGAGAGCTGTTAACATGAAGTCTCTAGATATACTATCAAAAGCTTGTGTATAATCAATACTTAAAAGCAAACCGGAATATTTTCTACATTTAGATGATCAATAACATCTTCTTCTTCTTCCTAAAATACTGGTTCACTCAAAAACGAGTAGGTCACCAGCGCGCATGTTAAAAAGTAAAAAAAAATAACATAAAATAGTGCGATAGTCTCAATAGCGTAGCTGCTCGACGTCCCTTTGTATACCCAACCTGATCTTCACTTACTAAATCTCTAATTACTAGACATAAACGATTTGCCAAACATTTAGACAAAAGCTTATAATCGCTATTCGTTAACGAAATTGGTCTCCAGTATTTTGAAAACATTTCTAGGTAGATCTTTGCCTTTGTGAATCAATGTAATGACAGCTTTTCTCTGAGAAGGAGAAAGTGTCCCTTTTTCAAATGCAGAGTTAAGTGATGATGTTAACAAACTTTTTATATGACACCAAAATACTTTTAAAAATTCTGTTGTAAGCCCATCACTTCCTGGCAAAGAACCATTTTTGAGGGTTTTAAGAGCTGATGAATTATTAGACAATGGAAAACAACACCCACCTACCCCCATCCTGCCCACCCGCATATTGTAAAAAGATTCAATCATTCAGATATTTGTCTTTCCTTCATTGTGGACATACAATTAAGTCGGCAATTGCACCAGTGGTACAGTAAGCGTGGGTCAGAGAGAACACACCTGCTGCTGTCCACAGTGCATTTCATTTTGCTGGCACACTAGGTGCACACAGAAGTCTTCATCACTTCCACCAGGACAGTCCTCTCTAAGTCACACAGCAGACTGTAGGGGACGAATTCCCCAGTCCCAGCACAGGAGAAATAGGGCTGTGCCACCTCCCCAGGCATATCACACTTCACACTGTACCATTGTCCAGTCACGTCCAGTCTTCTGCAGACACTTGGCATGTCACAGGCCAGCATGGCATGTGTCACGTGCTGCAAAGGACACGTCACGACTGAGACAGGTGACAGTGTGGTCATGTTGGATACAGGAAGAATGATGTGCCAGAATGTTTTAGTGAAGATTTCGCACATAAAATATGTATGGGGAGAGCGTTTCTTTGAACATTTATAGAAGGAGAAATGGAAGAGATTGTGAAGGTTAGATACATATCCACATACATCAACAACTTTTGGCAGAGCTTCAGTCACAGGTTGCCAGTAGTAAGCAACAGATCCTGATTCCCAGTACCACGTGTTACTATACCTGAAAGTAAACATCTTAAGTAGTTTAACAGAATAAAAATACTTTTCAAACATATGCCCTAATCCTGAAAGTGAAGTTACACCTGCTCCCCTTTCGCATGTAGCCTAGACACTGGAGCCCCTCTACCCTCCTCTCTCTCTCTCTCTCTCTCTCTCTCTCTCTCTCTCTCTCTCTCTCTCTCTCTCTCTCTCTCTCTTCTCTCTCTCCTCTCTCTCTCTCTCCTCTCTCTCTCTCTCTCTCTCTCTCTCTCTCTCTCTCTCTCTCTCTCTCATAGAAGGAGAAATTGAAGAGATTGTGAAGGTTATATGCACATCCACATACATCAAAAGATGGTTTGAATGTGAAACATCCACAGAATCTCCTTGTCCTGCATGCAGACACATTATTGATGGCGAACACTTTCTGTTCCACTGTACTGCTTATAATGAAGTGCGGACAAATTGTTCACTTTTCCAGTTAGATATAGCGAGAAGACAAAATGTTGCTGTCGTGTTATCATCAGATGATGAACTTGTAATTAATTTAGTTGCGAAATTCATCGCAGAAGCATTGAAAATTAGACAGATGAAGGATAGTGAAATTTAAGATAATGCATTATAAGAGATATCTGAATAAATATTATCCTTCATCGCAAGTGGAAGAGATCAGTAAGATACATTGTCATCATTTGATCGAGTGGATGGTCGAGTCAGTCCTAAATTTTGTTTGTTTGTTTGTTGTGTTTTTTTTCCCTTAATTGCATTACTCCTGTGCGTGAGGACATAAGGAAATGTTATGAATTTATTTGTTTTTAACCTTTGATTTGGTGCACACTAGGAATGAATGTGTACTATTTGTTTGCAGGAAAGGAAGAGGGAAATGTTATTGTTCTGTTACCTCTTCCCCCTTGTCAAAAGACCTCTTTGGTAATGACAATAAAATATCAAAGTGTCAAAGTGTCAAAGTGTCTCTCTCTCTGAATGAATATTTTCTTATTGCCTTCTGTCCTAAACAGCTATCTTTTTCGTGTTTCTTCAAAGGCAGGGTATTCAAATGGAGCTTTTATCTGCACAATGGCGAGCTCACATTGTAACTTATAATGTACGTGTGTTTGTATGTGTGTATGTATGTATGTATTAATGTATGTATCCATGCATGCATGCATGCATGCATGTAGGTATGTATGTATTTAGGTATGTGGGTGTTGCAGGGATGAAAAATCCCAGGAAGTGAAAAGCGGTAGTGGTACGGGCAGTGGAGATATTTATAGGATTCTTCCCCTTGTGCCACCCGGGGCCTTGTATCTTTGCTTCGTGTTGTAGTGATGTATGTTGTCCACGCTTGCTTGCTCTGCTTGCTCTGCTTTGCTTTGCTTTCTTGCTTGTGGTGCTGTATGTAGTTGTTGCCTGGCACAGGTACTGACATCAGCGGGCATACTTGCTGTGTTAGTCCCCTGGCTCGGCATAGCCACTTTTACTTCAAGACTGATCGTGCGTAGTTTCTAACCACATCCTCCCCGAGGTGACCCACGGTACCTGGGCAGCGCGAACCTCCAGGCTAAACATGACGGATCTAGAGGAGGCAACATGGATTAAAAAAAATCTGGCAAACTGAGCTCCAACGGCAGAACAGGCGGATGAGGATACAATTTCCAAATGGCTGTAAAGACGGAAGAGAGCGACACCCTACTGAAGTTCACAGTAGTAGGGCATATGAGTTAGGGCTTGCCTGTCTATGCATGCAAAGACTGGACGCCGGCGGACACTGCGAAAGACACCTTTATGGTTCAACGGAGAGAAAGGCGATTACAGCAATGCGCTGTGGAGTGCACAGAGCTAGATGAGGCACGTAGAACATCTAGGTCATCCACTGCATCCGTCTCCATCTCCAACCGTCTCGACCTTGTCTTGCCATTGGATACAGGTGGGTCTTGGACGAGGGAGTGAGGTCGACGACGCGCAACTCTTCCTCACTTTAATCAGTCATCGCGCATGTCATCAGTCATCCTTCATCCTATCCTTTATCACCAAGTCCTGTGGCGATGGGCGAGTGACGAAACGACAGGTGTGGGTACACTGTAAGTAGCCACAGACCTGCACACAGGCTGCTCAGGCCATATAGTCGGCCATCACTGAATCGGAGCAGCAGTGGGGGTAGGCAGCCCCCTGAGCGACTGAGCAGCCCTTTTTAGGATATCACTGCTCACCTCCACGGCATGAGGAAGGGGCTAGAAAAGGTGCCCTAAACATTGCCTGCTCCACATCACCCTATCCAGCATACCGCGGCTGTGGAGACCCTATCATTGCGGTCAAACCAAGACAGAAAAAAAAAAGAAAAGAAAAACGAGGATTGTTCCTCTGATTACTCCTCTGAACCTGAAACGTCCGCACGCTCCTTGACAGGGAATAGACCCCAGTGGCGTACAGCCCTCATAACGAATGAACTTGCCAGATATAAGCTTGACATCGCTGCCCTAAGCGAGACCAGGCTGGCTGGGGTGGGTGAACTTTGTAAACGAGTCGCGGGCTATACCTTCTTTTGGAGTGGGCGTGAACCTGAGGAGAGACGTGAGGCTGGGGTTGGCTTTGCGGTGAAGTCAACACTTGTCGGCAAGCTGGTTGGCTCGCCTAAAGGAGTGAACGATCGCTTGATGACGCTGAGGCTCCCTCTCTCACGAGGACAAAAGTTTGCCACCATTGTCAGCACGTATGCACGCACCATGACCAACCCAAATGAGGTCAAAGTTTTATGAAGACTTGAACGCCGTAATCACCACTATTCCCAGCGCTGAAAAGCTCATCATTCTTGGTGACTTTAATGCGAGAGTTGATAGCGATAGCACCACCTGGGAAGACATGATTGGAAAGCATAGGGTTGGCAGCTGCAATAGCAATGGTCTGCTTCTCCTTCAGACATGTGTCGAGCATGACCTGATCATGAACACCATCTTCCGCCTCCATACCCGCAACAGGACATCACAGATGCACCCACAATCCAAACATTGGCATCTTATTGACTATGTCATCGTGAGGAAGAGGGACAGGTGGGACGTGCGGGTCACGAAGGCCATGTGTGGTGCAGAGTGCTGGACAGATCACAGCCTCATCGTCTCAAAGCCATCACTAGAGACGTCCTCAAGGTGTAAAACCACCAAAACGTCTGAATGTCAGCAAACTCAAGGTCGTCATTACCAATGTCACGAACAGGTTTTTGTCCAGGGGTAATATTCAGGTGGGGAGATCCTTCCTGTTCGTTTTTATTTCCCATCCGACGACAGAAACCCTAGCAATATGTTTTGGTCCTGTTTTCGTTATTTCTTGTTTCCAGTGCAGCCTTTCCTCCATCCTTCCCCCTCTATATAATCTGTTTTCATCATCCTCCCTCCTACCTGTAACTGTCTACGGGTTTCCGCGAGGCCTCGCTGTGTCAGGTCTGACACGCATGCCTCAGTTTTTCTCGGAGATTCTCGTGTTTACTCACCCTAGAATCGAAGCTGACGTTTTGTCGCTGTGTCGTCCTTTGGCACTTTGCGAAAGTTCAGCCTCGAGTCGAAGACATATCTTCTCCCTGGTAGCGTTTTCGGGTTCAGCTTCATTGCTGTTTTGATTTCTTCATTGGAATCTTCACCTCACCCCGGAGTGCTATCCTTCATTGGATTGGGCATAGGGGTTTTGGGTGGTTGGCGACTTGGGAGCTCTCTTCCTGCTGACCAGGGCTGGGGCTGTGGTCTCACGACGATTCTTTTCCTCGTCGGGAGAGTTGGGAGGCCGGTGTTGGAGACGCTGGTTCTTCAGTGAGCAGAGCGTAGCACACGGCTAGCTTTTCACAAGCCTGTTGGTAAGTGACGTTTTGTTCCTTGAGATAGGCTTCTTCGCGTACTTTTCCCACGGTTCGTGTAAAGTAAATCACTTATTCAAATTCTAAGGTGGAGGTCATAATTCTTTCTATCGTTAGTTTCTCTCTAAAAGGTTTGCGTGTTCTGCTGGTTTTCGTCTGCTTCTTGTGCAAGGTTTGTTTCAGTTGTCCTGCTAAAAATCTTGTGAGTGCCAGATATTGGTCACCTCTGACTCTGCACCTGTGGTTTGGTTCCAGGTGTATCTCTTGGATACAGGCCATATCTATGCATACAGTCTCTCAGTAAGTGGGATCTTTTTTGTGGTAGACGCCCTCTGCATTCCACTGGGGAATGTTGAGTGGTCTAGGGGGTTCTCCGGGGTCAGTTGTTTTTCGGCCAGTAGCATTTTCCCTCCGACTCCGATGCCTGGCTCCTTGCACCGGGACGGGGTGACCACCAGTCGCATGGGGTGGGCCCTTTTGAGGCACAGGGCCCGGCACTCTACTAGCCCGGCTGGAGTCCTCTGGCCCCGGGGCCCAGAACATCCGTCTTCGGCGTTGGTTTTCTTGTCCGAGTTTCCCTCTCGTAGGCGACTTGCCGACCAAAGCTTATGAGCATCCCCTATCCTGGTTTTTTCCCTCCCTGGGGCTAGAAGTTTTCATGCGCCTCTCACTCGCATGATGAACCCGTCGTCGTACACATGGGGAATTTGATATGGTGTAACAATGTCAACTATTACCCCATCCCGTCGTGATAGGAACATCGCCATTTGGTCCGGGAATTGCTTATTCGATCAGGCAAGCCTGACTTATATTGCAGCTAACCCTCATATCCGGGGGCCGTCCCCCTATCCGCTACCAGGGGAACCGCCAGGTTGGGGATGGTCGGCCCGCCCAGGTTAAATCTTGCAAAGCACTCTGTAGCCTACGTTGTTAGGATGGGCGATATGGAATTGTCCTCATTATTATTGTTATTATTATTATCATTATCATTCTTCTTCTTCTTTCTTCTTCTTTTTCTTTCTTCTTCTTCTTCTTCTTCTTCTTCTTCTTCTTCTTCTCATTATTAATTTTATTATCATTATCATTATTATTATTATTATCATTACTATTATTATTATTATTACTGTTTTTCTACTTGTTATATCATCATCGTTATTGTTATTATCATCATTAGTATCATCATTTTCATTACTAGTAGTAGTAGTAGTAGTAGTAGTAGTAGTGGTAGTAGTGATGGTGGTAGTAGTTGTAGTAGTAGTAGTAGTAGTAGTAGTAGTAGTAGTAGTAGTAGTAGTAGTGATGGTGGTAGTAGTAGTAGTAGTAGTAGTAGTAGTAGTGGTAGTGGTAGTTTCTGTTGTTGTTGTTGCTGTTGTTGCATCATTATTATAATTAGTATTGTTATTATTATTATCATCGTTTTTAGTATTGTAATTATCATTGTAATCACTATTATTATTATAATTATTATTATTATCATTATTCCATCAGTCAATCAATCAATCAAGATACAAATGTTCATGATCTTCCATTTGGTAAGTACCCATTACCTCTTTTTTTTTTTAATGCAGCGAACAAAATGAGAATGAAATCACAAACGAACAACCAAACAAATACGTAGACAAAGAAGCAAAGGAAACCAACATCAAAACTTGAGAAGCTGTCACAGTCGCCGTTCGAGTAGCCTTTACACCAATCCATATATCCCTTCCGTGGTGCCGACTAAGTTCACCAGAATAAGCATATTGGAGAAGATCTTTTACGACGACCCATTCCTGATACGTCTCCAAACTGACGAGAAGAGAACCACGTCTACGACAATCCATGGCAGCTTGTTTCCAAAGACTGTATCTCTGTAGTCCACCAAACAGGTAGCACCTTCCTCCAGCTTCTTGCTGTTTATTTAAAACAAAAGGACCATTTGCATGGATACTCATTCCGTACATTGTAAATGTTAAAGCTCTTACCCTCTTCTTTCCTTTCTCCCAAACGCAGAGAGAGAGAGAGAGAGAGAGAGAGAGAGAGAGAGAGAGAGAGAGAGAGAGAGAGAGAGAGAGAGAGAGAGAGAGAGAGAGAGTTTTCTGCTAACATTCATGACAATTGTTTATATACTGTACAGGGTTTTTGTTGACAAAAAAAAATTCATAACGAAAAAAACTGCTACGTCATTTAATTCAAAGAAGATATGTTACAGTGTATGGAATGCTATGTTTTGATATAAATCGAAGCGCAATAAAACTTCAGGTGTAGCATATACGAATTATATGATAACTGTTCATCAAACATATAAGCATGCAAGCTTTAGGTAGTGTTTCCTCTTAGGGCGGTTCTAAGAATCTCCAACAGACCTATAATGATCCTTACGCAAATCAGTATTTTACTTCATGATTTCAGAAAATAATTATCAAAACAAAAGTAGCACAGTATGATGATGATGTGGCTGTTCAGATTTCCAAACCTCTTCACAAATAAACAAACAAAAATCTATTCACCTGCCAGAAGTTGACAAAACGAACTAAATGTATGAAATAAAATGGGCTGTAAATGTAAATGAAAAAGTATAAAAGGTGTGTGTTTATTTTTTTTAAGAAAATACCGAACATTTCAAATGGCCCCCTTTGTATAATTAATAGCAACGTTAGAATTCGCATCAAATATTTGATTACCGAACCAGAAATTACGTATCTTTAAGAAAACAATAAATAAATAAATAACATTGTTAAAAAAAAGAGATATGACGATAAGATACAGGAGCTTTCTTATATCATTCCATTTCTGTTCCATAATCGTTCACTCTTCAGCACCAGGATCGATGGTCATGACAGGCACCCACTAACTTGTTCCAAGCGTGCAGGGATGTCCTCATTTAGATTTTTAAGTCCAAACCTAGTTGTCAAAGGGTTTTATTTCCAGAGAGAGAGAGAGAGAGAGAGAGAGAGAGAGAGAGAGAGAGAGAGAGAGAGAGAGAGAGAGAACTCGAACTCGAACTCGAGAACTCGAACTCGAACTCGAACCTTTAATGATTTATGGCACAATGGCCTCTCTCACAGGGTGAGTGACGTTACAAATCATTTTGGAAGACAGGAAAAAGTCATATTGCAAGAATTAATCTAACAAAGCTGGAGAGCGGAGCGCCAGAGCACTCTGGTCGGCTTCAACAGTGTCAGTGATCATCGCTCTCGTTCGGACAGTAGCAAACGACGTCGCTCAGTGGAAAGAGACAGAGAGCACTAAGACAGATCCGCTAGACCAGCGAAGCATTCCAGAACGGCAGAGGGCGTCTCTGATGGCGACCATGAGCTCAGCGATCAGGATGACGTCGCTAGCATATGGGAATGATTTTATATACACTCTGTCTCCTATATGTTTGACCATTGTTCTGCTTTAGGACCGCCCTGATGGCTACATTCAGTATTATGTCATTGAATGTTAATGGACTAAGAAATAATAGTAAAAGAAAAACGCTGTTTAGAAAATTTAAAGAACATAATTACGATGTCATTTGTTTGCAAGAAACATACGCTACTGAAGTTGTAATAGGTTCATGGAGGAAGGAATGGGGCGGGGATCTGGTGTATGCCGAAGGATCAGCTAGAAGTAAAGGTCAGTTGATCTTGTTTCGTAAAAAATTCCCATACGAATGGGAAGTTGAATACTCGAGCGAACGTTGCAATGTAGTAAAGGTGATACGTACTGGGATGAAACTTATATTTGTAATGTCTATGCTCCAAACAGAACACGTGAAGTAGACATTTTTTTAAAACACCACTGTTAATACTTTGAATAATCTTGATTGTGAAAAACTAGTAGTCTGTGGTGACCTCAATACAGTAATGGATAATGAATTGGATATCATCTCTGGTGAAAAGTACCCCAAGAGTGTTGTTAAAAGCTTTCAGAATTTAGCAGAATCCTGTGATCTATATGATGCCTGGCGACTGTTCAACATCGACGAAAAAGAATTTACCTGGTCTCGTGTGGTGAAAGGCGTCTTTGTTGCAAGACGCTTAGAGTACATATTACTGAACAAGAATGGTATTGATGCTGTGCTTGAATGTAACATTATTCCCTTTCCCCAATCTGACCATAGGGGTGTATATGAAACTTTGAAGAGTTGTAATGTAGAGCGTGGACCAAGCTACTGTAAAGTTAATAATGCACTATTAAAAGAAAAGCAATACATTGATAAGATCAATAGAGTAATTGAAACCTTTGACTTGGATACAGCCAATGCAAATTTAACACACAATATGAAATGGGAGCTGCTTAAATTAGAACTTAAAAAGGAAACCTTACAATACAGTAAACAAAGAGCAGTAAATAGAAAGAATAAACTCACGAGTTTACGGGCTGATTTACAGCTTTTGATTCTTTGCTTGCAAAAGATCCGCACAATTTGGAGGCTATTAAAAAACGTGAACAGCTTAGGCTGCAGTTGAACAAGAAAAACAAACAAAGTGCTCAGGTACGCTCTAGGATGAACTGGATAGAAAAAGGTGACAAAAATACTAAGTTCTTCTTAAATGTCGAAAAATCTAGAGCTAACGATAAACTTATGCCAAAACTAGAACTTGAGAATGGTCAGGTAGTCACCGATCAGTTTCAAATTCTTAATGCCCAGAAAGAGTATTTTAAACAGTTATATTGTCATAAGAATAACAGTGAAACTGTTGAAGAGGACTTTGAGTTATTTTAAATGGCTGTGATGTACCTCGCCTGAATGATGAACAGATAGCAAGTTGTGAGGTTAAAATCACTTGCGAAGAACTAGCAAGTGCATTGAAGAGCATGAAAAACGGTTCTTCTCCAGGGTTGGATGGATTAACCACAGAATTTATGAAATTATTTTGGGGGAAGTTGAGTACCTATCTGGTGAATGCATTTAATACTTCTTTTGAAAAAGGTGCATTGACTTTTAGCCAATCAACTGCCCTTATTACGCTTGTTCATAAAGGGAAAGATCTTTCAAAAAGCAAGCTCTCAAATTGGAGGCCAATTTCTCTTACCAACACGGACTACAAGATACTAGCCAAGTGCCTTGCACATCGAATTAATAACGTCATCCCACTAATAGTCAATGAGGACCAAGTAGGCTATATTAAAGGCCGTAGTACTGCATATAACATCAACTTATTGATGATACAATAGAATACTTGAGGATAAAGAATAAACCAGGGTATTACTAGCTTTAGATTTTACAAAAGCCTTTGACAGTATTTCCAAGAAATTCATGAAAACTGCTTTTAAACGATTCGGCTTCGGGGCTCAGTTTGTTAAGTGGATAGGTGTTTTAATGGCTAACACCCGAAGTAGAGTTGGATATAATGGCTGGATATCAGAAGATTTTGATGTAAAGTGTGGCATCCGACAGGGATGTCCTTTTTCTCCCCTTGCCTTTGTTATAGCCATAGAATTACTTGCTGTTAGACTTCGACATGATAAGGGTGTAAAAGGTATTGCTATTGATGATTTGTCTGGTACTGAACGTATTAGAAGAATTGTGAAAAGCTTATATATGCGGACGACGTGACTTTACTTCTGAAAGATAAAAACGACATAGTAACGGCACATAAAATATTGGATACTTTTAAACTGTTGTCTGGTCTATCTATTAACAGAACAAAGTCAGAAGCCATGTGCCTTGGGCAGTATAAGGACAACAAAACGGAAGGATTTGGTCTGCGATGGGCTACAGATATCAAAATTTTAGGTATATACTTTTCCAATCACTGCCCTGCTTCAGAGATTGAGAAGAACTGGACAGAAAGAATAAGCATACTTAAACGAACTATTTTTGTTTGGGAAAAAAGCGCAATTTAAGTAATATGGGCAAAATCTGTGTTAAAAAAAGCTTTTTAGTTCACAGTTGATATATGTAATGAAAGTAATTTCATTACCAGAAAAAGTCTTATCGGAAATGAACACGCTGTTATTTCGATTTCTGTGGAGAAAGAAACACTGCAATCGAAAAGCATTTGAAAAGTGAAAAGACGTGTAGTTATAAACGACTTCTCAAAGGGGGTTTAAGTAAGACTGATATGAGGGTGTTGCAGCAGTCATTTCAATGTGAATGGCTGGTCAGGTTGTCTGAGGCCTTAGCTGAATGCAAATGGTTCTGGATTCCAAGGGCATACTTTTCAACTTTTTGAAAAGATTTTTCTTTTTTAAACTCAACTGTTTGGATAAAACATTTTAAAGGTTTGGAGGACATTCCCTCAACTTTTTGGCAGGAACTAATAAAAACGTGGCTTTTGAATAACAAAATATATACCTCAAAAAACCATCGCATGGAATGCCTTTGGAATAATGGCAATATCACTTACCAGGGTCAAGTGATATATTTCAAGAAGTGGGAAAAAATAGGTATAACGCACATACACGATATGCTACGAACTAACTTACTTTTAACATTTAGAGAGGTCGAAGAAATCTTAGGGCCTTCCGCTGAACTTTACATGCAGTATATGGTGGTTTATCTGGCTGTATCATCATTTCCAAGGGCCAATCCAGGTTATGTTTTTGATGAACATAAGGAAGAATATGTTAATTTCAATGACAACTCCCTGAAAACAGCAAAGATGTTTCGTATTCAGTTAATGCAAGATCTATACTTTACCCCCTCTTGTGAAAAATTTTGGCACAATAAATTCGGAATCACTTTGGATGAAAATTGTTGGAGTTTAGCCATAAAAGCAACCTCAGAAAGCAGACTAAGAGAGTTACATTGGAAGATCCTACAGAATATTTACCCGACAAACATACTGCTGTTTAAAATGGGCCTAGCTACTGATAATAAATGTACCTATTGCAAGGGTGAAGTGGATTTTTTTAGCAATTCTTCCTTGACTGTTATAAAATCAAACCTGTTTGGTCATGTGTAGAAAATACTATTTTGCAGAAGTTTAATGTTCACATGGTGGTAGCCAGAACTGAAGCTTTACTTGGAATTACGGAAAAGAGTGGCTATACGCAAAAAATGATCAGATATATCAATCACCTTATTCGTATAGCTAAGATGTGCGTCGGAAAATGTTGATATGGTACTCCTATTCACATTCAGTTCATGTATGAAAAAAGAGCTGGATTTGAGAAAACTCGAAAGTCAGTGGTGAAATATGTCATTGTATATGTACGTATCAGAATGTTCAAGTGTTAAACTGTTGCCTACGAAAAGGAAAGAAATGATTAAAAAAAAAGAAAAAAAAAAGAAGAGAGAGGGGAAAAATAGGAGGGGGAGGACCCAGACTGCGGGGGGAGAGGAGGAATAACTGGAGCGCATGCAATATTTACACGTTGATTCTGTTTGATTGTTTGATGTGCCCTTTGCCGACTCCTTGTTTCTCCATGCCCCTATTTGAATAGAAGACAGTACGATAAGGGGAAAAAAAGAGAAAAAAAATCCTAACTATTAGAACTGGATAATCAGTGATTGAAGGGTGAACTTTTCAAGTGTAAGATTACCTTTTTGTTACCCCCCCCCCCCCTCCCCCCCTGTTTTGATGGTTAGAAAAGTGGAAGAGGGCTTTTAAGTCCTTGATTGAAGTGA
>CM031598.1:112698559-112711059 GCA_018398815.1 Conus ventricosus
AGCCTGTTAGGGATAGAGGAAGCGATGCAGACCGAGAACAGTAACACCACGTCTTCAAAATGTCCGTTCCGACCAGCCGCCGTGGCGAAGTGGTTAGCGTCGCGGACTCCCGGTTGGGGGTCGTGGGTTCGAATCCCATCAGAAGTCATGTGGGTTTTTCTGCCCCGACCGGCTCCTACCCAGAGTTGAGCTGCTGCGTACTCAGTTGGGAAGACTGGGACCACACAGTCGAGTTTCATCCACTTAATGGATGCGTTTCTGAGAGTGTTGCTCAAATTTCCTGACCAACACTGCAGGTGCCTGTATCTCTCGGGCCTGGTTGACGCCGGGATATATTATGAAAGGAAGCGTAGGGTACCGCCCTGTCAAGTAGTCTCAGACCGAAATGGAAATCCGTAGCATCATCTTAATCATCCTCATTCTCATCAATCAGCATTAAAATAAAAAGTCTCAAATTCTGTGGCCCTTCATGCCCTGCTCTCATGGTGACCTCAATTTCGATATATTCACGTCTGTGGCCTTGGTTTGGTTCCGTCGGGGTCGCCGGTATCGGCGAGTCCATGGGGACTGTCGTTGGACGGACGTAGTGGTGCCCTCCGGAGGGAGAGCTCACTCACGCCGGCTCCGCGACTAAGCAATTATTGTCGTCAGTAGGGGGCTTAGTAGGTGGTGTCCTGCGTATGTTAGATCAGAACAGGCGCCACTGAACACCACCGAAGTGACTCGGCAGCAGTGCAGTGTCTCCTCCGGGGGGGTTGCCTCTTGACGACTTGACATTGACTGCTCCCTGTGGATTGCCGGTGCCGGGGCTGCGGGGGGGCCGACCGGGCTGTGGCTGTGGACGGGGTGTCGGAATGAGCGGCGTGGGTGCACTGCCTTTGAGGTGGCGCAGAGGTTGGGACAGCAAAAAAAAAAAAAAAAAAAAATCCGGTCAGGCCAAATCATTGCAAATCGCCCCCCTCTCAGCCTAACAGCAGACAAACAAATGCAATGAACCCAGTATCTAGCACTCCGAGGCTTCGCCAGAACACGTCATGCAAAGGGAAAATGTCTGCCTCTTCAGACAACCAAGGAGAAAGAGGAAACTCGGACAGGACGGGGGTCAAACGGACATCCTCGACGGCTGTGACGGCGGGGGGGGGGGGGGGTGAAGACCAGCATCGTCCTCAACTCTCAAGAATAGAAACTCGCTCATCAGACGACAGATCCTCGGATGATTTGGTGGATGAAGAAATGACACCACTGTAATTAACTCTGGCAAAAAATGGTGAAGAAACAACCGTTGGACATACACCTTTACTGAAAATAGTGCCATGCAGAAACAGAAGACTATTTGTGAACATCTGGAACAGTTGTGAACAGGGTGATACCTTTGTTTTCTTTACCCCTCCCTCCCTCCGTTCTTCCCTTCCGGACCCATGCCACCTTGCCCGACCTGATCCTCACCTTTTCCGATCTACTCCGTCCCCATCCACTTTGACCCCACATTCCTATTGATATTGTTACCTCAGGCGTTACTGAATCAACATCAACATGACTGCCCATGCCCTCCCCTTGCAACTCCCCCCCCCCCCCCCCCCCCCCCCCCCCCCCCCCCACACCCACACACACCACTACTCCCCTTCCACTCAATCTTTCGCCCGTTCCTTTTGTATCTCCCACCCCACACACCTCCCTAACATATGACCACAGTCTTCGGCTCGAAAACATTTGCAATCTGATGGTGCACACCCTCCCCCCCCCCCCCCCCCCCGCCCTCTCCCCTTTCCCTCCACGACCATACCCCCTGTCGCCCTTTCCAACCCATACTTTCCCGTCGGCACGGTTTTGCCTCCCCCCCCCCCTTTTTTTTTCCCCCACTATCTACACCCAAACACACACGCAGACCGGGGGTGGTGGGTGAGAGTCTAAGCAAAATTGGTAACATTTTATTCTGCTTATCTCCTGCACCCTGCAAATATTCCGTACCTCCCCTCCTGTCCAGTGTGGTCGTAGTTTTTCAGACTATGGACCCAAACTGGGCATCTTCCTCCTTTTTTCCCCGCTCCTGCTGCTCCCGTCCCTCTCCCGCTCCCCGTGTCTCCCTCCTCCTCCTTCACCTTTTTTTTTTCCCCTTTTCTTGTTGATTTTTTCGCTCGTGATTGTAGGAGAGGAATGACACCTTCCACCCCCTCTCCCTCCCCAGTTCCAAATATCCAAAAGGAGTATTCGTAGTTACTCTCAGACTCAGACTCCTTCTTTACCCCCCCCCCCCCCTCTCCCTCCTTATCCATCCTTGTCCCCGCCCCAACCCCCTCCCAATGGTATTGCATTTGCTGTAGACTTTCAGATGATTGCACATCTTCGAGGCCTTGGAGATTCGACATGTGTATCTAAGTGTATGTACAAGTATGTAAACTGAGAGCGGAGAGCAGCATGAATGACCATGGTAGAGAACAGCTCCATGTCCCTTCTCGTACCCGCTTTTTAAAAATATTTGTTGCTTATCTATTCATTTATCTGTTTATTTATATTAGACAGTCTATCTTTACCGCTTTTCTATCTCCCTCCTCCCGGTCTTTCTTTAACTAACAACTTTGGTAATTTGAATACATTTTGCTATATTTACCTTTCTCTCTCAATTTTCTCCTTTTAAAGGGAAAAAATGTTTTTCCCTTTCTTCATACTATAAGAGCAGGATTGAGATTCTTTTTCTTTTTTTTTAAGGATAACTTTACAGGGAGAAAGTATTCCTGATGTTACAAGTTCACAAAGAGAGGAGAATGACGGTTATGGATAGGCAATGGGGATATGAGGATTAAGATCCCCTCCCCACCCCACCCCACCCACGTATTTATTTGATTATTTCTCATTTCATTTTTTTTATTCACCACTTCCTTGTTGCAATGTTTGCTACAATCCATCACTTGCTCATACGACTGTTCAATGATAATCAGTAGTAACGCTACTGACTTTGAAAAAGTCATAGACATCATTCGTTTTTATAATTATGCATACATGCATCTTTAGTGCATGTGACTGCCTATGACTGAGTCCCCCTCGCGCCTTTCCCTCCCCGTTCCGCGCCGAACAACTGCCCTCCCCCTTCCCTTTTCCCACTTCCTCTAATGTACTGAGCCGGGGGGGGGGGGGGGGGGGGGGACGGGTTGGGTTAGAGTATTTGATTGACCATAGGTGTATGGATGGATCAGCGATTACGAATTTAAATGCAAGCTTACATAAACGTCTATTTGTATAAATGTGTCTATATATTTAACTAATTCAGCTGTATGTGAAGGGTTGTCTAGTTGGAGATAAGAACTCGATCACGTGCAGCTGTAGGTGCGCATGCTTATATGCACACAGCTTCTCCATTCCCCCACCCCCACCCCACCCCACCCTTTCTTCCCCCTTTTTTCATGTGTGTGTTAAGGGGACTTCATATGCATATGTAATCCATATATTGTACAGGAATTTTTGCAACCATGTCAGAGACGGCAAGAGACACGAAAACGTGATGAATGAAAGATATGGTAGCGAGAATGGTAAAAACGTGATGAATGAAAGATATTGTAGCGAGAATGGTAAAAATGAACGAGTGAGAAGATTGGAAACAAATATCAGTTTTGTTTCGTTTTGTTTTAAGCATAGAATACAGAATGTCGACAATTATAGTGTACTTTCTGTAGGTGGCATATTAAGGTATAATCTTTACTATCCACCACTGTAAATATGAAATGACTAGAATCACAGTTGCATCTATGAACTGTCAAGGTTTGGGGGACTTTAAAAAAAGAAGAGACGTCTTCCAGTATCTAAGGCAAAGAAATTATAATGTATACCTCATACAAGATACACATTTTAATCCTAAACTTGATAAACACTACTATGCAGAATGGGGGTTTAGTTCCTTTTTTTTGTTGTTCAAATACTACTAATTCAAGAGGTGTGACAATACTTCTTAATAACAATTTTGAACTTAAAATAAATGGCACATATAGCGATTGTTACGGATGGTACGGGTGTGTCTGCAGGTGTCTGACTGTCTGACTCTCACACAGAAATTACGGATGCATGCACGACTTTTCTAATTCACATACACACACACACTCACCCGAACACTGACAGCCAGGCAACAGAACAACACTTCGTTTTGTTTTTTTCTGCCCGAGCCATCAGACAAACATATAATATAACATTAATAGGTCGGCACGCCAACCATTAGGCGTACACACAAAATATATCAATAAATAACTAGCTATCAGAGCTGCCGGTTCCAAACGTCGACGAAGACAACGACGACGACGAAAACGATGAAGACGGCGAGACGATGGAAGCGACGAGACGACAAAGAGAACAAAGACGACGAGGAGGACAAAGACGACGAAGATGACGCAGATGACGAAGACGATGACTAGAGCGTCAAGTCAAGTCCGACACAGGACTTAAATCTGTCAAAACTGGGATGTACACAAACCAATGTCTAAGGAACAGACTGGTTCTCAAAAGAACGTGAAAGAAGATCAGCGAAAATATTCGATGATCCTGGAACTGGTTCCACCTCGAACGAGAATTCCTGCAGAGACAATGCCCAACGCATAATCCGGGAATTCTTAAAATTTGATGTTCGAAGGTACGTCAAAGGTCGATGGTCTGTTTGTAGAATAAACCTGACTCCCCAAAGGTATCGAACGAACCTTTGAACAGCCCAGACACTCTCGTTCGATGGTACTGTATGATTTTTCACGATCCAACAACTTGCGACTCCCAAACACAACTGGGTGAAATACATCATCATCCTCTTGCAGTAGTACAGCACCTAGCCCAACAGAACTAGCATCAGTTCTAAGAACAAATGGCTTACCTAACTGAGGTAACAGTAATACAGATGCTGATGATAAAATACTCTGAATCTTCTGTAACGCTGCTGCACATTCAGCGGTCCAAGAAATAGATCTTCCAGATCGACCAACATCCTTGATTAAATCAGAGAGTGGAGCACTCAAAGTGGAAAAACTGGGAACATATCTCCTGTAAAAGCTAAGCAAACCTAGCAAAGATCTGACTTGCTTTCTGGTAGGGGTGAGAATTCTCAGAATCTTATCTATCTTTTTCTGTTCAGGACGCATAGTACCACCTCCAACGATATGCCCAAGAAATTCCAGAGAATGGAAACCTGCCTCGATTTTCGAGGGACGAGCTGTGAGGTTGAAAGACCTCAAACACGAAAGAACACCTATACATGACGAATATGTGCATCCCATGAAACACTATGAACCAGAATATCATCAAAGAAACTGACAGCTGAAAACTGATCCAAAGCTAGCATGCGCATCATGCGTGCAAAAACAGCAGGTGCTGACACAAGACCGAACGGCAGCCGTCTTTGGACGGTCCTCAGGCTTAACAACTATCTGCCAATATCCCTTTGCAAGATCTATCTTTGTAAAGAACTGTGCTTCAGATAATCTTGCAAACAAACTTTCCACGTCAGGAATGGGCTCAGCATCGAAGACGGTAATCTTATTCAGAGAACGGAAATCAATGCAAAAGCGACATGTACCTTTTTTTTCCTGACTAGTACAACTGGGGAGGCATAGGGACTATTTGAAAGTTCAATGAAACCAAGTTACAACATGATGCCAACTTCTCTGTCAACAACCTCTCTAGAAGAGAAGGGGGTGTCATAACGCCTTTTTCTAACTGGAACATCTGTTGTTAGAGGAATCTCTAAGAGTACGTTGCCAGAAAAGGAGCCTGGTTTCGGAGTCAGAATATCCTGAAAATCCTCAAAGACTTTTCGTAACTCCTTAGCATTGCTGTCAGACAAAGTACCATTAAACTGTACTGAATCGATATCTTCATCTGGCATAGAAGATGCCATGGGAACAGGTAAACTGTGTATTGGTAGTGCGTCATCGCAGTCTTGAACAACACCAACTGTGTAAGCGACTACAAGATCATGAGAGTTTGGAGTGGGGTTCGAACAAGGAACACTTCCTGGAGACCTCTTGAAAGAAACATCTTTCTTGCCAGAACTGAGAGGCGCTATCTCTGACCATGGTACTGACTTTCCTTGTGATGTAACTGTTGGGATAGTCTGAGACACAGATACAGCAGAATGGCGAATGTACCTCTTCAACATATTAGCATGAAAAACCCTTTCATTTCCTTTGACTAGAACTTTATAGTCAGGATGCAAGACCTTCGTAACTGGGAATGGTCCTGACCAACTAGCCAGTAACTTGTTTGAATCCGTAGGGAGAAGAACAAGGACTTCGTCGTCAACCTGGAAACGACGTTCTCTCGCCTTACGATCAAAATACTTTTTTTTCTTAGCAGAGGAATCGACAGAATGATCCATAGCCAACTTGCATGAGTCAGCAATGACATTCTTTAGCTCTAACAAGTAGGCATAGAGGGGTTTTGCTTCAGCATCATGACTATCAGACTGGGTCCTGCAATAGAGCGATGGGGCCACGAACTTGTCGACCAAACAATAACTGAAATGGGGAAAAACCTATACTTTCCGAAGGCAACTCCCTGCATGCAAATAGCAGTGCAGGTAGATATCGATGCCATGCCTTTGGGTAAGAAAGCGCAGTTTTCTTCAGCATCGATTTCAGAGTGCCATGGAAACGCTCAACATGACCATTTGCCTGGGGATGGTATGGCGATGTGCGAATGCCCTTGGGTCATGAGGTCAGAATGAAACTGGGTGCCTTGATCCGAAAGAATCTCTTTTGAAAATCCTAAACGAGAAAAGATATCCAATAGTGCTTCTGCTACACTGACCGAAGAGATATCCTTCAAGGAAACAGCCTCTGGGTAACGGGTGACTATATCAATCATAGTAAGAATATATCTACGACCTTGCTCCAAAGGAGGAGACAGTGGACCCACAGGGTCAACAGCCACACAGCCAAATGTAGTACCAAAGAATGGAACAGTAGAAAGGAGAGAATGTAAATATGCGGGTTCACGACCACCATCTTATTTTGCACGAAAACCCCCCTTTTCACATACAAATCACGTCCTTCTCATGTTGATTTTAGCCAAAATTAACACCTGTTTTCTAAAAAAATTAACACGCAAAAACCCCTAAAATTGACGTAATCGTCAATTTAAAAGGGGGCCTTACGTGCTAGATAAGATTTGGTGATAGTGAACAAACATATTTACATTCTCTCCAGGGCCATAAAATCAACTAAACATTTATATGGCTTGACAGTCTAACCACCAGACTGATTCTAATCAATATTGGTGGTTAGACTGTGTGCAGTGGAGCGTGCAACACGAGAGCTGCTGCTAGTGCATTATTAATCATCACGCGATATCTCGGCGCATCACGTGTGCACGTTCAACCAATCGACAGGAAGTATGACATCATTTTTGGCTGGGGACTTACGAGCCTGCCAGCCAGACGGCCATTTCTGACACTCTTGTCATTTCAGATTCGAGGGTTGCGCTGTGCAGACGTGTGCGAGTGTGCTAGCATTTCTTCAGAATCAGAGAGAGAACTTGTGTTGGTTAAAAACATGGCGAGTCAGGGTAGTGATGATTTAATACGTTCTGTTAGTGCTGGAAGTGACGCTACTATCACTGGAGAAATGGCTGAAATGTTGTTATCTTCACAAGGAAAACTTTCTGATCAGCAGACCAATCTCGTGGAAAAATACATTGTTTATCATGAGGCCATGGCAAAGTTTTTGAGAAATAAATTGAGTGGCGAGCCTTGTTCTCCTCACTCAAAGCCAAAAGGAAGCATTTCGTTTTGTTTCCTCAACAAAAAACGGAACTATCAGTTGAAGATATTGACAAATATTTGAAAAAAAACAGCTTTGTGAGCTACCTTCCGAACCATTTGATAAAACCAAAACCTTTGAAAGTGTTCAAGAAATGACCCCCTTCTTACACAGTGCTTGTTACTCAGTGAAAGATAGTGAAAAGAAATCTCTTTCTCAGGCTCTTTTTTTAGGGCACTGGCTTCAGAAAGCAAAGACAATTTTGAAACAGTCAAAAATAAAAAAACTGGGAGTCCTATCTGAAAGAAGATTTGCTGGTTGAGCTAACTCGTGCAAGAAGACTAATTGAATTGTCATTTTATTTTTATTCTTATCCAAAATTTCACAAACTCGCGATTTCTTTCAATGAGTTTACAACAACGAAAACACATTCTAAAATACATGAATCCAACCCCAACTTTAAAGCTTCTGGCAAGATACACAGACTGCTTGAACCTGCGTGGAAAGGGTAATTGAGTCCTTCCATACTACCCTGTTTCATGCTACTCCAGCCAGAAAACCCCCCAACAAAACGGGGTTATTCAGGCAGCTCCCGCCTGAACGACCTACAAAGCCCCCCTATACCCCCCGCTGGAGCTGTCCCTATGTTTGTTCACTTAAAAAGGGCTCCTTTTCAAAGGCGGCCCCCAATAGAATTTTGAAAGAGATCCTTGTTTAATATTCAGGACTTTGATAATGTTTTTTGGTGGCTGTCTCGTTTTTACGTCGTTAAGTGTGAACCGCAAAAACCCCCTTTTCATTTTCCCCCCCAAAAGCACCGCCCTGTCTATTGTGGAATGTTTCCCCATGTGTTTGTGTTGTGTGGGCAGAGAGAGAGAGATGGGGAGACAGACAGACAGACAAAGACGGAAACAGACGAAAACAACAGAGAGAGTGTGGGAGGAATGGGGGTAAATGAGGAGAGAGAGCTGCGGCTTAATTATTTTTTAATTATAATAAACCCGAAGTGTTATTAGGGCTTACTAATATACTTTATAAATTGGTTTGGGAAGGTGATAGAGAAATTTTTAAAGATGGGTTTTGAAGAACAATTACGGGATCTTTTTAACAATAAAAATACAAAAAGGTTTTAACAGGCCATCTAAAATTAAACCAATTCGGGGCCCCAAACCGGCTATAAAATTATTTTAAAAACTTACTAATATACTTTCGATTGGTTTGGGAAAGGGCTAAGAGAAGGTTAAAGAGTAGGTTTGAAGAATCAATACTGATCTTTTTAATCACATAAAAATACAGAAAGCGGAAGCGGGCCATCAGTGAAATACCGATTCTTGGCCCCAAACCCAGTTATAAAATTATTTGCCATTTTTTGGGATTATTGGCTTCCTAAGATGTTGTCTGACTGTTTCCACACCCCCTGAAGGAGAAACTATTTTTAATGAAATTAGTTTTTTACATTAGAAAAACTATAAAACATTTGAATTTACATTATTTTTTTTTTTTTTTTTAGTTTAAAAAAATGGCTGCCGAACTCGTGAATCTGTTTAAAAAATTTGGGAATAAAATTTTTTGACGAAACAATAAAGCATTAAACTTTGATTTAGTAAATTTGGTTTTGAGAATGTGTAACAATAAATAAAAGATCATGGGGAAATGTTTAAGAAGCAATCAAAGTGAAAAAACATTGACTGATATTCAGAAAAAGTAAACTTTTGGGGTGTTATGAAAGGGTTTAACGTGCTTGAAGTGTTGCGATGCTTGGGTGAAAAAAAAAAGCGCTTTTTTACTTATTTTATTTACATTTTTTTTTTTAAAATTTACGTAAATATTGTGGTTTTAAAAATGACGACCAAAAAATCGAGGATGGAAAATATATACGAGGGAAGAAAATTTAGCAGTGATAAACAATTAAGCAATACCCCCCAGTGAAGTAAATGGCCCTCATTAACCCTACAAACTTCATGAAATGGGAAAACCCTATCTCTAAAATCCCAAGTCCCTTCAGATGGAGCCCCCATAAAAGTCTTTTTTCCGTTCTGATTTGATTATAAAAACCCTGAGACGTAACATGCAATTTTGGGGTTTTCAACTAAACAAAAAATTATTAGCTACCCGATTTTAACTCTAACTGGGCTGTTACGCTTACACATTTTTTAACCAGAAATGAGGAGGCAAAGTTGGGGTTTTTCTCGGGTCTAAGGGACGGTCCTTGAAATCAGATTGAGCAAACAAATTTTTATCCTATATTGGAAATTTTCTTACATTTCCCCCCAAAAAAATTTTAAAGTTAAAACGGGCAGTCTTTAAACAACAAAATTCTGACAACATGTTTTTATGGGGTCTTTTTAGCGCATTTACTCCGCAAAAATCATGAAACAATTTTTCCAAATTTATGAACAATATAAGAAAGAGGAACTTTGATAAATAACCTTTTTCCATAAGAAAAACATAACCAGTTTGAAAAAACAAACAAGCCAAGCCCGTAACTATACACATGGTCTTAAAAGCCAAATAGTGCCTCAAGGGTTTCCCCCCAACGCCCCCCACTTTGGGCAACGTTTAAAAAAAACATGTAACTTTTCTATTTCCAGATAGTACAAATAGCATTAGAAAATTAATTAAAAAATAACAGACTTTAGAAAAAAACACAAAGCATAAATCTAAAAAAGATTTTTTGTGAAGGTGTTTGACCAAAATTCCTCTATAGAAGCAGCTGCCAGTCATAAAACTCTTTTAAAAAGTTTTGTAGACTGTGAAACCAAACTCCTCACACCTAAACCAGGTCAAAGTTATTTTTTAAAAATTTCAAAAAATGAAAATGACCCAACGGGGTTTATGCTACTTTGAATCAATCTTGCCACAGTACTAGGGTTCCACAAACAAAAACAAAAAACCCCCCTTTTTAACCCCCATCAGATCTGTTCTTATTTTTTATTGTTGTTAGGCCCAACGGCAACACCAACACCTGAGATTTACAGAGGCCCCAACGCAGCTAGAAAATTTTTAGAGCAATAAAAACAACTTCGCAATCTTTATCCAACCAACAAAATCTTTCAGAAATTGTTATGCTCCTGAAGCCCAAAGAACGCTATGCTCTCTACACCTTTTGGGTATGTAAAGAGAATTATTGGGCGAACGGAGAGACCACGACACATTACGGGAAAGTTCAGAGGGGCTGCGCACAAAAATTGAAAATTTTCAACTTAAGGTTGCCCCTAGACAGGGGAAACTGCCTATTCTTTCATAACCACGGTTCGATTCTCTTTCATCATAAAAGCAGGATTCTGAATATAAGAGGGTTACCCATTGACATCTTCAGAAAGTACATGACTTTTACCTCGACTCTTTTCCTTTTATACTCAGCCCAAAATCGATGGCAATTTAGATAAGTTTAGGGGGATTCACAAGACTTTCCAATAACTAACATCTTTTACCCATCTTTAGTGCGTAAAAGGGGTTTTTTCCTATGAAAACTGAACTCGTGGGGGAAAATTTGATTTAAGACTGTTCCTCCTAAAGGCCTTTCTTTTTTTAGTCTTAGAGATAAAGACATAGCTGATGCTGAAAATGAAAAGCCAGAAAAAACCCGGCAAATTTACACTGTCAAAAAAATGGGCGATTATCTTTCAATATTGTGGCTGACTTGTTTATTTGGGAGACGTTTTTAGAATTTTCAGATCTACTGCATAAACTAAGTCTAGATCATCACATACATCCCCCTTTCCCAGCTTCTGGGACGCCTTCTTAAAGTCTAAAACATCAAGATTGACTTAATATCTGATCACCCCCACTTCAGATGTTGAAAATGGGCTAAAGGGAGGTATTAGCAGGCCTCACATCCTTACTGCAAAGCCAACAACAAATATTTTGACGATTATGACCCAAAAAACCCTCAAATATCTAAGTAAATTAGACGCCAACAAACGTAGGGTGGGCCCCTGTCCAAACCCTCCCACTGGAAAAAATTTAAAAATGTGCATGGGGCCCCTGAAGTTAATCAGTGTTAGGGAATTTTGTCACGCTTACCCTGATAATCCAGCAGGACTAATCTTGGAAGTAGCTTGAATATCCAAAAGAATTACATGACCCACAACGATTTCCCCCAGCCCCAAAAGCTTTAAAGATGACCCCCCCCAAAAACCCTAAACTTGTGCCTAATCTTCGCCACAAAAAATAATATGTTTTTTCATTACAGACTCCTACGTTTTAATTAAAAACGGACTGAAACTAACGGCGTTCCAAATAATTTTCTTGTGACCCAAAAGTCCTTTATGAGGCCAACATCAAAAGAATACTGATTTAGAAACCCAAACCCTGACGCCCCAAAAAAACTTTTTTAAATGATGAAAACCTGTTTTGGTAAGGGGCGTGGAGAATGTACACAATCGTAAAGATTAAATTAGTTACAAAAAAACCAAGCAATTTAAATTGGCCTCTAAACCCTTCAAGACTTTAGAAGATTTAACCAGCCTGGTTTGGGATTAAAAGAAAAGGATGTAAGTTGGGCAAACCAGTGTTTATCGGCTTCACCGTATTAGATTGCAAAATTATTGATGTTTAAAAATTTCGTACGACTACTTTAAAACCCCTGCCCCGGCAAAGGGGTTCTTTACACAACAGATAGTTTTTATTCTAGGGGCCCCCAGAAGATTTTTTTTTAAAAATTTTGCGGGTAGTCAAAGGGCTGGGTGGGTGGAGACATGGTTTAAAAAAGATTTGCCTTTACATTAAAAAATTTAACAAAAAGTAATTGGAAAAAAAAGAAGGTGAACTTAA
>CM031598.1:112716059-112733559 GCA_018398815.1 Conus ventricosus
CTTTGAATTCAATTTTTTTTCCCGCTTATCCTCACCTCACCATAAGCTTTTGAAATTCTTCGTCCGTAATGTTTTCATCCTGTAATGATTTGCTTATTCTTAATCTTAATGAACAAAGTTTTGCTGATGCTAGGGCTACAATGGCAGTGTGCTTTTTTAATTTAGGAGTTATTTTTTTTAAAACAGCACTTACAATCATAGACACGGCGCCTAAACCAAAACCAAGGCCCCCTAATGTTAAAGAAGCTGGCGCCTCCACCCCAGTAGCTAAAAGAGCAACACTAGACCCAGCACTACGTTAGCTACAGCTGATGAGCCAGTAATTACATAAGAATGAGTATTTAAAGCTTTAGCATATTTCTTTCTAGTAACCCTATACTTATCCAGTCGCTTTCTATTTCCTTTTGAAGTTCAGTTATTTGCTTTAACCTAAACTGTTGAACATGCATTTTTTTAAATAAGATTTTTTTAAATTAATCTTATACATATCTTCTTATTAATCCTTCTGGCAGCACTTCATCAACAGAGTAAACGCAATAAAATCAACATACTTAATGAAAATAAAGTTAAGTACTGTTAGTTTGTCTTTGTCAAACCATCACAGTAACCTTGTCAGATGATACATGGTGTTTTATTTCATCTTCGTTTTTAGTAATACAATAACGAGCCTAAGAGGAGCGTCCAAGTTTTCAGCCTTTATTTGTATACCTCTGATTAACGTATGTTCTGGCAAACTAGTATCTCCCTCCCTCGGAGTAATAAATAAACGAAAAATCATCGTCATTTGCTAGGTAGTGACTGTTATCGTTGGGGTAAATTCTAAACCGACGGTGTCACCCCCCACTTCAGCTAAGGACTTCTTTCTCTGTAGCATATTTTTCAAAACCCCGCTTAGTTATTTCAATCTTGTTTTTTTTGTTGTGTTCCTGGAACTAGGCTAACAAGAATGGGCCCTTCATTTAAAGCTTTTCTAAAATTGTTGTTCTTATCATAGTATACATTAGGGCTTCGCAGTTCAAACTTTAAATTCCAAGCAATTTCAGGAAGCAACGCCCAAGCATTCTCTCTTTTATGAAGTTTGTATTCAATAGATTTGCCAAAATCGTTTGCCCTAAATTTCTTATACTCTTCTAGGGTAGATATTGCTGTCGTTTTTTGTCTCAATTTCTGTTCGTTTGTAAACCTCCATCATCTGTGTACTCAAATCCATAAACATTCTGGCACGATCCTATTGATCAAACTCAGTTGTGTCTGCTAGGTCTTTTTTAGCTCTACGTGCAGTGCATTTAGGAGCTAGCTGCGCTTTTGATTCTGGCCCACGAAGACATTCTTGTTTTAATATTTAAAATATAATAAACAAATTGTTAATAAGTCATTCAATCATAAACGATCTATAACAATAAACAAAACGTATGAACTGGGAGTCAGTACGCAAGCGATAGCTAGCGTGCTTAGATGTTTCTAACTGCTCTTTTATTTTTTTTATAGGTCATCTATGTCCCATATAATATAATTTTCACTAACAGCATTCTTCAAAACTATCTGTTCCTATGTAATAAAATACAACCGATTTGTAACTGTGATCGAAAGTCTTTTAAAGACCGGCATTGTTTTTTTGATTTAAGAGCCACACAGAAACTAAGCGTGGCTCCACTAAAGCTAGCTTACGACAAAGCTTTTCTTTTTTAACAAAGTCCGTTCAGCTGAACAGACCCATCAATATTAAACATGTTTCAGTTCCCCTCAAATAGTCTATAGTAATGTTCGTGAAAAGTCGCTCAGTTGTATTCGCTAGATCAACATAAAAAAATATTCTCGTCTGTCCTAATAAACATCCTTTCTTTATAAGACGTAGTTGTGTTTAATGGTTGTGCAGAATATAACAATAGGCTCGTAATGAAACTCTGTAATATTGTTTTTAACAAATCAAGTACGAAGGACAGTTTTCCCACACCCAGTAATCCGCAGATAAGAGAACAGTGGGCGGATCTTTTGGCAGAACCTACAAGCTAATCCATCTCTTTTTAATAGGATATTATTCTGTATTTTAATAAGCCACGTCTTTTAACTTTTTTCTACAAGTGTTTAGCTGAGGCCTCACAAACCATAAAAAAACATGCATTTTTATTGGGGCCGCTTCCGTGTCTGCATTCTTGTGAATATTTATTTTTATAGCCATCTGCCCTACCCTTTCTCGCACTCCAAACAATCTGTGGTCAAATGTAGATCTAAAAAATCCAACTCAAATCCATATTTGGGTTATTAAGTAGTCTGTCGGTCTTCATCATAAGCGCAAGTTTATTTACATCCACGCACATCAACTGCAGGCTCCATTGCCACCTCCCAGCAAACATCTTTCCATAGTTCGATCAAAGTGTTGGTGAGGTAAAAGTCCCGGGCCCGAATACCAGCTATCAGACTTTGCCATTTATTGCAGACAGTCAACCTCTCAATTTTGGAATATAAAACGTTTCTGCTTCTCTTATGAAAAAGCGTTGTACCATTTCAGTAAACCAAGAACAAAATTCCTCATTTAAAAAGACTTCAGAGACAGATTTAGCATGTAGTTCAGAGATTGTCTCGCTTGTTCCAATTTCTTGTATGGAGTGTATAACCTTTCATAATAAATAATACTGGGTTTAAAGATGTTTCTGCTAGTTTCGGGGTTAGTAACACAACAACTCAAGAGAAATGTCGCTAAACGGTGTATTAGCTAAAGGGTCTTCGACAGAACAACAAGAATCGCTAGGGCTAAATGTTCAGTTCAATAAGTAATTTTTGAGGGGAGGGGGCACCTTGGTAATATGGCATATGAGACTTTAACTGCACAAAATCTAGAGGAAGCAGAATCGTTTGTCGAAATGCGTCGGCACTTGGTCCTCATGCTAACATCATTCTTTGCATCCACCACTTTAAGCCTGTGCTTGAGCCCGTTTGGCCTTTGTGGGGGATACCCCTGATCCACTTTCTCTTTGTGTGCTTTCTTTTTAGGCAGCCAAAAGATCAGAATAGAGGGTAAAATGTCTGGCTGCCTCGCTTAGGACAAAGACGTCTCTTCCCTCCAGTTTGAATTACCATATGTTTTACCAATGGTCCCTACCCAAATTAGCAACAACAGTAGCATTAGGCTCTGTCGATTAATATCTCTTTTGAAGTGAGACAGTTTAGCAGTGCTGGCATTATAACCTCGCCATGCGCCAAGATCAGGTACTAACTATTAAAGTTGTTCCAGGCTGAACTGTTGATGGAGTATTTACACTAATTACAGTCTGCCTATACCTTTTACGCCATGGGGTTCCTTCTCTTTTCTGTATGGATCGTGGGGGGCACAACGATGAGTTCATGTTTTTAAAAACCTAAAAAGACTATAAATTAAAAAGATAATGGATGAAGGATTTTGAACGCAGATTGAGGGCCTGTTGATGAAATATATGAAAGAGATCTGCTGGCCCTTCATTTGAAGTAGAAATGAAACGAATAGCTTCCTTCGTTGCGCGAAGCAACTTGAAAAGCAGAAGCATGTTCTTCAATCCTTCATAGAAGAAGTACAGAAACACCCCCTTCAGTTTGCGCATCTCGTGCAGAACTATTAACAAATAGAATTAACTCATTCTACGATAGCGCTAGGACAAAACCGCCAGAAGGCCCCCCTTTTGATTTTAAGAGTGAATAAAAGCAACCAATCTGTATATAAGAACTAGCAGAGGAAATTTTGTAAGAGTTTTACTGCAAAGCCAGACCAACTAAGTTTTAAAACTAAGCCAATTAGACAGAAATTCCTGTTTGCCGACCAAAGACGTTTAAATAGTTTAAATTTAAGACCTGAGGCTGTTAGTCATTTACAGAACTTGGGCAAGAGTTGCCGACTACAATCTGAAAGAGAAAAGGACCCCTTATTCAAGATTTAGGACCAAGAATAAATATGCAGCAACAAAATTGAGACGAGCATTTAATGAGGAAACAGTCAGAACAACATTAGAAACAATTGAAGAATTCTCCATTGCCCAGTTGGCTGACAACTCTGGGCATAATGATCGGCAAAGATCAATTAAGGGGGCGAACTAGACACCATTTGGCAAAAACTTAGTGAGCAAGATATAGAGATAGAAGATATAAAAAAATAAACTGCTGATGCAGACCGTGAACAATTTAGGGCGAGAAGAAACAAGTTTTTAGAATAGCAGCAGAAAATACAAGATATAAATGACTGACAAGGATGGCGTCCAGTTAGAAAGTGCTGTCTACTAAAAAAAAATAGGCGCAGCTACACCACAACCAAGCAGAAGAATAAAACATAACCGAGAAACTATTCGATGAAAACACGTCTGGTCAGCTGAAAGCATAAGGACTCTGTTCAGGAACAGGTATTACAATAGTTACATATAACGGCTGTTGGGTTTGCTATCTCTACACTCGTTTATGCGTTAACCGGCAGGGCGCCAACCGGGCCAGTAGCTCGCCTCCACCACCTCAGCCTGGTAAAAAGTTGTGATTAGAAAACAATTGCATCATCAAGCAGAACTTATTAAAGGAAGTAAGCGGCCAAAGCGCTTGATGCTCTGCCTGGCATTAAAGGCAGTGTTGTAGTTGGGTTTTGTCTAACTATAGGTAAAGATTGCTGGTTATATGGCTGAACCATCGTGGACGTGGAGTGGGTTAGCTGCTGGATAATTTTTAGTGAAATAAAGTAAGGCAATCCAGGTAAAAGTTAAAAATACAACAAGGGCTGTCTTTCGCTATATGGCTGTCATGTAGGAAGATCAACAGGTGGCGTTGCTTTCTGGACCTGCTTCAAGCTGTGGGCGCTATAATGATCCTTCCTTCAGTGCTAGGTACTGCATTTAAAATGGAAGGAGCTGCCTTGTGTTTAAACCTTGATTGTGCCCTAAGTTTTGGTCGTCACAGCTATGGAGTGATTTCATTATTATAAGTCGAATCATGCAATCTGCAGTCTAAGGGTCAGGAGGCAGTCATGTATAATCATGGCCAACAACAAGGTCAACCTTTGACTCTAGGCATGTGGCAAGAACGTCTTGATACCTTGATGCTAGGCAGGGCAAATCAACAGCAAGAGTTAATAGCAATCTTCTAATTGGGCTTAAATTGTTTTCTAGCATCAAAGCCTGTAGAGTGATCCACTATGCTAGACTTAGTCTGGTTGTGCTCCAATAGCACCAAACGTACGTTCCTTATGGAGTCATTCCGTCTTTGCACTCCTGACATTGTAAAGGCCGTCACTTCCTACTAAGATTAATGTGCCCAAGCTTAGGATGTTTTTTGTTCTATGACCTAAACGAACTTGTATTGCGTTTGGTTGAAAAGAGGTGTGCCGGGCCAGTAGTCATAAGTAGTTCGCTTTTTGTGCCCACAAATACAATTGTGCCTGTCACGAGTTTTGTCACTAGGCTTACGACGATTGGACCCATCTAGGGTGGCGAATTACTCATTTATTTATTGTCGTTGCTGTTTTGTCGGTGGTATCCGTTCCTTAATTGGCTTGTGGTGCGGTTGCACCTTGGTGTAGTTCAGCGTCAACTTCGGTGTGCTTTCTCTCTCTCTCTCCTCTATTTCACTGGCATGTGCTATTCTCCTGCAGGTTCACGGGGTGGTCTGTTACTTTTCTCTCGAACTTGCTGCCTCCTGGCCTCTCGCCTGACTTACCTTGTTCGCACCTTGCTTCAGGTCTTTTAGTTTGAAGTATGCTACACTCTTGAGACGTAGGCGTGGCATGTTGGCCGGCCATCGCTGAGGGAGGTTAGCCTCTTCACTCGAGCGGAAGATGTCTCTGTGAGCGCCGTGCTTAGCCTGCCTCCCGTCTTGGTTCTTCAACCGGATCGCCGAAGGTACAGTCGGTAACTTCAATTCCTACAGTCGGCCTGTAGGAGAGGGACATCACTTCTTCTTTTTCCGCATCTGCGCTTCTGTCCTCTCGACTGGACAGAGGGCAGAGAGTCGTTTGACCCGCCTCTTTGGGGTCACCCACGGGTAGCTGGTAAGCATCAGTTTCATGGTTTGTTTGTTTTGGTTTGTTGTTGTTACCCGGGCTTATTCTTCTTTTTTGCGCAATTTTCTTTTGTTATCGAAATTGTAAAAAAATATTGTGTGAGACCTTTTCTCTGGTTAATTCAATCTTTAACCTGGCCATTCTAAATTATTTCCAAAATTCTTTCTCCTGTTTATGCATCTGGTGATGCGGTAGTCGGTGGGGATGGGAGAGAACCTGGTGATTCAGGGTTGGTACTTGCTTGGTCTCGCTCGTCCGCCCCTGTCACATTCGCCGGACTCTTATCCTTCGGCCACCGTCTGTTTGTGTGTGCAAGGAGAACGAGTTTTATGTTCGCGAGCGTGCGTACGCATGATTTGTCGTTTGGATGCGTGGTTGGAGATTTGGTTATTTTGAAATGTGGCTATAAAGTGTGATAATTATGCCATTGAATTATTATTTGCAAATGTGGTGGCAGTTATAAAGCGATGATTGCTGTGTTTGGTTTATTTCCTAAGAAAGGAAAATGTTAAGCATGAGTGAGAGAAGGATGAAGATGATTCATATTTGTTTCATAGCCTGTTAATTTAATGCAGTCTCTTACCTGCTTCGTGTGAGAAGACTTTAACGAACATTCCGGATTCGATTGGTTTTTCTGTGTTATGCTCAGGTCTGTGTTGAGCGGGGTTGTTGGTGTATTTAGTAGACCTCCCTCGCCCATCATGCGAGTGGCTGTTAGGATTTAACAGCATGGGTCAGACTGTACGACGGCGGGGTTCCAGTACCCTTCTTCCTTCCTTCTTCCTTCCCTCCCTTTCTTCTCTCCTCCCAGCTACGTTTCCCCCCCCCCCCCTCCCGGGGCTTCACCCGGAGTCTGGACTGGTTGGTGCCACGTGCTGGTGAGGCCACGCTCTGGCTGGGACCGCGGACTGGATGGTGCCACGTGCTGGTTGAGGCCACGCTCTGGCTGGGACCGCGGACTGGATGGTGCCACGCGCTGGTGAGGCCACGCTCTGGTCGGGACCGCGGACTGGTAGAAAAGCCCGCCGGCTTGACTGGCCGGCCCTGATCCCCGTCCAGGACCTCCAGTAACAACACCACGTTTCCCCCCCCCCCCCCCCCCCCCCCCCCCCCGGGACGCGCTCTTCACTGCCTGCTTGTGTGTCGAGGGTGTCGGCTTTGAGCGACTCCCTTCAAGAACCGACCCGTTCGGAGCACCTAGTGCGACAGGGTGCTCCCAGTAGACTTGACAGAGGCAGGGGTGTGGAGGCACTCCATGGTGTGGGAAGGGTGGATGCTGGAAATGTTTATTTATAATTGTGTATATGTTATATGTGATGGATGTTGTGTTGTGATTGTGTACGTCGTATGGTGAAATGCTTGATTGTGATTGTGCATGTTATGTGTGTTGGAATGTTTGATTGTGATAGTGCATGGTGCGTGTGTTGAAATTTTATTTGCGATTGTGTGTGTTGTGAATAAATGGGGTGTTGTATCGTAATCTTTATTGTGTGGTCTCTTGCGGGGCGTGTGAGGTCAGTCACTCCCTTCACTCCCACCTAGACCGATCCTGTCAGGGCAGACCTCCAGGGGTCGGTCGTGACAGTGCCTAACCCATGATTGCGGTCTAACTTTTGTCTAAAATCAGTTGAAGGATCAATTTAAATTCGTTGCAGATTCTTTCATATGCATTATTGTCCATTGACTTTTAAAGGGATCAAACGCGCTGTCGCTTGGGAGGGCTACTTGTAGTTCAGTTAGTATTCGTCTGTACTGGTAATAAACATGAAAGTTATATACTGACCTTACTAAAAGATTGGGGTGGTTTAAATGGTTTGCATATGAAACACCGCAGCCAGTAGTTGCGCAGTAAATGGCAAAATTTAACTGATTCTGGTAAAACGTCATAGGGCGAGATGACCATGCCGATGGCTCTCTGTCACTCTTTATTGGGGGATTTAAATATCTAGTTAGTGGGTTTACAAGCCTGACTTGAAAGCCATATGATTCATCTACTGCAATGGTTAGTAAACTGAAGTTCAAAGATTTGGGGTTATAAAACGCTCCTACATTGTAAGTGGCACTTTCATTATATTTAAAAGGTTCCATTTTTTTAAATGGTTTTTAAAATAGTTATAAAAAAGATGTACATCTATATAACCAAGCAAAACGAACGTGTGTTCTTAACGCATGAAATTGACAATAGGCGCGGGAGTTGTAGGATTGCTCTTAAAGAAATTGGCTTTAAAGTAAAATGGATTAACATATCTGAAAAAGATAAGAATAACTGGGTGAATATTAAGGACGAACAAGGCAATCTATTAAAACATTTAAAAATACCTGATGGTTACTACAACTTTTGTTCTTTAAGAGAAGTATTTAGCAATTTTGGCATTAATTTAAAAATTAATGAGGCAAATCTTATAATTACTATGAATTTTCCAGAACTTCAAGAAAAAAGGGAGTACGTTTTTCCTAGAATCCTTGCTCGAATTTTAGGCTTTTATGATAGTGGTGAAACATATCATATTAAAACACATATGTACTTAAAAAGCGGTCTTTATGAGTATGTACGGCAGTAGACCAGCCGATTTTCTCGTGAACCCAATTTTGTATGTCCATTTACAACAGTTAAAAACAGCTACTAATTTGTTTAATGGCTATCCATCTACAGTTCTACGAGCACTGCCGTCAATTAAGGCGGGGTTTTGCGATTATCAGTTATATAGTTTTGACGGAAACAGCCAATTTAAAGAATTAGTTGAGGGGTCTATAAATTCATTGGATGTAAAAATAGCTAATCAAGCCGGAAAGCCAGTTAATTGTTCTGATTTATTAGTGGTGCTTGAGGTAGAAGATAATATTAGAAACGTAGGGAGGTCTCGGTCCCGCGGGCGTTAATAGCTAATTAAACCATTAATTTTTATGTCCCTGGAGAGAATGTAAATATGTTTGTTCACTATCACCAAATCTTATCTAGCACGTAAGGCCCCCATTTAAATTGACGATTACGTCAATTTTAGGGGTTTTTGCGTGTTAATTTTTTTAGAAAACAGGTGTTAATTTTGGCTAAAATCAACATGAGAAGGACGTGATTTGTATGTGAAAAGGGGGGTTTTCGTGCAAAATAAGATGGGTGGTCGTGAACCCGCATATTTACATTCTCTAAAGGGGTAATGGACAAACTTTCCCCTTAGGTACTGTCTTCTGACAACCGTCACATGAAGCGACATACTTGGCCACATCTACAGTAACACCAGGCCAAAAGAACTTGTTGAGGACTCTTGCAAGAGTTCGACGAGAACCACAACCTGACAGAATAAGATCGTGCGCTATAGATAGCACTGTAGGTCGGAGGTCAGAGGGAACAACAACCTGATCAAAAGGAATCTCATTTTTCTTTACATGCCTGTACAGAACACCGTCTGACAAAGAGTAATAGAAGGTAGCTGTACCTGACTTCTTTACTTCACTAGAAGATGCTAACAGAAAACATGTCTTCAACGACTCATCCTCCTTTTGTTTCTGAATCAGATCAGAACGAGAAATATTCAAATCATCAGGGATCTGACACAAAGGTTTCTTCTCTACCACATGTTTAGCTCTAGCCATGGTAACGGCAGCTAAAGAGAACCATTCACATCACTGGAAGCACTGTCTTCACAGATACAAGGAACATTACCTATGATGAGATCTGCGACAGGACTGTCTAGGACACAGCAGGTTAGATCACCCACAAAGAAGGGACAACTGACAGGAACTGTAGCTAGTGGGAATTCATCCACACGTCCTCCGAAAGAAACACAGCTCACTGTAGTACCTAGCATCTGGCTATCGGAAACTAGTCTCTTGCGAACACCACAGATGGTAGCACCAGTGTCACGCAATACAGAAGTTAGAGTGCCATTAACAGAACCAGATTCTAAGTTCAACTTCCCTGTGAATTCACCTGCAGCTAAACAAGCGAATGGGGAGCGAATAATCGAACATGCAGCAGTAGAATGCTTGTCGGCTGACTTGTCGACAACAGTTGAACTGCCAACAACAAAGGGGCACTTGTCCGGATGACTTAGAGTACAAATCTTGCATGGGTTTCTACCTGACTTCCAAGAACATTTGGAAGCCTCATGCCCTGTCTTTTTACACAGAAAACAGACAACACTGGGAGACTGGGAAAAGGTATTTCCTGATGAACCTCTATTGACTGAATACTGACGAGCACCACGACCACGGTAACGGTTACTACCGCCTCGATTAGCTGGGGTGCTGGGATTCTGAACAGGATGAGGGGCAAAATACCTGCGACCTCTATCCGACTGACCACGGAATGGGGGTCCATATGACTGTCAAGAAGCATTATGGGAAACAGAGGCAAAAATATTTACATCAGCCTTTCTGGAAAGGAGCTTAGTGGGATGGGCACGCCTGTATGATTCAGCAGACTTGATGATAGCGTCAAATGTTTTTTCATCTTTTTCACACAGAAAAGTAGCCAAATCCTTAGAAACACATTCTAAAAACTGCTATCTCAGAATAAGATCAACAATGCCCTGAAAAGATTTCTCAATCTTGGACAACGAAATCCAACGATCAAGAAGGCGCTTAAGTTCCATGAAAAAGTTTCAAAGGGTTCATCTGCACTAGGCTTTGACTCACGAAAACGCTTACGAAAACCATCTGGAGTACACTGAAATTTCTTTAACAAACTCCCTTTCAACAGCTCATAAGAAACCACATTATTTTCTGCCAAAGTGTGATAAAGCGTGAGAGCTGAACCTTCAAGTAATGCTGAGAGATAAGTGACCCATAGACTTTCCGACCAGCCTTGAGAGCGAGCATGGGTTTCGAACCTGAACAGATAACTGTCAATGTCATCGGTTCTTTCTCTAAAGGGAGGCAATTTGGGAAAGGTAGGACGAGGGGCGTTAGGCCTGGGTACGCTAGTACTTTGACTGTGACTGTCCTCACCTGAAATTACTCCTTGACGAGAAATTTTTAACTGTATTCTTTTAGTTTCTTCAGTCTCTTTAACTTTAAACTCTTCTCTTTTAGTTTCCTCTAGCTCTTGTGCTCGTTTAGTTTCTTCTATCTCTTTTGCTTTTTTTGTTTCCTCTTCTTCCTGCATTCGCTTTACATTCTTTCTTTCTTCTCTTTCTAAATCTTGCCTAATACAAAAAATTTAAAGTGGGAAATAAACCATTCTTTTACAAGAAATGGATGCAGAACAATATATTTTTGGTTAAACATTTGCTTGATGATAATGGTAACTTTATAAGCCGTCACACACTGTTAGAGAAGCTGGGATCTGAGGTCAATTTTCTAAATTATATAAGTTGCGTACAATCAATAAAAGACTATGCGAAGAAAATGTTAATAAAACTCGACAGTAATACTAGTAATGACAGAACATTAGCGTTACAAAAAAATTGTAGCGCCACTAAAGGGGCACGCAATCATCATGATATTATGATAGAAGACATTGAAGTTTTAAACATCAGTTCTTTTATGAAATGGGAACAGCGCCTTAATATACCTATTAATTGGACAGACGAACTAAAAAGAATTAAGAAAATGAAAAGAAATAAAACTGAAATGGTTCCAGCTTAAAATATGTCACAGAATTCTGGTAACTAACAGTATTTTGAAAAGAATGCAGGCTGTGGATAGTGACGTGTGTAATTTCTGTAATAGAGAGAAAGATTCAATTAGTCACTACTTGTGGGAATGTGAATTTGCACATACTTTCTGGAAAGAACTTGAAAATATTCTAAAAAGTAAGTGTTCACACTGTGAAAGATTGTCATTTAATCTAGAACTTTTATTGTTTGGCACTGATGAGAAAACAAAAACATGATATGCTAGACTTAATCATTTTAATGGGAAAATATTTCATATACAAATGTAGAATTAATAAGATGAAACCAATTAATAAGATGAAACCTAACCTAATAATGTTTCTAAAGGAACTATGCTACAGACATAAAATTGAGAAACATATGTACTCAATGGAGATGAATTACGCAGAATAAGGGACAAAATGGTTTCCATACATAACATTAATACCAGAATAACGTTAAGAATGCATAGAATATAATTCCTTTTGTTTTGCATGTTGTCCGCGACCTTGGGAATCAAATGGAACAATATGACTGAAATATGATTATGTAACTTACTTTCTCTAAATGTCATGATGTACCTATGAGGACACTTTGTGACATGATACATGATTTTGTTTGATGTTTGTAAATACTGTCGCTGTTGTCCAGTGAAATACTTTCTTTATGTGTGCCTATTAAAAAAAATCTTACCTAATACATTTATCAACATAATCTAGTAAAAGCTGTCCTTCAAGACCAAATGCCTTACCACGCTGTAAGTATTTAGTGAAAACTTTATCTTCGTCCTCAGAGGACATATTGAAAAACTAAGTCAGTGGACCAAATATAATCAAAAGAAAGTTAAGACACTATGTCCACTGAAATATATATATTTCAAAGAGGGTTATTTTTTTTAACACAAACATTTATGTCTATCACACTTTAAAAAAAAAACTATGACTAATTTTGAAAGGGAACGAAACGACAGTAATAACAGAAGTTTACGGGTTCGGGGAACGCACTTAACAATCAATGATAGGTAATAACCAAATGCATCAATCAATAACAGCAATAATGAGTAAACAAATGCAGAAATCAATCACTAACAAACAAACATATGCATAAATCAATCAATGATCAATACACATATGCATATATGAATCAATACAATCTTGTTGGTTTTTTTTTTTTTTTGGGGGGGGGGGGGAGATGGGTTATTTTTTTAATGGCCCAGGCAGCCAACCACAAACATTCATTCAAGAGAAAGAATTCTAAGAACGCTATAGGAGCAACACAATCCCCAAATGAAAAGGAAGAAATAGAAACAATCAGAAGGGTAACAAAAGACAATCAACCTAAAGCCCACAGAAGATAAAGAACTAGGCCGTCGTATCTCCAGAAACTATACAAAAGAGATACTCCGTTACACTGGAGACGGGAAATCAACTTAACAAGAAACAGTCATACAACAATACAAAAAAATCAATTCTCTCAAAAGGAAAGTCTGTAAATGTGTCCTAACTTAATAACTGGGGACACTATAAAGGGGTCACAAAAGAAATCCTAGCCCTAGCACAATTTTGAAGGTAAACGTGAAAAGTTCTACGGGGTCACCAGATGTTACGGATGGAATGGGTGTGTCTGCAGGTGTCTGACTGTCCGACTCTTATACAGAAATTACGGATGCATGCACGACTTTTCTAATTCACATACACACACCCACTCACCCAAACATTGACAGCCAGGCAACAGAACAACACTTCGTTTTGTTTTTTTCTGCCCGAGCCATTAGACAAACATATAATATAACATTTATAGGTCGGCACGCCACCCATTAGGCGTAAACACAAAATATATCAATAAATAACTAGCTATCAGAGCTGCCGGTTCCAATGTCGACGAAGACGACGACGACAACGAAAACGACGAAGACGGCGAGACGATGGAAGCGACGAGACGACAAAGAGAACGAAGACGACGAGAGGACGAAGATGACGAAGATGACGCAGATGACGAAGACGACGACTAGAGCGTCAAGTCAAGTCCGACACAGGACTTAAAACACTACAGAGCTGTGGCTCAAAAATCTCTAACACACTCGCAGTGTCTCTGCCGGCGACGAGGTGACAGTCTCAGACATTAGCTGTGGCTCACACACAAACACAACGTCGGCCTGGCCAACAGGTCGCTGGTTCAACTCGGGAGCGGCGCTCTGGCTTGGCAGCAGCGGCGTCTCCAGCCCAACTGGCTCAGCGGGTAGTCGGTCCCGGGCGCAGTGACAAGTAGGGTGGTTATCGGCACTCAGGCCGACCTCTCCACGCCGACAAAAGGCGGAGAACAAGGGGGTAGTCTCAGCTACGCCCTGACCCTCAGACAATGGCAGCCAGTCCCCTCAGTCCAGGGAGCACTTCTACCTGGGGGAAACTGACTGCCACCAAAAATAGCTGGAGTCCCTCTTCGGCCTTCTGTGTTGTTGGGTTTGCCAGAATCACTGCAGAGACTGCCTAACCGGTTCAACTCACCCGGCTTTTAACAGAGCGCAGGTGAGCAGCAGTCAGCTAAACTTTCCAACCGGCTTCCGGACAACTACCTTCCGGTAAGCACGGTTGCATGAAAATTTGTGTCCGGACAAGAAATGATCCGTCACAGCGATAACGCAGGAAATTTTCTAATGCTACAAGTTCATACACTGAACTTAGATTTTGTCTTGGTGACTATATATGGACCTAATAGGGATAATCCAGATTTTTATGAACCAGCAAATAAGAAAATAAAAGAATTAAACTGTGCTAATCTTATTATTGCAGGAGACTGGAACTTAGTATTAAACCCAAACTTAGATTATTGTAATTACAAAAATGATAATAATGTGAAGGCTAGAGAAAAGGTAGAGGAGATGATAGACGACAAATTTCTTGGTAGATATTTGGAGAGAATACAATCCACAATTACAGCGGTTCACTTGGAGAAGAAGTAGAGCAGAGCAGAGCAGACTTTTTTCTTACTTCTGAGAATGTATGCAATTATGTTACGTCTGCAGTTATTTTGACAGGATATCGAACTGATCATTCATTGATAACAATGGAAATTACTTTTGGAGAGAAAAACAAGAAAAACACATTCTGGAAATTTAACTGTTCATTGTTAAAAGATCAGGAATACATTAACGAAATAAATGGTCTCATAGGCATGATAGTTTCACAGTATGCCGCGACCCCGTATGATAGAAACTAACTACCGGAAATACCAATTCCAGATATTCACTTTACTATCTCAGACCAGCTACTCTTTGATGTTTTATTGAAGAAAATTAGAAGTAAAACCATCACTTACTATACAATGAAAAAGAAAGCCAATAAAGAGCTAGAAACGGTCTAGAGAACGAAATTAAAGAGTTAGAAAAACAACCAATTAAAAACAATCATGTGATCCAAGAAATAGAAAACAAAAATAGAAAATTAATAGAAATCCGGCCAAAAACATGGAAGGTGTTTTAATACGCTCAAAAGCTTGATGGGTCGCTAAAGGTGAAAAAATAACTAAATATTTTGTGGGTTAGAAAACAAAACTATATAAATAAACAAATGACAAAAATTGTACGAAACGATGGTACCCTTTTAGACAAAACAAATATTTTCTATGAAAAAAAAATCCTTTTGCGAAAAGTTGTATGGAAAAAAAGACACGATCAACTGTGAAATGAAGAAATGGTACAAAATATACCCTCATTGTCGGAAAATGAAGCCAAAAGCTTAGAGGGTAAAATAACGCTTGAAGAAGCCACACAGTCTTTGAAAATGTGAATGACGGCAAGAGTCCAGGATCGGATGGGTTTACAGTAGAGTTTTTTTTTAAGTTTTTTTGGCGGCAAAGAATTGGTGAGCTGGTCGTGAGGTCTATCAACGAAGGCTTTATCAAAGGAGAAATGTCTCAACACAAAAGGAGGGAATCATTATATGTCTCCCAAAAGATACAAAATCGAGAGAATATCTTAAAAACTGGATACCGATCTCTCTTTTAAATGTTGTGTACAGGATTGCTACAACATGCATTTCTATGAGATTAAAGAATGTTCTCCCAAAGCTTATTAGCGAAGATCAGTCAGGATTTATGACTAATAGATATATGGGTAATAATATAAGATTAACATGTGATATTATTCATTTCTGCAAAGTACAGAAAACTGCAGGACTATTGTTGGGTGTAGATTTTGAAAAGGCATTCGACTCTCTTGACTGGGGTTTCATGTTTAAAGTTTTAGACGCATATGGTTTCCATAAAGAAATAAAAAGGTGGATCAAAACTTTCTATTACAATATCAAATCAACAGTTCTAGTAAACGGTCAATCGTCTCCGTGGTTCGAAATAAAGAGAGGCCGCCGACAGGGTGACCGATTTCACCGTATTTATTCATACTCTCTTCTGAAATATTAGCAATTATGATACGAGAAAGCACAAGTATCAAATGAATTCAAATAGGGCAAACAGAACATAAGATATCCCAATTTGCCGATGACACCAAACTATTCCAACACGGGGACAGAAAAACATTTGAACTAACTTTCAAGGTATTAACAGATTTTGGAAACAGATCGGGATTACAACTTAATGTTGGGAAAACGTTTGTTGTTTGGCTCGGCAGAAAGATGAACAGTGACATCAAATTCATGCCACACCTCAAATCTAACTGGAATCCCCCAAAATTTGAAATACTTGGTATATATTTTTCTAACGATCTGGAAGACTGTGCGCGGCCAAATTTTCATGAAAAATTTCAAGAAATAAAATGTTATTGAATATATGGATGAAGCGATTGATAACCCCCTCGGAAGGGTTGCTGTACTAAAATCAATGGCTCTGTCAACACTAGTTCATCTATGGTTGTTACTTCCAAACCCTGCCGACAACTTTATTGAAAATCTCCAAAAAAAATTTGCTTTAAGTTTACATGGAACGATACACGTGATAGAATTAATAGAAACACTTCAGTTAAAAATATACGCGACGGTGGAATGGGAATACCAAATATTTACTGCTATATGAATGCATTGAAATTAACGTGGTTTCGAAAATTACATAATAGTAATCAGAAATGGAAACAAGTGTTCCTTCATTGTTTTAAAGATGCTGAAATCTGGACGCTATCTGGCCCTGATTTCTTCTCCAAATATAAGCACACCAATAAATTTTGGAAGGACACTTTTGAGATATATCAAATGTTTAGAAATAAAATCGAACCTAAAACACCAGAGGAACTTCTAGCGGAACCAATATTCTATAATAAGAATATGAAAATTGGCGGGAAACATACACACACACACACACACACACACACACACACACACACACACACACACACACACACACACACACACACACACACACACACACATATATATATATATATCTCCCCCTATTTCTTCAATCTAAGACATAAGAGCAAGCTTTGTTTATAATTCAATATATATATATATATATATATATATATATATATATATATATATATATATATATATATATATATAATATATATATATATATAATTAAAAAGAACTTGTGACTAAAGGAATATTCTGTATTGGTGACTTGATTGATAACGATTATAACGCAGCTTCATATCAAGACTTCTGTTTAAAGTACAACATCGCGTTAAATCCACTAACATATTTAAGTTGCATGACCTCCATTAAGAAATACGCCAAAAGGACCAGCATAAAACTTTGAAGATTCTAAAAAAGACAGTGAACCTAAGTCAATACATATGTTAATAGACAATGTAAGGGGTTCAAGAAAATTCTACGACATGCTTATAGAAGATAGAAAAAGACCACATTGTTGCAATAAATGGGACACTTGTTTTGAAAAAAAACGTCAAAATTTACGAGATAAAACTCAGATGGTTTCAGGTTAGAGTTCTCCA
>CM031598.1:112736059-112743559 GCA_018398815.1 Conus ventricosus
TGTGTGTGTGTGTGTGTGTGTGTGTGTGTGTGTGTGTGTGTGTGTGTGTGTGTGTGTGTGTGTGTGTGTGTGTGTGTGTGTGTGTGTGTGTGTCTGTGTGTGCGCGTGCGCGTATGTGTTCGTACGTGCGTTCGTACGTGCGTGCGTCTGTGCGTCCATGCGTGCATGTGTGTGTATGTGTTATTTTTGTTGTTGTTGCTGTTGTCGTTGCTGCTGCTGCTGCTGCTGCTAGTCTGCAGTGGCCGGTCCTCAGTCTAAAGAGGATTGTCTGCTGGTGCCTTTGGAGCTGGTGGATCGGGTCAGCACCACTCTCTGCACCCAGCCTTCTCTTCTACTGGGACTGAAACTGGTTGTGGATGATGGTCTTAGGCTCCCGGTAGGTCACGGGGTGGCTGAACTGCTCCATTTTGCTGCCTGCCTTGAAGGGATCATCAGATTTTTCGTTGCCCATGATCCCACAGTGAGACGGAATCCACTGAAGCGTAATGACAGACTGTTTTGAGAGTTCATGGAGGGCAGCCTTGATGTCTTGCGTATGTTGTTCATTTCTTGTGTTCTGAAGTCCCTGCAGCAGAGATCGGCAGTCTGTGAAGAAGACAACCTTCTGTGATGGGCTGGCCGGTCCCAGAAAGATCCTCACTGCGTGGAGCAGTGCTATTGTCTCCGCTCTGTAGTTGGAAGAGATCTTTCTAGTAGGGAAGGCCTTGTGCGTCAATCTTCCATTGGTGTGTCTAGTGATTATTGAATTCAGAATAGGGCAAAAGCTATTTAAACTAAAGATATCAACTTCCGCTCTCTCTCTCTCTCTCTCTCTCTCTCTCTCTCTCTCTCTCTCTCTCTCTCCTCTCTCTCTCTCTCTCTCTCTCTCTCTCTCTCCTGGCATCCTCTGGTTCAGCCAAGGTGTTGCTTGGCCTCTCGGCCTTCGGGCCTGGCCACAGTGTTCATGATGTTAAGGTATTTTGACTTCTGTGTTTTTGTGTATCTATTTTTATTAGTCTAGACAAAGAAGGTTTTAGTCGAAAGCTAGAATTCATGGGAATGTCATTTATAATCTGTAGTCAAAATAAATACATGTGTAAAATCTAAGAGCCTGTTATTGGAAGGATATTATGCTGTATTCTGCCTTGTCCTATCCTCTGTCTGGTATGTTTATGAACGTGTATGAAGGAGTTTCTCTAATATCTCACACTGTCCTATCAACCTCACACTAGTGCACTCTCAGCCTCGTATCTCTAAGTGAATGATTCTCTCTCTCTCTCTCTCTCTCTCTCTCTCTCTCTCTCTCTCTCTCTCTCTCTCTCTCTCTCTCTCTCTCTCTCTCTCTCTCTCTCTCTCTCTCTCTCGCTCGCTCGCTCGCTCGCTCTCCTCTCTCTCTCTCTCTCCCCTCTCTCTCTCTCTCTCTCTCTCTCTCCCCTCTCTCTGTCTCTCTCTCTCTCTCACGATAACGGTACTTAGGAATCTTAGTCATTAGTCAGTTGCGGTGTTGATTTATTAACATCCCACAATTACTTGAGTAAGATCCTCAACATCCTCAAACACTTCTGAGTGACATCCCCTAACATGTCAGAGCACAATACCGTTTGTGTGATAGTTATACCACCCTCACATCCCAATACCGTTTGTGTGATAAATGCATGAATAGGGCAAACTCATGGCCTATATTGTTACATGAAGGTGGCACATAAGAATGCAGCAACTTCTATACGACGAAATAATACAACGTGAATTCTACTTACCTTCAGATAAAGACAAAAAGACAACTTCAAGGCCAGGTTTCTCAGACTTGGAAACAGCAGAGAAAGAGAAGGAGAAGGAGACTTGGCCTGTGTCCAGTTGGCTGGGTGATCTGTGTTGCAATTGGAGTGTCAGTTGGTTTATTTCACTGTACACTGGGTCGAACGGTACAGGTTTGTCTTCACAAGTGTATCGGATTGAATAGGAGGAGCACGAGCCTTTGCCCGTGTCACAAAGGATAATTCTGAAATAGAATAATGCGATACATTTCGTAATTTGCAGTTGGATGATTTTGTCATTGGGAACTTGAAGCGAAATTGTACATTCACGGTTATTATCCTTCCACAGCTTGGTGGTTTTGAAGTATACGTGACCATTAGTACCGATAATGGAAATTGTTTTCAAATGTGAATCGACAAAACATGAACTGATGTTGTAGGCTGGCACAGCTGCTGTGTGTGTCGTTTGTATGTCGCTCTTTCCTGTTTGGTTTCCGTGAGGAAATGGTAGAGCCACGTTGTCAGTATTTCCAGCAAGAGCACTTGCCTCACTGTTGCCTTTAGCTGTCTGTAGTGTTAAAGCAGCTTCACAGACCCAAAGGACCAAGAACCGTTCCATGGCAGTTACAGACATGGTCGCTTTATATCTGTCAGGCTGAACTCGCTCACTCACCTACCTCTGCATGTCCATCGCCATTCATCATTGTAAACTGATCGCCAGTTCTATTGTTAACTGATCACTATGTCGTGAAACATGACCCCCAGCCCTGTTTGTTAATCGCCACGTCGTCATAGACTGACCACCTAGTTTTACTAACTGATCATCAAGTCGTCATAAACTGACTACCTAGTTTTGCTAAGTGATCATCAAGTCGTCATAGACTGACCACCTAGTTTTGCTAAGTGATCATCAAGTCGTCATAAACTGACCACCTAGTTTTGCTAAGTGATCATCAAGTCGTCATAAACTGACCATCTAGTTTTGCTAAGTGATCATAAAGTCGACATAAACTGACCACCTAGTTTTGTTAAGTGATCATCAAGTCGTCATAAACTGACCACCTAGTTTTGTTAAGTGATCATCAAGTCGTCATGAACTGACCACCTAGTTTTGCTTAGTGATCATCAAGTCGTCATAAACTGACCACCTAGTTTTGTTAAGTGATCATCAAGTCGGCATAAACTGACCACCTAATTTTGCTAAGTGATCATCAAGTCGTCATAAAATGGCCACCTAGCTCTGCTAACTGATCACAAATTCTCCATCATAAACTGACCACTTAGCTTTACTGATTGATCATCTTTACATCATGAACTAGCCGCTTACCTCTGCTAATCGATAACTATGTGACAAACTAACTACTTAGAACTGTTAACTGATCACTTGCTTCGTCATAGACGTACTGATTATCTCTCTTAACATGATCACTGTGTCATAAAAACCTGAACATGTAGTTCTACTGGGATATCACCGTGGGAATGACGGTCTTCATTATTAAGCTATGGTAGATCTACAGCGTCATAAACAGAAATAATGAAGGCGAACATCACTGGTGCTCACTGACGAATTTTTCTTTCAAATGAATGAATGACGTGTGCTTTGACTGGTTTCAATCATAAACTGCGATCATTCGGTTATATTTGTTCTATTTCCTTTTCTTAGAGTGGATCATAATCACAGTCCCAGAAATGTTGCTAAACTCTTACCTATAGTGCCGCCATAATGGAATAACCACAGTTGTTCATGCTCTGGTTTCAATCTTATCAGCTTGCATAAATTCACATCCAGAAAGTGAAACAGCCGCGGTTTGTGTCCTCAAATTTCAGAATAGAAATAGGTTGCAGGCAAGGAGATCCAATGTCGCCCTACTTATTTGTTTTATGTGCGGAAATACTTGCTTGTGAAAACAAGAGAAGACAGATATAAACGATATTAAAGTGGCTGACACAGAATTTAAGCAAATCTGAAGTAAATGTTAGCGAACCGCCCAGAGAACGTGGACAAACGAGTCACAAGACAAAACACCCGTTTGTCCACGTTCTCTGTGCGGTTCGCTAACATTTATTTCAGATTTGTTTAGATTTCCGCCTGCAGTCGTCTCGCTTTGAGAGATAGAAAAGATATTAAAGTGGCTGACATAGAATTTAAGATTTATCAGTTTGCAGATGATACATCTTTTACATTGGAAGGTGACAGAAACTCTTATGAAAAGCTGTTCCAAAGGCTTAATGAGTTTGAAATTATATCAGGACTTAAATTGAATTACTCACACACATTCAACGTATGGCTAGGTAGCAAGAAAAATTCTTCGGATATATATTGTAAATAAAATATGGAATGGAATCCACTTAGATTTAAAATATCAGGGCTCTGGTTCACTAACGATATCAGAAGAGTCACAGAAATAAATATGAAAGACAAGTTATCAGAGGTAAGACATCTGTTCAAAATATAGTTGCAAAGGACTGTTACACCATTAGGTAAAATGGCGGTACTTAAATCTTTAGCTATAGTAAAACTCACCTATCTCTGGATACTGCTTCCAAATCCTCCATACACTCAAATCAAACAAATACAGAAAATGTGTTTTAACTTTGTATGGGATGAAAAAAACAGATAAAATCCAGAGAAAGTACTCTGTGCAAAATATTGAAGAAGGGGGCATTCGCACTCCTGAGACCAAGGCATACATAGAGGTATCAACATTAGCTTGGCTGAGAACGATCATAGTTCAAACCCAAAGTGGATTCATATAACAAGACGTTTGTGTCCAGAAATTAATTTAATACAAAGTTGCAGACCCAAACGATTTAAACCGAACATGTCTAACCAGTTTTGGACAAATGTTTTCTCAGCGTATGTAAAATGTCGAGACAAATTGAAGTTAAGGACGGAAATGAGCTATTAGCTGAACCAATCGATTTCTCCCTCGGAATTAACTTTGGTTCTGACTCCATTTTCCATGCAGTCTTTCAAATGAGACTATAAACCGAGGTTCCATGTGTGAATGCACGCATAACATCCTGCACACACGTAAAATCCCATCACCAACGTTTGGAAGAGAAGGTCAGTTTGGCCGTTGCTATAGGTGACACGTTACACATAGCATGGACCCTGCATAAGAAATGGAAAGAATGAAGGTAGTTTTGAAATTGAGCGAAACATATTCAATGAAATGAACTGGATGACATGGGAAACGACTGAATGATGCGCCAGCTGGCAGCTCTTCAGTCGGCACTACCCAGGTAGGCGGCCCGTTGTGTAAACGAGTGTGGATTGTAAAGCGCTTAGAGCTTAATTCATCATGATAATGATAATAATAATAATAACAATAATAGTAATAATAATAATAACAATAATAGTAATAATTTGTTAGTGCGTTTGCAAACTTCGATTAATATATCGGTCATTTTAGACATCCGTTGAAAGCATTTCAAAGCACAGCTACAGATTATATCAAAATAAACAACATAAGTACCCAGAGGACTGACAAGCATTGTTATATATACACTTGATCACAAAAAAACACCAGTTCTCTGCCAAATTTTCGTCTTTACTTGACTTCATCAGGACTTGACTTCATCAGGACTGTCACGTTGGAACACCTAGTAGTCCTCCTTTGACGTTTATCGTGTCATACGTCATCGTCTATACGTATTTATTGGTCTCTTATTTATGTCGTCAAACCTGGAAGATTTTTGTTCTGTTTCTTCCTTTCTCTCTCTCTTTCTTCCTTTCTCTGCTGTTTCTTTCTCTCTCTCTCTCTCTTTCTTTCTTTCTTTCCATCTTTCTTTCTTTCTTTTCATCCTTTCAAACACACATACACACACACACACACACACACAAACAAACACACACACACACACACACACACACACACACACACACACACACACACACACTTTGTCCGAGTGGCAGCAGGGGAAGAATTGTGGACACCACCTGAGCTCTAGTCCCATACATTTAGGCCGTCAGGGTAATTTGTTTTCAGTTTGAGGCGCCACAATCGTTCCCTGACTTTGCACGCATTCTTGGAGTGGCACTGTTCTATTGCAATAACCCTCATGTCCGCCATGGAGTGGTTGTTGGCTTGGAAGTGTTTGGCTACCAGGGTTTCAGCACAGCAGCCTTCCGTTTCTCTGGTCCCTTCATTTTTTATGCTTGACCTGTGGCCATAAAAGCGTTCATTCAGTGGCTGTCCCGTCTCCCCAACGTACTGCGTGTCCCCACAGCGTGCACAATTGATGAGGTACACCACTTCACTGCTGGTGCACGCCAGTCTATGGCGTACCTGGAACACCTGACCGGTGCGGACACTGGTGAACTGTGTGGTCTCTTGCAGATGTTCAGCGCAGAGGAAAACAGCTCTTTGACTGGCACCTGTAGCAGCCTGCAGGCCCTGGGGACACTGCCACCTGCACAGGGGGAGGCTGGAGGGCATGAGCAGACTGCACAGGTTTCTGCACTTCCGCTCTCCTACCATGGGGGCTTGGGGGATGGCCTTTCTCATCCTTCTGCTGGTATGGAGCATGGGAAGGAGCTCCCGTAGCTACTGGGCACTGCGAGGGTGGGCGGGGTTGTGTGTAATTATGAAGGGGATGCGTCCTGTTCCTGTACGTGAGGGTCTGCTGCCTTGGTATTGCTGCTGCCCGGTTAATGGCTTTTTGCACCAGGCCAGGGGGGTAGCCCCGCTTCACGAGACGGCCTTTCAGTTCCACACAACGCTTGAAGAATACTTCCTCCTCTGAGCATAGTCTCCTCAGGCGGAGGCTCTGTCCGAAGGGAATGCCGCGGACGCAGTGGCGTGGATGGCATGAGTTGAAGGGGAGGTACATGTTAGCGTCCGTTTCTTTGATGTGCACATCCGTGGTCAGTTTCCCATTGGTGCTTATCTCCGCATCCAGGTAGGGCACCCTGGACCTGCCGTAGTTGGAAGTGAACTTCACACTATGATGCTGCTGGTTGAGCCATGCTAGGAAGTCTTTAAGGCAGTCCTCCCGCTGAAGCCACAGCATCAGCACATCATCGATATACCGTCTCCAGTGTCGGACCGGGAACTTCCAAGGGGAAGAGGTCAGCAGTTCTTTCTCTAGCCACCCCATGTAGATGTTAGCGATGGCAGGTGCCATGGGCGTGCCCATCGCTTTCCCCTGTATGGCCGGTACACCCTCCCATCAAACCTAAAGACGTTGTTTTGTAGAATGCGCGTGATAGTCTGCTGTAGGAGACGGACGTCCGGGATAACGTCTGAGTCATTCTTGTGTTCTATGAGCATAGCCTTCAGAGACTGAGGAACCTCTTCATGGGGAATACTGGGCTATAGTGCCACCACATCTACTGTAACGACAAGGGCATCATCAGAAATGGGTTGCTGGTCTGTATTCCACTCCTGTAGAATGTTCAGCAGGTGCGTTGTATCCTTGAGATACGAGGGTAGTCTCTGAACGATGGGTTGGAGCCAAAAGTCCACCAGTTTGGAGAGGCGCTTTGTGGGTCCGTCAACTCCAGACACTATAGGCCTACCAGGGGCGTCGTTGAGGCGTTTGTGAATTTGGGGCAAATGGTAGAAACTGTGTGTCCTCACCGTGTCCTGATTCACGATTGCCCAATCTTTGGTATTGTCGTTGATGAACTCGGCGTTGTGCAGCTTTCTGATGAGTTCATTGGATGCCCTGGCAATTTCCTTAGTTGGGTCTGATTGGAATTGTTCATAATGCTCTGGATTGGTCAGCTGGCGCATCGCTTCCTTGTGATATTGTTCAAAGT
>CM031598.1:112748559-112763559 GCA_018398815.1 Conus ventricosus
CTTTTTATATTTTCTACTTTTCACAAGAAAATGTAGCTTGTTTTGCTCTTTTATGATTTTCTTTTGCTTCTTAGATGGCACCTTTGGTTGGTTTTTTGAAAACTCAACAAACATACTACGGTATTGCACACCAACCTTTTCTGGGATTGCATTCTTCTTAAAACTGAAAAGGCAGAGGAGTCAAATTACCACTTTCCGCGGTCACTGAGGAGAAACCACCAAGTTTCGAAATATCGGTATATGACCAGGAGTTATATGTTAGTGAGTTTCCCTCCCTATTGGAGGATGTCTCCCCCTTGGAGAATATAAGCTTGCTGAAGGTTCATTTTGAGAAGCATTTATTTTATTTTTTCCCATTCACCCACTCAAGCACATACTGTTAGTTAGGCAGAATCATCTACCACTGCAGATATGAATGCGTATCTCCCCCTATTTCTTCAATCTAAGACATAAGAGCAAGCTTTGTTTATAATTCAGTATTTCTTGCAGTCATTGCAACACCAAGCTGCTCTGTAAGTTGCTGGAACGGTGCGGTACTTATCCTTGGAATTTATTAGTTGTTGTATTTTAGTCCCTTGCGGATTCATTCCAAGACCTGGCCCTCAGCAAATTGTGTCTTAGAGGATATCTTTTTATAATTTTCTACTTTCACAAGAAAATGTAGCTTGTTTTTGCTCTTTTATGATTTTCTTTGCTTCTTAATGGCACCTTTGGTTTGGTTTTTTTGAAAACTCAACAAACATACTACGGGATTGCACACCAACCTTTTCTGGATTGCATTTTTCTTAAACTGAAAAGGCAGAGGAGTCAAATTACCACTTTCCGTGGTCACTGAGGAAAACCACCAAGTTTCGAAATATCGGTATATGACCAGGATTTTTATGTTAGTGAGTTTCCCTCTCTATTGGAGGATGTCTCTCCCCTTTGGGGAATATAAGCTTGCTGAAGGCTCATTTGAGAAGCATTTATTTTATTTTTCCCCATTCACCCACTCAAGCACATACTGTTAGTTAGGCAGAATCATCTACCACTGCAGATATGAATGCGTATCTCCCCCTATTCTTCAATCTAAGACATAAGAGCAAGCTTTGTTTATAATTCAGTATTTCTAGCAGTCATTGCAACACCAAGCTGCTCTGTAAGTTGCTGGAACGGTGCGGTACTTATCCTTGGGAATTTTATTATTTGTTGTATTTTAGTCCCTTGCGGATTCATTCCAAGAACTGGCCCTCAGCACTTGTGTCTTAGAGGATATCTTTTTATATTTTCTACTTTTCACAAGAAAATGTAGCTTGTTTTGCTCTTTTAAGATTTTTCTTTTGCTTCTTAGATGGCACCTTTGGTTGGTTTTTTGAAAACTCAACAAACATACTACGGTATTGCACACCAACCTTTTCTGGGGTTGCATTCTTCTTAAAACTGAAAAGGCAGATGAGTCAAATTACCACTTTCCGCGGTCACTGAGGAAAACCACCAAATTTCGAAATATCGGTATATGACCAGGAGTTATATGTTAGTGAGTTTCCCTCCCTATTGGAGGATGTCTCCCCCTTGGAGAATATAAGCTTGCTGAAGGCTCATTTTGAGAAGCATTTATTTTATTTTTTCCTCATTCACCCACTCAAGCACATACTGTTATTAGGCAGAATCATCTACCACTGCAGATATGAATGCGTATCTCCCCCTATTTCTTCAATCTAAGACATAAGAGCAAGCTTTGTTTATAATTCAGTATTTCTTGCAGTCATTGCAACACCAAGCTGCTCTGTAAGTTGCTGGAACGGTGCGGTACTTATCCTTGGAATTAGTCCCTTGCGGATTCATTCCAAGAACTGGCCCTCAGCACTTGTGTCTTAGAGGAATATATTTTCTACTTTTCACCAAAAAATGTAGCTTTTTTGCTCTTTTATGATTTCCTTTTGCTTCTTAGTTGGCACCTTTGGTTGGTTTTTTGAAAACTCAACAAACATACTACGGTATTGCACACCAACCTTTTCTGGATTGCATTCTTCTTAAAACTGAAAAGGCAGAGGAGTCAAATTACCACTTTCCGCGGTCACTGAGGAGAAACCACCAAGTTTCGAAATATCGGTATATGACCAGGAGTTATATGTTAAGTGAGTTTCCCTCCCTATTGGAGGATGTCTCTCCCTTGGAGATAAAAAGCTTGCTGAAGGCTCATTTTGAGAAGCATTTATTTTATTTTTCCCCATACACCCACTCAAGCACATACTGTTAAATTAGGCAGAATCATCTACCACTGCAGATATGAATGCGTATCTCCCCCTATTTCTTCAATCTAAGACATAAGAGCAAGCTTTGTTTATAATTCAGTATTTCTTGCAGTCATTGCAACACCAAGCTGCTCTGTAAGTTGCTGGAAACGGTGCGGTATTATCCTTGGAATTTATTAGTTTGTTGTATTTTAGTCCCTTGCGGATTCATTCCAAGAACTGGCCCTCAGCACTTGTGTCTTAGAGGATATCTTTTTATATTTTCTACTTTTCACAAGAAAATGTAGCTTGTTTTGCTCTTTTATGATTTCTTTTGCTTCTTAGATGGCACCTTTGGTTGGTTTTTTGAAAACTCAACAAACATACTACGGTATTGCACACCAAACCTTTTCTGGATTGCATTCTTCTTAAAACTGAAAAGGCAGAGGAGTCAAATTACCACTTTCCGCGGTCACTGAGGAGAAAAACCCCCAAGTTTCGAAATATCGGTATATGACCAGGAGTTATATGTTAGTGAGTTTCCCTCCTATTGGAGGATGTCCTCCCCTTGGAGAATATAAGCTTGCTGAAGGTCATTTTGAGAAGCATTTATTTTATTTTTCCCATTCACCCACTCAAGCACATACTGTTAGTTAGGCAGAATCATCTACCACTGCAGATATGAATGCGTATCTCCCCCTATTTCTTCAATCTAAGACATAAGAGCAAGCTTTGTTTATAATTCAGTATTTCTTGCAGTCATTGCAACACCAAGCTGCTCTGTAAGTTGCTGGAACGGTGCGGTACTTATCCTTGGAATTTATTAGTTTGTTGTATTTTAGTCCCTTGCGGATTCATTCCAAGAACTGGCCCTCAGCACTTGTGTCTTAGAGGATATCATTTTATATTTTCTACTTTTCACAAGAAAATGTAGCTTGTTTTGCTCTTTTATGATTTTCTTTTGCTTCTTAGATGGCACCTTGGTGGTTTTTTGAAAACTCAACAAACATACTACGGTATTGCACACCAACCTTTTCTGGATTGCATTCTTCTTAAAATTGAAAAGGCAGAGGAGTCAAATTACCACTTTCCCCCGGTCACTGAGGAGAAACCACCAAGTTTCGAAATATCGGTATATGACCAGGAGTTATATGTTAGTGAGTTTCCCTCCCTATTGGAGGATGTCTCCCCCTTGGAGAATATAAGCTTGCTGAAGGCTCATTTTGAGAACCATTTATTTTATTTTTCCCCATCACCCACTCAAGCACATACTGTTAGTTAGGCAGAATCATCTACCACTGCAGATATGAATGCGTATCTCCCCCTATTTCTTCAATCTAAGACATAAGAGCAAGCTTTGTTTATAATTCAGTATTTCTTGCAGTCATTGCAACACCAAGCTGCTCTGTAAGTTGCTGGAACGGTGCGGTACTTATCCTTGGAATTTATTAGTTTGTTATATATATATATATATATATATATATATATATATATAAATATATACACTCTCATATACGCCCACACATGCGTGACGCGCGTACGCTTTTACACCCCACTTACTCAGCCCCTCTTCCTCTTACTATAACGTCCCTTTGCTCCCCTTCCATTTGAAAAATTTGCCTGGTACGTGCAATCCTTTTCCTTTTTAGCTTCTGTTTTAAGACAGTGAATGTTATATCACGTTCTTTTTATGTACAAATGTTGTGTGACTCGCCGGCCAGTCAACTCACCACTGAGGAAGGCATTAAAGCCGAAAATTTTGGAAATCTTTTTATCTTGTCTGTTTGGTTTTTAAACTCTCTGTTTTAAACAATTATGAAATCACATCCTCCATTGTGTGTCTCCTGTTGTGCTGTTCGCTTCAAGTGTATTGCTGATCTTCTCCGCATCCTTCACTGGATCCAGCACAATGGAGACAGCCCTTGACTGCAAGGTGCTCATCACTAGAAGTGTGGATAGACTGGTGAGGTACGAGTCACATGTACATTTTCTTACTTGTTGTCTGAATCATCGACTAACACCCAAAGGTATGAGACTCAATTTCGGCCATGATGCTTTGCCTAAAGTGCCTTTCCTACACGCTTCGATTAATAGTATATTAACTGCTGCCAGTGTGGACATTGTAAGGGCGTGTAGGAACACTTACAAGATGCTTGTCGACAAAGAAAGATCATCTCTTGACGACATGTTTTACCACCTTTTTAAAGAACATGATTTTTTACCTTCGAAGGATTCTTCGATTCAAATACCACCTGTACTGTGCCAAAAGGAAATTTTACTTCAAGAAAAAACATTGGAAACTGGAAACCTTGCTGCACGCTAGAAATTCCAAACTAGTAGATTCTCCTGTGACTGAAATTGAAAGGACTAACACACGTGGAGCAAGAAGGTTTAAGAGAAATTACAAGGTAGTGTCTGATGATAAAGTGTTAGACAGAAAGTTAGTCGTTATCCTTTCCAACGAAAAGCTGACGGACGAACAGATGATGTCCTGTCCTTGGGTCCCAAGTTCTGCCCCACCCCTCGATCCCTGGACCACGGCCAACTGTGTGACGACGTGGCTGAAGGCTGCAGAAAACTCTTGAAGGAACTTTTCTATGACCCCGACGCCCCTTCAGACTCTGAACCCCCTCCGAAATTCTACAAGCCTACAGGATTCGTGCCACCCAAAGGAAGGGAAAAAGAACTGGACATTTTTTGTGACACTGTACTTAGCCGCGTTGAAAACTTCAAAACACCTAAACCCAAATTTGACAATCTGGCCTTTAGTGAACGTTTAGCAGTGAAAGAACTCCGCCAACTTGTGATGAATAGAACTATCCGTATAAATATGGCAGACAAGGGTGGACAGTCGTTGTGCAAACTACAGATGACTATATAAATGAAGCTTACAGACTTTTAAACAATGCTGACCATTACTGTGTAGTAGACAAAGACCCTACCACCCAGATAGCGAAAACTTCCAATTATATTGTCAATAAATTACTAGATACAGGTGTAATCGATACCAGCACCTCTAAATGGGCAATCAATGACATGAAATCCGTTCGCACCCCTCTATTTTATCACCTTCCCAAGATTCACAAGTCCTTACAGCAGCCCCCAGTAGGCCCATGTTTCAGGGGTGGGGGCCCTACGGAAAAAACTCTCAGCATTAGTAGACCACTGGCTACGTGATATCGTTGCTTCTCTCCCCAGTTACATCCAAGACACCATTCATCTGTTAAACACCATCGAAGAATGGAATTTAAAATATGGACCCTTTCCCAACCTGATTTTGGTAACAATAGATGTAGTGGGACTCTATTCCAACATACCACAGGATGAGCTAAAAAATGCAGTTGAGTATTATCTTAATCTAAAACCTGATCCCAGCATACATCCACTGACACGCTTCTAGAAATTTTGAATTTGTTTTGGAAAATAATTACTTTATCTTTGAAAACCGAATATATCAACAAATTTCAGGAACAGCCATGGGACTCCCATGGCTCCCACTGTGACCAATCTGTTTATGGGGAGGTTTGAAACAGAACTTCTTTCTAACAGCCCCGTTCCTGTTGTTCAGCACCTCTGGAAAAGATTTATAGACGACATACTGCTACTCTGGACAGGGACCCACACTGACCTACAAACATTCCTGACGTATATCAATACAGTTCATCCCACCATTAAATTCACTCACAATACCTCTGTTGACCAACTTCCTTTCCTTGATGTTTTATTATACTTAGAGAATGGCTTTATCCAAACAGATCTGTACACTAAACCCACTGGTGCACATGCTTATTTACACTACAAGTCTAGCCACCCCCCTCACTGCAAAAGGAATTTACCCTACAGTTAGTTTTTGAGAATCAGACGCATATGCTCTAAACCAGAAGATTTCATCACCCGCTCAGAGCAGATGTTCGAATTTCTCAGACTAAGAGGCTACAAACCCCAAACTTTACGCACTGCTCTGAAAAGGCTAAAAAGACACCCAGACATGATACTCTTATTTACAAACCTAAGCTGCCCAACCCTAGAACACACGTTATTGTCACTCATAACCCTAGCAACCCCCCTCTCCATCAATGGTTTAAATAATTATATCAGACAGTTTTCACCAGTGACAAACTTAAACAGGCCATACCTCACCCACCAATCCTAGGAGAAAGAAACAGCCGTTCTCTTAAAGACTTGCTTATGCCCTCAGCCCTCCCCATCAAATTAAATCCTAAAGACCCTAATGGTTTTTTCAAATGTTCCAACAAATGTCTTATTTGTAGAGAGCACGCCTTGGAATCCACCAATTTCATTAGCCACCGGACCAAAGAAACATTTACTGTAAGACACCATATTGACTGTCAAACCAATAACATCATTTATCTCTTGTTCTGCGAACTCTGTCAGAATTCTCAATACATTGGTGAAACAAAAAATTCACTCAGAAAACGTTTCTATCTGCATAGATCTCACATCAAGAACAACATCGGACTCTAGTCACGCAACATTTCAACCTGCCCAACCACACCCTAGCTAACATGAAATGCATGGTGATAGAAAAAGTTTTTTCAGACAGCCACACGCACAGAATTTGTAGGGAAAAATTCTGGATAAGCAAATTGAAAACTCTCCATCCTTTCGGACTCAACTCACTACAATAACTGTTCATGTTCTACGCCGCTTGACTCCTTTTGCCTCCCTCTACCGAAATTCCTCCCCCCCCCCCTTTTTTTAACCCCCGCTCCCACACACACACACACAAACTTACTCACACTCACTCACACTCTCATATAAAGCACACACTCCCACACGTGCGTGACGCGCGCACGCTTTTACACACACTTACTCAGCCCCTCTTCCTCTTACTATAACGTCCCTTTCCTCCCCTTCCATTTGAAAAATTTGCCTGGTACGTGCAATCCTTTTCCTTTTTAGCTTCTTGTTTTAAGACAGTGAATGTTATTCACGTTCTTTTTATGTACAAATGTTGTGTGACTCGCCGGCCAGTCAACTCACCACTGAGGAAGGCATTAAAGCCGAAAATTTTGGAAATCTTTTTATCTTGTCTGTTGTGGTTTTTAAACTCTCTGTTTTATATATATATATATATATATATATATATATTTATATAGATATAATTATAAACAAAGCTTGCTCTTATGTCTTAGATTGAAGAAAGGGGAGATAAGCATTCATATCTGCAGTGGTAGATAATTCTGCCTAACTAACAGTATGTGCTTGAGTGGGTGAATGGGGAAAAATAAAATAAATGCTTCTCAAAATGAGCCTTCAGCAAGCTTATAGTCTCCAAGGGGAGACAATCTCCAATAGGAAGGGAAACTCACTAACATATAACTCCTGGTCAGATTCCGATATTTCGAAACCTGGTGGTTTCTCCTCAGTGACAGCGGAAAGTGGTAATTTGACTCCTCTGCGTTTTCGGTTTTAAGAAGAATGCTATCCCAGAAAAGGCTGGTGTGCAATACCATAGTATGTTTGTTGAGTTTTCAAAAAACCAACCAAAGGTGCCACCTAAGAAGCAAAAGAAAATCATGAAAGAGCAAAACAAGCTACATTTTCTTGTGAAAAGTAGAAAATATAAAAAGATAACCTCTTAAGACACAAGTGCTGAGGGCCAGTTCTTGGAATGAATCCGCAAGGGACTAAATTACAAAAACTAATAAATTCCAAGGATAAGTACTGAGCACCATTCCAGCAACTTACAGAGCAGCTTGGTGTTGCAATGACCGCTAGAAATATTGAATTATAAACAAAGCTTGCTCTTATGTCTTAGATTGAAGAAATAGGGGGAGATAAGCATTCATATCTGCAGTGGTAGATAATTCTGCCTAACTAACAGTATGTGCTTGAGTGGGTGAATGGGGAAAAATAAAATAAATGCTTCTCAAAATGAGCCTTCAGCAAGCTTATAGTCTCCAAGGGGGAGACAATCTCCAATAGGAAGGGAAACTCACTAACATATAACTCCTGGTCATATACCGATATTTCGAAACCTGATTGTTTCTCCTCAGTGACAGCGGAAAGTGGTAATTTGACTCCTCTGCCTTTTCGATTTTAAGAAGAATGCTATCCCAGAAAAGGCTGGTGTGCAATGCCATAGTATGTTTGTTGAGGTTTCAAAAAACCAACTTTACCAAGAAATGCTGTCTGTGTGTATGTGTGTGTGTGTGTGTCTGTCTGTGTGTCCGTGGTCAAAATGTGTTCCACTCGCTCCAGACAAAACTACTGGGCCGATCTTTCTGAAAATTTGTAGGTATGTTCATTATGGGCCACGGATGATGCCCGATGTTTAGTTTACCGCTATAGTCGTTACTAACGGCTGTAACGGCCTGTAACGGTTTTTCTTCTTTACAAAATATCTCAGAAAGTACTTGGCCGATCTTTGTAAAAATGAGCAGTTACGTTCATTATGGGTCACGGATGATGCCCGATGTTTTAGGTTACCTCGTTATAGCCGTTACTAACGGCTGTAACGGCTTGTAACGGTTTTGCTTCTTTATGGAATATCTCAGAAAGTACTTGGCCGATCTTTCTGAAAATTTGTAGGTATGTTCATTATGGGTCACGAATAATGCCCGATGTTTTACTTTACCGTTATAACCGTTACCAACGGCTGTAACGGCCTGTAACGGGTTTTCTTCTTTATGGAATATTTCAGAAAGTACTTGGCCGACATTTATAAAATTAGCAGATATGTTCATTATGGGTCACAGATGATGCCTGATGTTTTCGTTTGCCCCGTTATAGCCGTTAATAATGGTTGTAACGGCCTGTAACGGTTTTTCTTCTTTATGGAATATCTCAGAAAGTACTTGGCCAATTTATAAGCGGTTTGGATGATCTTGTGACAAATCGGATACTCTGTCCATATATAAGTGATGTAATGCTGAAAATGTTTCCTTCCTATTGGAGATTATAAGCTTGCTGAAGGTTCATCTTGAGAAGCATTTATTTTATTTTTCCCCATCATACTGTTAGTTAGGCAGTATTAACTACCACTGCAGATATGAATGCTTATATCCCCCTATTTCTTCAATCTAAGACATAAGAGCAAGCTTTGTTTATAATTGAATATTTCTTGCAGTCATTGCAACACTAAGCTGCTCTGTAAGTTGCTGGAATGGTGCTCAGTACTTATCCTTGGAATTTATTAGTTTTTGTAATTTAGTCCCTTGCGGATTCATTCCAAGAACTGGCCCTCAGCACTTGTGTCTTAAGAGGTTATCTTTTTATATTTTCTACTTTTCACAAGAAAATGTAGCTGTTTTGTTCTTTCATGATTTTCTTTGCTTCTTAGGTGGCACCTTTGGTTGGTTTTTTGAAAACTCAACAAACATACTACGGTATTGCACACCAGCCTTTTCTGGGATAGCATTCTTCTTAAAACCGAAAACGCAGAGGAGTCAAATTACCACTTTCCGCGGTCACTGAGGAGAAACAACCAGGTTTCCAAATATCGGTATATGACCAGGAGTTATGTGTTAGTGAGTTTCCTCCCTATTGGAGATTATAAGTTTGCTGAAGGTTCATTTTGAGAAGCATTTATTTTATTTTTCCCTATCCACCCACTTGAGCACATACTGTTAGTTAGGCAGTATTAACTACCACTGCAGATATGAATGCGTATCTCCCCCTATTTCTTCAATCTAAGACATAAGAGCAAGCTTTGTTAATAATATATACCCATCGTCAACACAGCGCAGGCCTCCAAGGGTGGTACGGGACTGCTCTAAAGGCAGGTGAAGACAGTGCTTCTCTGGGTCCTCCCCAGCACCTTCGGGTGTTTCTTTTTCTTTATATATATATATATATTTGTCTACTAATTGGTGTGTGCGTTAACCTTTTTTTTCAATTAAGGTAGATTAGTTTTTCGACCTTTGCAAAAAACAACGTGCTCGAGGTTCTGTTGGATAGATAATTTCATCTCGTCTATCCACACTAACGCTTCAAACATCTAGCGACCCGCAGATCAGCACGACATACACACTAAAACGTCACAAATTTGGAGCTGGTCCGGGATTTTCTTTGGGATTTCTTTTCGAATTTCCAAATTTCATTTTTTTTTCAGTTATGACGTTAGTTAACGTCATATTTAATTCGCACTCTTTTGTGTCGTTTGTGTGTTTGTGTGGGAGGTTGGAAGGGTGTCTGTACTCAACTGGGTGGTGTACATTTCGTCCAAGGTATCACATTTCGAGGCGCGACTAGTCACTCCATTGTTGCACACGATCCCACCATCTTGCGCCGCAACAAAACTCTCTCCCAACTGTCCTTTTAATGATTATCATAAACCAGCATCTGTCTGATCGTCGCTGTCTATATGTAACCTTTCGGGGTGTTACATGGAAGGGATTCGTGGTTATCTCTTTTCCTAACTATTGCTTGGCATGGATAAAATGCTGTTTATCTTCGATAAAGTTTAGTGGTTGTGTATGACAATTCCGTCGTTTTAACGTGAAGCTCGCTTTATCACAGTGAGGAGATAGCAACATCAACCTGATGTGTGCAGCGTAAATGTGAGGATCCATTTACAGAGGCTGTGCCGTGGAAGTCGGTAGTGTTGGTTAGACTTACGTAATTTAATAGTAGAATTATTTTTTTTTCCGACTTAGCCACGTTGTATGTTTGGGTTCCTAGCAGATCAATTCTTCACTTTTCTTCTCCTGAAGAGAAAGAAATACTCAGAGTATTGATCCATGAGCTAGGGTAGTTTGTATTCGCAGTGAGTATCTATAACGATTCAGGTAGCAATATAGTAGCTGGAGATGTTTTGTGTCCTAGTTTTGATTCACGAGTATGTGAGTAACTAGATGTAACGTTTTAGTCTTTTCTGTTAGTGTGAAGAACCACTAAGTGAAATGAAGGCTAGCGTGTCGTGTCGCTGTTGGTATTAGAAACTGCCACAATAAAATCCCTGGTTTTCACGTCAACATAGCGTAACTAGTTTTACGTAAACTAGAGAGAGAGAGAGAGAGAGAGAGAGAGAGAGAGAGAGAGAGAGAGAGAGAGAGAGAGAGAGAGAGGTTTGTCTTAAACTAGTTTTAGATATTGGACGGGACAGTAAATCTATTACATCTCTAGCAATCTGGTAGCGAATAAACATTTTGAAACTTTTGTGCTGGTAGATCGTGCTGGTCCTAGGTGATATTTATCACGCCAATCTTGTGTCGCGTTGGTAACGGGGAAACATATTGTCATCATAGCATATCCACCAACATAGATCACTCCGAGCGCCGACGTGCCGTGATTCTGCCAGAATATTGTCAACGCTCTGCGTGTGCATTGTTTTATTTATTTCACCAAGATTGTTAAAGGTCACATATAATTTTTTTTTTACGTTGCCGCGGTTTGTTGTTGTTGTGTTGTTGTTTTGTTTTGTTTTGTTTTGTTTTGTTTTATACGTCACTGACTGTACGTCATTCTCCATTCCTGTCCGAACACGATTGCAGCATACACATACACGAGCGTCATTCAAACTCGTTCCCCAAAGTTAAACATGGAACTGGGCAAAGTATTCATGCGAGCCAAAGCACAGGGCGAGGCTTTGGGTCTCGCAGGGGCGGATATTGTAGGTTTCATTGAAAAGAAGGAAAAAGAAGAGAGAGAGAGTTGCATGAAAGGAAAGAAGTGAGAGAGTTGCAAGAAAGGAAGGGAAAAGAAGAGAGAGAGTTGCAAGAAAAGAAGAGAGAGAGAGGAGAGAGAGAGAGAGAGAGAGAGAGAGAGAGAGAGAGAGAGAAAGAGAGAGAGAGAGAGAGAGAGAGAGAGAGAGAGAGAGAGAGAGAGAGAGAGACACTGACACTGACACTGACACTGACACAATTTTATTGCCATTAGCAAAATGCCCTGTTGGCAAGGGGGTATCATGAGTCATATCTAGCCATAGCGGCTCATAACAGCGACTATACAAGAAACCAGTGCAAAACCTTCCTTTGTGATGTTACGAATACTCCTTGACATATAAGTGCTACAAAAGAAAGATCAATGAATCAAACACTCACCAATTCACATGAACATACACATATGCACACACACACACACGTACACACACACACACACACGCACGCACGTACGCACACACTCTCACACACACAAGCACATACGCGCGCGCGCGCGCGCGTACCCCCCCCCCCCCCCCCCCCCCCCCCCCCCCCCCCCACACACACACACACAAATACACACGCACGCATGTAAGGCACGCACAAATGCAAGCGCATACGCGCACGCCTACACAATATACCATTGACGTAGACTATCAGGTTATGAGCAAAACTACTGAGGCAATGTACCGTTAAGGAAGCGATCATCTTACTCATTCGTGCTATGCTTTTTACGAAATGTACTCGCTTCTGCGACATACTTCGCAAATTCTACTACAGTTTTTTCGTGTTCACTTGCTAAAATCGCTACTAAATCTCTTTTTTGACCAACTGATTCATTGAAAAATGTGCACCCTCTACGGATATTGGCGTATGCAGCACAATCAAACACAAAATGTACTTCATTCTCAACACTGTCTCTTTCTGCACACACAGAACAAGATTTATTATTTGATTTCTCGTACCATTTTTGGTTTGCGCCGAGACCGAGCGTTCTGGTTCGAATTCTTGCTAAACTATATTTATGCCATTTATGCGTTACAATTTTAAGATATTTCTCTGCTTCGAGGTTGCTTTTAAATGAGAGAAACCAGTCGTATTTATCATTTCCATCCATGCCAGCATGCCAGTTTTGTTTATAAGAACAAATTAAACAGTCCTTTAATTCTGAAATGAATTCTGCTTTATTACCGACTCCTTGTGACAACCAAACTATGCCAAAACCATTCTCTGTCAATATTTTCTTAACATAGGAAACCCAGTTGAATTTTCCATTTTCATGTTGCAGCATGAGCATTTCATACGCCTGACCGCAGAGTCTGGTTATTGGTAGGCTTGCTAATTTCAACCAATATTAATACATCTAACATAAGTGGTAATAAAGAGAGGGTATCGTCCACTTTCACCGTAAACCATTTTATTTGATGCGTGCAAGGGTACGTGCATGATACGCTTTATTGCATAGGTATGAACTTTTTCCATTTCAATATTATCCAGCATGCCCCAAACTTCTGATGCATATATCAAAATAGGCTGTATCTGTGCATCAAATAATTTCCAAAATAGATTTACATCATCGGAGTTCAATTTCTTCATAGTTCTCAAAATATCTATGACACCTCTCTTTCCTTTTCTGCACATCTCAAACCAGCGCTTTCTCAAGCTTAACTTTGTTGTGAAAAACATCCCAAGGTATTTATAGCTATTTGTCACTTTAACTTCCTCTCCACCATATAACCATCTTTCATATTTTGACAAGTAACCGCCATTCCTAAAAACCATTACATTAGTTTTGTTTAGATTCACTGTTAATTTCAATCTATCTGATTCCCTTTTCAAAGTGTCTAATTGATTCTGTAGACCAACAGGCGTATCTGCGAGGAGAATAATATCATCAGCGAAAAGCATCAGAAATAAGTCAGCAGCACCAGGTATCATTTGTATTCCATGTTTCCCTCCCCCCGATATCTCTATCGCTAATTCATTTATGAAGAATGTAAACAACAGTGGGCTAAGCAGACACCCTTGTTTCACTCCCAGGGGGCAGCTGAAATAATCGGTATAAGCTCCTTTCTCTCGGACACATGCAAGAACAGACTCATACATTCCATGAACAGCTGCATACAACTTCCCATTTACACCATTTTTCCTCAGAATATACCACAGAACATTTCTGTTGACTGAATCGAAAGCTTTCTGGAAATCAATAAATGCAACATACAATTTAGATTTTGTTAGTAAATATTTTTGTACTAAGGCGTACAGAGTGAATATGTGGTCTACTGTACTATATTTGGATCGAAATCCAGCCTGTTCTTCTATTATTTTCTTCTCTCTCTCTGCCCATACTTTTAATCTTTTGTTGAGTATATGCGTATACATTTTACTAATAACACTTGTCAATGCAACGCCTCGATAGTTATCAGGATTGTTACAATCACCTTTCTTATGAAGAGGAACAATTATGGATTTGGACCAAGATTCTGGAAAGATTCCCTTATCAAACACCAAGTTAAAAAGATTAACCAAGAAATCAACTACAACAGAGTTAGCACATTTGAACATTTCTCCAACTACTTTGTCAGGTCCAGCACTTTTTCCACATTTGATGTGTTTTATACTGTTGAGAGAGAGAGAGAGAGAGAGAGAGAGAGAGAGAGAGAGAGAGAGAGAGAGAGAGAGGAGAGAGAGAGAGAGAGAGAGAGAGAGAGAGAAGAGTTGCAAGAAAGGAAGGAAAAAGAAGAGAGTGAGAGTTGCGAGAGAGGAAAGGATTGAGAGCTTGCGATTGAAACAGAAATTAAGCGCCTCGAATAAGAAGTTGAAGTGGAGGCTACTAGTCTCAGGAGTCCCTCCGAAACCCAGCAGAGCCAGTCGAACGCCTCACAAACTGGTTCGGGGATGAGTCAGAAGCCTCATGATTCTTTCCGTGTTAAGCTGTCCTTTTTTTGATGACGGGGACGACCTAAGGGACTATCTCCGCATTTTCGAGCGTACAGCAAAGTTCCAAGGTTGGCCAGAGGTGGACTGGGGTCTCCGTCTCGATACAATTTTAAAAGGACGCGCGCGAGAGGTTTTCTCTCAACTGCCTGACAAAGACGCTCAACAGTATGTGGTCTTGAGAGCTAACTTTTTGAGGAAGTTCCACCTCAACACTGAACAAGACCGAAAGCGTTTCCGTGATG
>CM031598.1:112768559-112771059 GCA_018398815.1 Conus ventricosus
AATCACAGACGCCAGCTCTTCTGTTTTATTGTATGATGAACCCTGCCTGAAGAACCCTAGTTAAAATTTGGAATCAAAATAATTATTTCATTTTTCCCCCTCAAATTGTTATATTTCAGTACTCTCTAGATGTGCGTGCGTGCGTGTGTGTGTGTGTGTGTGTGTGTGTGTGTGTGTGTGTGTGTGTGTGTGTGTGTGTGTGTGTGTGTGTGTGTGTGTGTGTGTGTGTGTGTGTGTGTGTCTGTGTGTGTGTGTCTGTGTCTGTGTGTCTGTGTGTCTGTTAGTGTTGTACTAACAGCTACAACGGCCCATAACGGTTTTCTTTTTTATGCAATGTCTCAGAAAGTACTTGGCCGATCTTTCTAAAAATGTGTAGGTATGTTCATTATGGTCACGGATGATGCCCGACTTTTTGGTTTACTGTTATAGCCGATACTAACGGCTATAACGACCCATAACGGTTTTTCTTTTTTTATGGAATATCTCAGAAAGTACATGGCCGATCTTTCTGAAAATGTGTGGGTATGTTTTAGTTTTGTAGGTGTTTTAGTTTATCGTTATAGCTGTTACTAACGGCCCATAATGGTTTTCGTCTTTATGGAAAATCTCAGAAAGTTCTTAGCCGATCTTTCTGAACATTTGTATGTATGTTCGTTACAGGTCACAGATGATGGCTGATGTTTAACAGAATAGTCATTACTAACGCTTACACCAACCCAAGACGATTTTTCCTCTTTATGAAATACCTCACGCGTATTCAGAATAAACTGGGAGTACGTTTATATGCTTTGCATCTTGTTCCTTTTACATTTGACACCGGCACACACACACGCAACATTTGACAGTGGACTCACTTAACAAATAGGATGAAAAAAAAAACTATGAGAATTCTGGAATAGCACTGATGAGGTCTCCGCCGCTCCTCCTCCTCCTCCTCCTCCTCCTCCTCCTCCTCCTCTTCCTCTTCCTCTTCCTTGTTCTTCTTCTTCTTCTTCTTCTTCTTCTTCTTCTTCTTCTTCTTCTTCTTCTTCTTCTCCTCGTTTGTCATTTTTTTATACTCATTCCTCCATTCCACTGTGGTCTACAATGAGTCTAATATATGAAATATTTATCAAGCCAAGATAATGTATAGGCAATGGCGGTGGGGTGGGGAGAGGGGGGAGAGAGAGAGAGAGAGAGAGAGAGAGAGAGAGAGAGAGAGAGAGGGAAGGAGAGAGAGAGACAGAGACAAAGACCCAGAGAGACAAAGAAAGAGACAGACGGACAGAGACAGAGACAGAGACAGACAGAGAGAGAGATTCACAGTAACAGTGCTTTTTATACACAGGCAATGGGAAGTACATAAAAGTGAATGATACAAAGAAGACAAATATGGTATATACTAGATCTAGGAGAGGACAGATTTCATTCCTTTCAATTCAATTCAATCACTTCATTGTGCATCGGAATTTTTTTTTTCTGCTCCACATCATTTCACAGGTACATAAGACATTACAAAGAGACATTATAAATCGTTACATAAAAGCCTCTGTTAGTATATGTATTTGTATAGACATCAACACCCCCTCCCCACACACACACACACACACACGCACACGCACCTGCACACACACACACACACACACACAACACACACACACACACACACACACACACACACACACACACACACACACACACACACACACACACACACACACCACACACAAACGCGCGCGCACACACACATTCACACACACGCATACCATGAAATAACCATAAATGCGTAAGACATAAAACAATTACATAGATTATAAAAGCAATACATAAAAACACAAACTCACCCGCACTAATGCCCGAACACTAAAACACACCCACATGCGTACACACACCCACACTCACACCCATCCACACACACACACACACACACACACACACACACACACACACACACACACACACACACACACACACACACACACACACACACACACACACACACACACATGGAGTCATAGTCACAGTAAAAGCACAATATTGCAGACTGAATTGTTCATGTCTGAAAGATAAGGGTCATGCCAGTCAATCACAGGCTTTAGAGTTTAAAATGCTAATGACACTTGGTATACGGGACTTCTTGAAGACATTCTTCTGTGCTCTGGGCATTCTGTAGCGTCTTCCTGATGGAAGGTTTTCAAAGTGGCAGTGGAGTGGGTGTAAGGGGTCAGAGGTAATATTCACAGATTTCCTGATTACAGAAACAGTACAGACTTCTCTGAGAGCAGGTTGTTTTTTCCCTATAACCTTACTTGCCTGATTGACAATTCTGGCGAGCTTTGCTCGATCTTTCTCTGAAAGATTTCCAAACCAGACAGTAATGTTGAATGACATTTGTCTGTCTGTTTGTCTTCCTCCCTCCCTCCCTCCCTCCCTCCCTCTCTCTCTCTCTCTCTCTCTCTCTCTCTCTCTCTCTCTCTCTCTCTCTCCTCTCTCTCTCTCTCTCTCTCTCTCCTCTCTCTCT
>CM031598.1:112781059-112782853 GCA_018398815.1 Conus ventricosus
CAAAGCGAATGATATTGGGGTCAAGATGGCTGCTGATGCAATCTGCAGCACGCAAGACTCAGTTGACTGGCGCACTTGGTAGCTGTCAGGTTTGGTTGAAGACTTACCTGCGTTGGGGAGGAGGCACCCAAGTACTCGGTTCCCTGAAGCAAATATCCTTAGCCAAGTTGTTCATTCGTAGGAGGATGAAGTTTTCCTTCTTTCGTAGTCAGTCGTAATGTTGGTGTCGTCCTTGTTGCCTTTATTCCAAAGCCGTCGTCAGGGCTACAAGGCGGCCGTCTTCGTGTTGAGTGTCAACAGTCATATTAAGCCAACTCGGGAAACGTGCAGAACAGAAGTCGCCAAACCGCTGCGCATCGCTTGATATCAACTCTGTGCCCATGAGGCTCTGCTAGTCGGGCAGACCACGGTAAAGTCGCAGAATGGCAGCTCCTCATCACCAAAGTGTCCCACAGCTCGTAGTGTCGTCCCTCGGCGACGAAGGCTTGTTACGTCTATCTGCCACCTGGGTGTCCTCTGTTGGCACTGCCACCTCCCAGCAGGTATGATCAAGATGATGCTGGTGGCAACAATATGGCGTTATATACATCTCCTCCCGCCCCTCTCCCAATACGAATTGATCGACTTTTACTTCTTAAGCCTGGATTGTTGACCTACGTGAAATATTAAAACCCTAAGGTGTCGTTCAACATATTCTTGAGACTCTTCAAGAAAAGAAACTGTAAGAGAGTTCCAGAGATGTAGAAAGAAATGTGTTGCTGAATGGCAGTTAATCTTTGCCATACATGAATTTGTCTATTACCAGTTTGAAAGGTAGCTTTTCATCCTGTTTCCTAGAAAAAAAAATAGGCGAAGACAACGTTTATCTTTCCATTGCAAAGAGAGTTACTTGCTCTCAATTCGTAGGTCTGGCAAATAGATCTACAGAATCAAATATCTGCTTTGAAGCAGAAGCAAGGAGATCGATCATAATAGGTACTGTTGCACTACAATCTGCACCCTTTTACACCCGTCTCTTGGCATTTTCTCTCTCTGGTTGTACTGACAAAGTGACTGTCGGAGCGACGTAGTTTGGGGGCGTTCTCAACAGTGGCACATGTTACATGAAGTCAGTAGGATCACACTGTCGCTGAACGCCTATGCAACCTGCTTGCAGTGTTTTTTTTCAACATTTCCTATTGCATTTCGCAATACTCTTGGAAATAGATAAATGATATGTTCAGTCACAGATACAGATACAATCGGTTTCACAGTCTGGTCAAATTCGTTCTAAGCTCAGCAGAAAGAAATGATATTTTGCTGCGTGTAATAACATGTTTTCCACTCTTGAGAAAAGATATCACAATTTTAACAAGAACACAGACAAAACAAAATAAGAACAAACAAAAAAGAATCAGTACGACCTGCAGATCATTGCAAGATAATGATTTTCAGGAACGAGATTCTGGTTGTTGAGTTCACCCACAGAAGGTAACCTGTGACCTAGCTTCGCAAACTAATCTCTTATTCAGTTACGCACAGCTTCAAAACAAGGTTACCGAAATATAGCCGAAGGCGTAGGTTTCCAAGGACTGGATCTGGGGTTCATCATTATCAAAGCAGCTTAAAGGCATGCTTAACGCCATAAATTAGCTACAGGCTGTTGCTTATTACTAATTGTGGCGTGTTACCCAGCCCAACAGGACGGCCTGTATAAGTATAACTATTTTCGACTGCGGACTCTAATGCCTACCTACATTACCCGGAGAACGAAGGAAATGATGGCAAGAGAAAGAAGAGGAGGAGAGGAGGACG
>CM031598.1:112783853-112788853 GCA_018398815.1 Conus ventricosus
TTATTTTTTTATTTTTAGTATAGATGGTTAAACGATTACCGCTGTAATTAGCGGCCTTAGTATAGCTATAGTGTTTAGCAAAAAACATGTTTAAATGACCGGCGGATCTAGGAAGGTTAGACATTGAGGATTTTGTTAAGGTTATAGTTGTAATTACTGCAGGGATTGCCTCAAAAGACTTTCTTGTTGCACAGAATATTATCCCAGAAAATATTAGTTCATAGAAAGATTAATTCATAAAATATTAATTTATAAAAAGATGGCGGGAGTAGTTATGATGGTAGGAGGAGCCTTGGCCTTCTCTGGCAGCAATTATATGTTTAGTAAATTGCGGTCAGATGAAGAGAGAGAACGGCATAACAAGGCAATGGAAGATTTAGCTAAGGCAAGAGACGCTTATGAGAAAAAACGAATTGCTCACTTAGACTTTATTAATAAAAAGTTAAGGGAACAGGGCCATGCAGAGCACACATTTACAGACGTTGATGACGCAATGAATGAGTATTACTTAGTGACAGGAAAGAAGTTTCTAACATCGCCGCCGCCAGAACTGTCTGACTTTTATGAACCATCTGAGGAACAGAAAATAGCACAGATAGGCTTTATTATAGGTGCTATGGGAGCAATCTCTCTTCTCGCATATTCAATCTAAAAAACAATTAAAAATACAATTAAAATATGAACAATACGAAGTACAAAATATATTATTCTCCTAAAGGGTATTGGAAAGGAAAGCCCGCTATTGAAAAACTAAGTAAAGCTGCTAGAGTGTCTGAATCAGATGCGAAAGACTGGCTTTCAAAACAAGCAATTTGGCAATATATCTGCCTGCCCCCAAAAGAATAATAAGGCCTAGATTTGTTAACTCAGTTCCTAATGACACCCACCAAATGGACTTGTTGTATCTTCCACATGACAAAGTTAGAAGAAAAAAGTTTAAGTATGCTCTGACAGTTGCTGACATGGCTTCAAGATACAAAGACGCTGAACCTTTAACGGATAAAAGCTCAACTGCTGTGGCTGTGGCTTTACAACAAATATACATGCGAGGTCCATTAAGGGATCCTAGGATGGTTCAAGTTGATGATGGAAAAGAGTTTAAAGGTTCTGTAAACCAGCTGTTTTTAAAACATCATGTTACAGTTAAGAGAACGATCCCAGGCAACCATCGATCGCAAGCCCTAGTAGAAAACTTTAACAAGAATCTAGCTGAACGTTTGTTTACCTATCAATATCACAGAGAAATTATGGACACTACGAAGTACACTACGAAGTACAGAACGCGTAACACAGAATGGGTTAGGAGATTGCCGGCAGTCTTACGCGCCATGAACAATGAAGAATTTAAAGCAACAGGTCTTAAACCAGTGAACGCAATCAAATTAAAAAACATTAGCATTACTGAAGATACGCAGGGGACTCAAAAACTCTTGCCGTTTGGACTAAAAGTAAGATACTTGTATGCTCCTGGAGAGGCAGAAGGTGATGTTAGAATTAGAGCCACAGATCCTATATGGAGCATAGATGTATATGAAGTTGAAAGAATTATGAAAACAACCCCTCCCGTATATTATTTAAGAGAGACTCTCGCTTCTAAAAGGCCTGCCCCTAAAAGATCGTTTGTTCGTGAAGAGCTGCAAGTTGTCCCGCCAAACACAGTGCATGTTAGTTAAACCATTAGATTTTTATGTCCTTGGAGAGAATGTAAATATGTTCGTTCAAGATCACCAAATCTTATCTAGCACGTAAGCCCCCTTTTAAAACAACGATTGCGTCAATTTTTAGAGGTTTTGAGGTGTTAATTTTTTTGTAAAACAGGTGTTAATTTTGGCCAAAACTGACATGAGATGGACGTGATTTGGATGTAAAAAGGGGGTTTTCGTGCAAAATAAGATTGGTGGTCTTGAACAAACATATTTACATTCTCTCCCCACATTCCTATTTAACTGCCTGAATAATTTCAGTAGAAAGGTTGAGTTAGCTGATAAACCTGTCATCTAGGAATAAGGGATTCCCAGGTATGGGGTAGAATCCCACCCCAAATATATATATAGTAAATTTGCCTAACTTGTTGACTAGGCAACTGATTTGCCTAGTCTGTAAATTAGGCAGTGGCGTTGCCTAACATGTAAACTGATTTTAAAACAGTGCCTGATTTACAGATTAGGCAGCCTAGTCTGTAGATTAGGCAGCCTACTCTGTAGATTAGGCAAAAAGTGCCTAGTCTACATATTAGGCAATGCTGGGATTTTCTTTTTCATTGTAGATTAGGCAACTGAATTGCCTAGTCTGTAAGTTAGACAGTGGCGTTGCCTAACTGCTCATTCAACGCCTTCTTTGCGCTGAACCCTGCCTGAGCGATCTGAAGCGATCAAAGCTAAGTGAATTTTCGTTGTTTTATTCGTTTATTTATCACCAGACGAAGACCTAAGAGGTCGAAACGCGTTGTGTTTTGTCTCGTGACTCGTTTTCCACGTTCTCAGGGCGGTTTGCTAACATTTATTTAAGATTTTTTTCATAGATTATCCTTTTGTAACACAAAAAACAAAAACTAAAGCAAGAGCTCTGATTAATGATTCATTTTAATCTTTACACCAAACATTTTATCTTTACACAAATGTCATGCAATCCTTTCTATTTTATCAGCGCCAAGAAATGTCATGGTGTTACTGAAGATTTGCTATTTGTACTAAGGACAGTTCATTGTTCAGTTCATTCTATCAAATAAGTTATTTGTTTTTGCACGTTTTGTTTTGTGGGTGGCAATGGCTGTGGCACATGGTTTGTTTTTTTCTGCACTGACATCTCTTCGTCATGCAAAGACCTTGGCAAGAGCATTTGGTAAAGCCTTGCCCACCATGCCTAGAATGAAGTGTTGTGATGCGTCTGAACGGCAGTACATTGACTTCATCAACCATGTCCCGTGACATTATCTCGTAGTCTGCTTTAATGACCTGATTTCTTGAAAACCAACCCTTCACGATGCCATGCTTTGTACCAATTTGGTAGTTGTCATTTCGAACTGTCATGACAACACCGGGTACATTCCGACAATCTAATCTACCCCTGTCAAACTCACTAACAGGGACAAGAACTACATCATTTTCCTGCAAAGGTACAAGCTTTTCCTGAGTTGTGTGCAGCATTTCAGCTCTGCTTTTTTCCTGACCCTTAGTTGAATCACGTCTGCAAGTATCTAAAGAGATTGCTATTGTTCCCAAAACCTGTGCATCGGTTTCTGGAACCCTACTTGCACCCTTCTTCACTACAACCTCAAATCCAGTTGCACCCTCTTCCACTACAACTTCAAATCCTGTTGCACCCTCTTCTGCTACCATTTCAAATCCTGTTGCACCTTCTTCTGCCACAACTTCAACACCAGTTGCACCTTCTTCTGCCACAACTTCAACACTAGTTGCACCTTCTTCTGCTACAACGTCAACACCAGTTGCACCCTCTTCTGTTCTGACTTCAACTTCAGCTTCGTTAGCTTCATCTGAACCTGTCAATTCTGCGAGAAACTGGTCAAGCCTCTTCTTTCTCCAACTTCTCTATGACCTCTTAGGCAGACATGTTCTTTCAAGACCAGATTGACCCTTTCGACCACAAAAGACTTCCAAGGGTGTTCTTTGGCATAGATTCCTGTGGGGGAGGAGTTCTTCTGCAGCATTACAAACCGCAGACCTTCAGCCCATTGACTGGAGTTGTTGTCTATTGTCCAGGCAATCAACATCTGTTTCACGTCGGCGTTCGATCTCTCAACACTCCCCTGGGACTGTGGATGTCTTGGGGATCCGTGGACGATGTTCATCTGTGGCCAAATCAGTTTCATTTCATTGATGACAGATGCGGTGAATTCTCGACCGTTATCTGATTGCAGTACTGCCGGGGGGGGGGGGGGGGGGGGTAATCCAACAAAAAATGTCAATCAGATTGTATGCCGTTTCAGCTGCGGTTTTGGACTTCATTGGCCTCAACACTACAAACTTTGTGAAATGATCCTGGTAATTTAACATGTATTTAAATCCACGGTCAGGGTTTGATTCCATTACAATGAGATCTACCTGTCCTCTTTCGGCAAAGGTCTTACTTTTTAAAGGCCGCACGACAAGTCCCTTGTTTGGTTTTGTCTTTTTATTTTGGCATGTTTCGCATTTTGTCACAAAGGAGGAAATTATCTTTTGACTGATATTGCAATATTTATCGCATAGAACGTGTCGCAGCTTCTTTTCTCCTCCATGCCCAGTCGAAAGGTGAGCTTCGTACAGGATGTCGAACATCTCCGATTTCGTTAGCAGGTATTTGATGCCTTCGTCTGCATTCTTCCTCCGCTAAACACACACAAATAGTGCGAGGTGTGTGAGGCGTGAGCAAAAAGACAGTGAAGATAGCAGACTGACAGACAGTGAAAGTCGAATTTGTGCTAACAAACAGAGAAAAGGAAGGGAAGATAGAGAGAGAGAGAGAGAGAGGAGAGAGAAGAGAGAGGAGGAGAGAGAGAGAGAGAGAGAGAGAGAGAGAAGAGAGAGAGAGAGAGAAGAGAGAGAGAGAGAGAGAGAGAGAGAGAGAGAGAGAGAGAGAGAGAGAGAGGAGAGAGAGAGATTGTAATACAAAACGGAAATGTTTACCTTGATTATTTTCTTGCGTCCTGCAATTTGAATCATCTGAAACTTTTGCTTGAGATAGTAGGCTTTCTTGGATGATTGTGCCAGTTCATCCACCATACTCTGATACATCTCAACATCAGGCAACATGTAACTGTTCGATGTGGTGCCATCCAATCCTTCTTCGAATCGTTGACGAAAAAGCACTCTTTCCTCAGCCATGGCTTCAGTTTGAATAACCAAGTCAGACTCTCAAATGGAGCACTCAATGCTTGGCTGATTAGAAATAGCCTTTCTGAGTGTTTATCACTTTTTTATTTTTAGTGACAGCTCATCTGCGCCTCAAGTTCAGTGTCTGCAATACAAGTGAGCTGGTGTTTGTAGTCTAAAAGTGAC
>CM031598.1:112793853-112798853 GCA_018398815.1 Conus ventricosus
CAAAAAAGAATCCAATAGCACCTCCAAAGCAGCCAGCGAAGAGTAGTAAATGCAACCAAACGAAAGCGTGGGAGGGAAAAAGTTGCTGTAAAACTAAAGACATTATGCAAATAATATAAAATGTAGGGGACAGTCTTTGAGCCTACGCCTGAGGATCCACCCAAAGATGCAAGGGAGATCAAAAGACAAACACACAGACGGACAGAAACAAATACAAATAACCTCAATTTAATCAAAGCAAAATCGGAAATGAAATGAGGTAGGGAACAGTAAACGATAAACAGTAAACAAGTGGGGTATGTTTTGCTCCCATAAGGAAACCTAACACAGAGTAACTTTTATTCAAGACTGGCACACCCTTTTAAACTTGAATAAAGTCAGACAAATACATAGACGAACAATCTAAAAGGGATTGCGATGGTTCCCTTATGCAGCTAGTGAAGAATTTTCATATCTGTAACTTTTTTTTTTTTAATTTCATGTTCCCAGTTTCTCCATCTTCAACCCCCCCCCCCCCCCCCCTCCCCTCCTTAAGTCCAAATCTTTGCCAAGTCTTTACTATGAAGACAGTTCAGTTGTTTGCCTGCGCTTGTTTTTTTCCCCCACTATTAGATTGTTCGTCTATGTATTTGTCTGACTTTATTCAAGTTTAAAAGGCTGTGCCAGACTTGAACAAAAGTTACTCTGTGTTAGGTTTCCTTATGGGAGCAAAACATACCCCACTTGTTTACTAATTGAATATAGTTCATTGTCGTCCTATAGGCCTTGAAGGACAACTCAGAGTTACATATCCATCAATAATATACATCCATATATGAATTCGCCCATCCATATTTGCATCCATCCTTCAATCTCTCCTCCCCTCCATCCGTTCTTGTTTCATCGGTCATCCATCTAGTTTTGTTTTCCATCTAGCCTTTATCCACCCATCTATCAATATATTCTTCTATCCATACACTCACCCATCTATTTATCCATTCAAATACCCTTCCATGTGTCCTGCCATCTGACTTTCCATTGATGCAGCTATAAGTCGAGGAGGACAAACAAATGGACCAACAGAGAGAGAGAGAGAGAGAGAGAGAGAGAGAGAGAGAGAAGAGAGAGAGAGAGAGAGAGAGAGAGAGAGAGAGAGAGAGAGACAGACAGACAGAAGAGACAGACAGACAGACAGACTGACATGCAGAAAGAGAGAGACAGAGCGAGATCGAGCATGTGCAAATGGAGTGAGAGAGAGAGAGAGAGAAAGAGAGAGAGAGAGAGAGAGAGGGAGAGAGAGAGAGAGAGAGAGAGAGAGAGAGAGAGAGAGAGAGAGAGAGAGAGGGGGAGAGGGAGGGAGGAAGACAAACAAACAGACAGGCAGACAAACAGAACAGGGGTAAATGGAGAGAGAGAGAGAGAGAGAGAGAGAGAGAGAGAGAGAGAGAGGGCCAGACAGACAGGCAGACAGACAGACAGACAGACAGATAAGCAGGCGATGTGGGAGTGTGCATGGCGAGGTATTTAGTGCAGGGTAGGGGAGCTGGGAGGAGGGTAGGATCAGCAGTAGAGGGTCTGTGTTGAGGATGCAGCTATAGTGTTTGTCATCCCGTGGTAGGAGATAATGAGTGGACAGTAAGGAGGGAGTAGGGAAGTCATCAAAACGACGCTGTGAGCAACACGCTCGACTGTCTGTCTGTCTGTCTGTCTGTCTGTCCGCGTTACATCTCTGTCGCTATGTCTGTCTACCTGTCATTCTTGCTATTTCATGTTTCTGTTATAGCCTATTTATCTCCCGGTCCTCACAACGATTTATTTACCAAATTGCCAGTCAGTTTATCCTTTTGTTTTGCTGCCTGCTGGTCTGGCCATCGGTCTGTCTGTCTGTCTGTCTGTCTACCTGCTTGTGTGTCTGTCTTCTGTCCATATGTCTGTCTACCTGCTTATCTGTCTGTCTGTCTGTCTGTCTGCCTGTCTGTCTCTTTCTGTCTGTCGGCTGTCTGTCTGCTGTTTGTCTGTTTTCTGTCTGTCTGTCTGTCTGTCAGTCTGTCTCTTCTGCCTGTCTCTTTCTGTTTGTTTGCTGTCTACTGTCTGTTGTCTGTCTGTCTGTCTGGCCCTCTCTCTCTCTCTCTCTCTCTCTCTCTCTCTCCTCTCTCTCTCTCTCTCTCTCTCTCGCTCTCTCTCTCTCTCCATTTACCCATGTTCTGTTTGTCTGCCTGTCTGTCCTGTTTGTTTGTCTTCCTCCCTCCCTCCCCCCTCTCTCTCTCTCTCTCTCTCTCTCTCTCTCTCCCCCCTCTCTCTCCTCTCCTCTCTCCTCTCTCTCTCCTCTCTCTCTCACTCCATTTGCACATGCTCGATCTCGCTCTTGTCTCTCTGTCCTTTCTTTCCATGTCAGTCTGTCTGTCCTGTCTGTCTCTCTCTTCTCCTCCCTCTCTCTCTCTCTCTCTCTCTCTCTCTCCTCTCTCCCTCTCTCTCCTCTCCTCTCTTCTCTCTCTCTCTCCTCGTCTCGTCTATTCTCTCTCTCTCTCTCTCTCTCTCTCTCTCTCTCTCTCTCTCTTTGGTCCTTTGTTTGTCCTCCTCGACGTATAGCCTGCTCAATGGAAAGTCAATGGTAGACCATGAAGGGTATTTAATGGATAAATAATGGGTGAGTGTATCGATAAAGAATATATTGATAGATGGGTGGATAAGTCTAGATGAACACAACGGAAGATACTCTGACACACATGGCTAATGAGACCCCCTAAAACATAACGAATGGTCAGAGAATTAAGATCATGGTCTGCAAATTATGGATGGCAAATCATATATCGGATGTATACTTATTGATGGATTAACTCTGAGGTTTACTTCAAGGAGGCCTATGGACGACAAATGAAAGTATATGCAAATTGAGTAAATCAAATGGGGGTATGTTTTGCTCCCATAGGAAACCTAACTCGAGTAACTTTGTGTCAAGCTCTGGCACGCCTATTAAACTAATCAAATCAGACAAACACATAGACGAACATCTAATAGTGGGAAACATAACAAGCGAGCAAACTGCATCTGAACGTCTTCTAGTAAAGACTTGGCAAAAATGGACTCTAATGTGGGGAAGAGAAGGCGCAGGAAAGATGGAGAACTGGGAACTGAAATTATAAAAAAAATACAGATATGAAAATTTGCTTCAATGAGGCTGAAAGGTTGAAATCGACAAACGAACTTAAATTAAAAAAAAAGTAACAGTATGAAATTTGTCTGCATAGGATTCATGCAAGTTTTAGATTAGGCATGTGGGGCCAGTCTTGAATAAAAGTTACTCTGTGTTAGGTTTCCTTATGGAGCAAAACATACCCACTTGTTTACTGTTTATCGTTTACTGTTCGCTACCTCATTTCATTTCCGATTTTGCTTTGATTAAATTGAGGTTATTTGTATTTGTTTCTGTCCGTCTGTGTGTTTGTCTTTTGATCTCCCTTGCATCTTTGGGTGGATCCTCAGGCGCAGGCTCAAAGACTGTCCCCTACATTTTATATTATTTGCATAATGTCTTTAGTTTTACAGCAACTTTTTCCCTCCCCACGCTTTCGTTTGGTTGCATTTACTACTCTTCGCTGGCTGCTTTGGAGGTGCTATTGGATTCTTTTTTGCACCCTTGGTGGTGAGAACACCACAGTATTATGGACTGTGGTGTGTCTCTATTTGACACCGGGAGCACAGACACAACCAGCCGTGTCTCCCTGATGAGTCCGACCCAGCGGACGAAAGGCCTCGGAGCAGGCAATACAAATATATCTGCCTTCAAAAGGGACTGTGATGGTTCCCTTATGCAGCTAGTGAAGAGTTTTCATATCTGTAACTTTTTTTTTTTAATTTCATGTTCCCAGTTTCTCCATCTTCAAACTTCCCCCCCCCCCCCCCTCCTTAAGTTCAAATCTTTGCCAAGTCATTACTATGAAGACAGTTCAGTTGTTTGCCTGTGCTTGTTTTTCCCCCACTATTAGATTGTTCGTCTATGTATTTGTCTGACTTTATTCAAGTTTAAAAGGCTGTGCCAGACTTGAATAAAAGTTACTCTGTGTTAGGTTTCCTTGTGGGAGCAAAACATACCCCACTTGTTTACTGTTCCCTACCTCATTTCATTTCCGATATATTCAAATTACTTTGCCAAGTGGACAACGCATTCGCTTAGAAAAAAAATCCTGGTCCTTGGGTTTGAATCTTGCTGTACGGGTTTTTGCTTTGTTTCGTTTCGTTTATTTCGTTTTGTCGCTCCTCTCCACAACATACACACGCACCTCTGTGTTTAAAGAGAAGAGATCTAAAAAGCTATTCTTTCAGATAAGATAGCTAACCGAGGTTTCATTTGCTTTGTGCACTTAAAGAACAAACAAAAGAGCTGTCCCTAGCAAGATGTGCAGAAAAATCCACTTTCATCTTTTTCGACAAGAAAGTCATGTAATACAATATAAGACTTCACTGCCGATTATATTTATCCTTCCGCATGGCCATTTGTCTGTTGGTCCCTCCGTCTTATCGTTGTTGTCTGACTGACTGATGCTGTTTAGCTTCACGCATAGTACCCTGCAAACTTCACTGGTCCTCCACCACCCCTCTCTTCCCCCCTTCCCCCTTCTTCCCTAAGGCCCTGCGTGTCCTGCGGAAATTAGACGTGAAATTACTCGTGATTAAACTGACATTTGTTTTGTCAGACTCCTCTGGCTTTAGCTATTTCCGGAGGCCATCAGTCTTGGTGTATCAACTTCAAGGCAATCTTGTAGCGACCTATATAGTTACTGAGTGGGACTGTTTTCCTCGACAAGAAATGATTTATTTACAGAAGTAGTCGTACAAGTAGTAGAAGTAGTAGTAGTAGTAGTAGTAGTAGTAGTAGCAGCAGCAGCAGAAGCCACAACAACAATGGCAGTAGTAGTAGCAACAGTAGTAGCAGAAGAGCAGCAGCAGCAGCAAAAGCAGCGTTTGTAGTAACAATGTTAGCGGTGTTAATAGCGGCTGCCCTCAACAGCAGTGGTGCTGTT
>CM031598.1:112801353-112806354 GCA_018398815.1 Conus ventricosus
TGTGGGGTGTGTGTTGTGTGTGTTGGTGTGCGTGTGCGTGCGTGCGTGCGTGCGTGCGGGGTGCGTGCGTGCGTGCGTGCGTGTGTGTTTTGTGTGTGTGTGTTTTGGGGTGTGTGTGTGTGTGTGTGTTGTGTGTGTGTGTGGCGTCGATTTTGCCCTGTTTATAGCTTACTATTTGTTTCTTTCTTTTTTTGTGTGTGCTTGTTTCTTTTGTTTTATGTTGTTTTGTTTCATTCTTTCTTTTAATCACACCCTTTGGGCAGTGCGTAGTGTCTGCCCCATCGGCAGTGCGTAGTGTCTGACCCATTGGGCAGTGCGTAGTGTCTGACCCATTGGCAGTGCGTAGTGTCTGACCATCGGGCAGTGCGTAGTGTCTGACCCATGAGAAAGTTTCACTGTGACAAGTTCCATTTGTTGGCTCTCAGTTCTGCAGCAGTTCTGTGTAATCTTCTTTAAGGCCCATTACCAATACTCCCCTCCCGTCACATTTCACCTTTCAGGTGGGTCAGGGTGATTTTTTGGGTGAAAAGGGGAATGGTGGTGGTATTATTAAACTAAATGGGAATTCGCGTTGTTTTGTATTTTGTATCTTTTTTTTCAAAATGCTTAAAATTATTTATCACAACTTTTTTTTTTTTCAAAATATCTTTAATCAACCGTTGTGATGCCTCTTTCCCTTCGACCTCTAAAATGTTATATAGAACAATAGCTACGCACAGGGAATTAGGCTGAATTTTTTTTTCCAGCTCTGCCTTTTTGTTCTGCCAGTCTGCTGGTCAAGAACGCCAGGAGTAGGGGCCATGGTTCCTCTCTCTTATCAGCGGGAGGAGATCCATCCATCCCCCCCTCCTTTCCTGTAGGGTCAGCTCCCTGGGTGGGCTGGTGAAAATACGCCAGTACCTGACTTCATATTGTGGCATTTAGAAATACCTGGTGAATTGGGAGCATCAAGGTGTGTGTTGTGTGTGGTTGTGTGTGTGTGTGTGTGTGTGTGTGTGTGGTGTGTGCGTGCGCGTGTGCGTGTGTGTGTGTGTGTGTGTGTGTGTGTTTTGTGCGTGTGCATGTGTGTTTGTGTGTGTGTGGTGGTGTGTGTGTGATGTGATCTGGGGATGGGGAGTGGGGGAAAAAAATACCACAGCTGGTAGGAGATTTTAGCTTGTTTTGGATGATCAGTTCACCAGCAATACACAAACATGCCCTATGTTTGTGGACGTGTAGAGTCCTTTCCTGAGGAAAAAATAAGTATAAGTCTTGGACAAAACCCCGTGGCAGATCTAGTCCTTGAAATGTTCCTTGATGTATTATCCACACATGGTAAAAGATGGATCATGTGTATATTACCCTCAAGCTCTCATTACAACTAGTTCCAGACTAAACAACCGAGCAAACCTGAAAAACCTTTCTTGTCCCCACTTTCCAACCCTGAATGCAACCCACCTAAACTTACAGACCCAGACCCTGGACAGAAGAGGTTGGAAAGATTCCAGTGGAACCAGTTTAAAGGGTCACATCACATGTCCTGCTACCGGATTTGCAGCGGGGTTTCGTCAGGTTTACAGAGTAGACACAATCTGTATATGAAAGGTTTAAAAGCTTAGTCATTAATTGTAAGAAAACTGTACTTTGGTTGTGTTTTACTTGGTTTTTTGTTGATTTTGCGTGAACGAGACTGACAACCAAGAATGTTGAATTTTAAATTCATGCTTGTGTACTTGAACATTACTGCTCATGAATCACTGTTCATACATCCTCGCGCGATGCTGATAATACTGTTATGGAGACTGATGCCTGTTACGTGCTCTTTCCGCAGTTGTGTGTTGGTGTGTGTGGTGTGTGTGAGTGTGTGTGTGTGTGTGTGTGTGTGTGTGTGTGTGTGTGTGTGTGTGTGTGTGTGTGTGTGGTGTGTGTGTGTGTGTGTGCATCTAAAACTCCCAAGATCTCGAGCTAGACATATCCCTTATTGTGAAAGTTCGCATTCATCATGTCCCTGTCCCTGTCCCATGTCCATATTTTGCGTCATTATTCTCCCTTCCACAGTACCTCAAACTTTCCGAAAGGCATCTTGAATACCCACGTCCTCTTTAGAATCAGGAACACAGTTCTGCGCAATTGAATCGAAACTTTCTAGTTGGCGTCACGGCATACTCAAGTGTGTGTGTGTGTGTGTGTGTGTGTGTGTGTGTGTGTGTGTGTGTGTGTGTGTGTAGTGTGTGTGTGTGTGTGTGTGTGTGTGTGTGTGTGTGTGCGCGCGCGTGTGTAGTGTGGTGTGTGTGTGTGTGTGTGGTGTGTGTGTGTGTGTGTGTGTGTGTGTGTGTGTGCGTGTGGGGGTGTAGGTGAGTGTGGTGGAGGGGGAATACATGCACGTGCATGTATATTCTTGAGTATGAGTTATTCTGTGCGTGGTTTGCCTGTGGACGGTAGCGAGAGGAGATCTTGCGAGGGGAGTGTCACCGTGTGCAACAGCGAGTGCAAGTGTAGGAGAAGATGCTGTAGAAAGGAATGGGTAACAGACGTACAGTGCAGAAGGGAATGGTGAGTGTCTTTAATCCGAGTTATGGCTGGATCTGATCGTAACGTGAGTGGGGTTGAACAGAAGGAATAAATGTCAAGCATCACTCCTCCCCCCCCCCCCCTTCCCGCCCCATCTGAGTGTGTTGTTATGTGTGTGTGTGTGTGTGTGTGTGTTGGTGTGGTGTGTGTGTGTGTGTGTGCGTGTGCGTGCGTGCGTGCGTGCGTGCGTGTGTGTGTGTGTGTGTGTGTGATATAGCATGTCATTTCGTGTGTGTGTCTATACAGAGAGAGAGAGAGAGAGAGAGAGAGAGAGAGAGAGAGAGAGATGGTTGACGCGTTGACATTTATTGCCTTTAACTTAACCAGCCATCACCGCAGTGGTGGTGAGGGGAGGAGTTTACACATGCAACTTGACACCTTTTATTATTGAAATTCAATGAAAATAGATAATAATGACATTAACAAGACGGGCTCTGAAACGTTATTGATTGAACATCGCTCACACTTTACTGATAACCTCTGTCAGTCTTGTTAGTCCGCCGCTTTCAAGAAAGAGAGCAGACTATTAAGTTCGTTCGTGTCTGGTTTTTTTTTCGGTGTTGTGTGTGTGTGTGTGTGTGTGTGTGTGTGTGTGTGTCCCACGTTGGCCAAAACGGACATTGTGGCAATGTGTCTTTAACCACTTAAGACAGCCTTCTCAAATTTGTTAGTTGATTAGGTAAGGTATGCTGATACTGCTCGGAAAAATCAAGGTCAATGTTAATGTCACCTGATCGTTGAACACCCATTTCCTTTTTCCTGCAACATTTTCCACATCTTTCAAGCCAGATTTTTCGAACTTGCTACACAGGTGCATAGCCTCGGGACAACAACTGAAACAACCCCGACAAATCGTGATGGGTCTGTTAGCCTCATCAACCAACATGGGCCATATCGTCTGGGCTGTCACCTTGTAAACAATGCAGTGAATACAGACTAAACAGTATATATCATATACAAAATCGAAAATAATAAATTGCAAGGCAAATGAAAAACACAAAAGAGAAGAAAAAAAAAAACAAAAACAAACGTGGACACCATAGAGTATATTCACCCATCCATCCACCCATCCACACCACACCACACCCACACAGATAAGAGAGAGCGTTGTGACAATTTGTGCAGCAGTAATTTCAAAAAAGGCATACAGGTGCACAAATTGTCCCAATTGTACATTTTGTGAAAATTTATGCAAACTGGGGACAATTCGTGCAGTGAATAACGGCATAAAATGTCATTGTGACATTGGTGCGGTGGTGACAATTTGTGCGGTAACAGTAACCCGTGACCTAGCTTCGTAAACTAATCTCTCATTCAGTTTACGCACAGTTTCAAAACAAGGTTTCCGAAATACAGCCGAAGGCACAGGTTTCCAAGGACTGGATCTGGGCTTCATATTATCGGTGCAGTGTAAGGGCCTACTTAACTCCATAAACTAGCTACAGGGCTGTTATTTATCATCAAATGTGGCATGTGACCCAGCCCAAGGGGGCATGGCCTCATATGTATATTCATTTCGACTGCGGACTTGGCCGAAGGAGACGATGGTGAAGCAATCTTATAGAGGTGAAGACTCTTAATGCCTTACCTACAATAAACCCCGGAGAAAGAAAGGAAAGGATGGCGAAGCAGACGAGAGGAGGAGGAGGAGTGGGGTTGGTGATTAGGGTTGAGGATGTGACTGGTTACCAGAGTAGAGAAGGAGGGGGAGGGCGGGTGGGGGGTTAGGTTGGAGTCGTGACTGGTCACCACACCTGGAGCTGTGGGCGTAGCAGGGGAGAGAGACTGATAGGATTTGGGTATTTGGGCTGATGGAGCCAGTACTGCCAGAGAGAGCTGGAGAAAGTGCAGATGATAGACGAGGTGTGGATAGAGGAGGAGAGATTTGGGTTGCTGTCTGGCTGCCTGATGAGGTAGCTGACCTTAGATAACCTAAACGGACTACAGACACTGGCCCAAAAGTCATTGGACTGGGAAAATCTGATCACATTAATGTCATTCACTGGTGTATGCAATTTCAGTAATGTGACACTATTATACAGGAACTTTAAACTTATCTGCTTCCTTAGGAAAAGCAATTATTAAAATTTGTTCATTGGTGTGTTTACATTTCTGAGATCAATTATGATGTTCGATATACCCTATCTTAACCTTACACGACACATCAAACAATTTATTTGGATTTGTGTTGAAAATAGGGTTCGAATTATCATCTTAATTGTCCGATATACTGAATTGGATCCTAGCGTGAATGCAAGTGTTCAATTTTTGCCAAAAGCAGTAAATCAATAAAATTCCTGTGAAACTTCTTCTAAGTAAATATTTTTCGGAAACCGCACCATATTCTTAGCGTATTCATTCTTATGAAATAAATCTCACCACGCGATCGTCTGAGCACACTGTTCATGATCAAGGACAAGAAGAATATACCCAAAAAAACTCACACGAAAG
>CM031598.1:112809854-112827354 GCA_018398815.1 Conus ventricosus
AATTTCGTTCGAGTTAAAAGGGGCCACTCAAATGTGAAAACAAAATCACAACTTGTTTTCTAAGTCACAAAATTTTTTAGGCTCAATTCAAATCTCCATTGTTTTACAAAATACATATCATTTTCTTTATTAAAAAGCAGACATTCAAAAAAAATCCCCAAAAAAAGAAACACCATTTTCACATAAAAATGCAAAAATAGGTATTTTCGGGGTGGTAAATAACAAAAACATACATATGTTTTTTCAATGCCGAAAGGCATTTATCCAACACAAAAGCGAAAAAAAAGATGAGACTCACAAAAAGGGGTTTGACAAAAAAAACTACTCATTTCTTACAACATATGTTTCCCCGCCCGAACGTCTTTCCGTGTCCCGACAGTTTAACACATTTTACAAAACAAGTGACCCTGTAAAAATGAAACTGAAAATCTTAAAGGTCTTACACGACATGCGAAAAGGGGTAACAGTGTAGTGTTTTTTTTTTGCTGTCTTTGATTTGTATTCAATTTTTCTGATAGCATCAAAAAATTTTCTACGAATTAAAATTTGCCCATTTGCCTTTGAATTTACGTTACTTTCCTAAGGATAATAAATTGTGAAAGGGGGAAAGTTCAATTTTTTCGAAAAGTTTATATGGACAAAACCCAAAGCAATGTTTTTTAAAAAAAATTTTGTTCAAACACATGCAAAGCATTTTTAAATGGCGATCATTTAATAGATAAAAAATTCAAAAAGCACTTGAGGTTTTAATATTGTAAAAGATCAGCAGATTTTTGAAAAAAGAAATACACATTGGTAGGTCTGAAAGATGCGATGGTATAAAAGAATTCGTGCTGAAAAGAAAACGGTACCAAATCTTTGAAGAAATTTAAGCAACTTTTCCCCACCGACGCACTTTTTTTATTATAGAAGACGTGAATATAAACATTTTTAAAGGAAAAGGAAGCAATTCAAAAAACCCTAAAACTGATTTATTCGATCAGTAAATAATCAAAAAAAATTTCTGGGAATCTGTGCGTAAAAAATTCTAAAAAAGAAGGAAATTTGAAGACTTAGCTAAACGATTGGTCGCCCCTTTTAAAGAATTTTTAGAAAGAAAAGAAAGTTTTTAAGTTCTGGTTAAAGGGAGAAAGTAATAAATCAAGATTTTATGAGCTGTAAAAAATGATGATGTATATGACAATAAGAGATGATGACGATATGATGATAGATGATTTAGTGATGAGATGATGATTATGATGATGATGAAAAAACGGGGTACAGTGAAAAAAATTTAAACCCCACCGATCTCAGTAGAAGAATTTTTTAAATGCGTAAAAACACGAAAAGTCGCAAGGCTGCCGGGTCCGGAAAAAATCAAGGGAAATTAAATTTAAAAAATGCCAGAAATTTTAAATTTGGTAAGGAAATTTTTTTGGAAAAAATTTTCTTAATTTTCCTTTTTTTGATAAAGTGTATCCAAAAGTTGGTGCGAGTCAATTGTTGTCCACTTTTAAAAAAAAGGGAAATTTTATTAATCCAAACAACTAAGAGGAATTTTTGTGAAATGTTTGCAGCAAACTGTATAGTGCAATTATTAAAAAAAGACTTCAGTGGGGGTTTGAGGACATAAATACAGGTGATTTAAAGCGGTTTTAAACAAAATCTTTCCCACAATAGACCATATGTTCACGTTGTTGGTTTTCATTAAAAAAACAATTTTGTTGAATCGTAAGTTGTATTTTTGTTTCATGATTTTGAGAAAGCTTTTGACCATTAATAGAACCAACTTTGGCCATTTTTTTAAAAAACGGATTCATGGAAAATTTTAGATGCATTATAGTATTTTAACGACTGTGTAAAACAAAAGTAGATGGGGTGCTGTTTTAAAACTTTTTAATTAATTGTAATCGGGTGTTAAGCAGGGTGAGTTGCACCCATTTTTTGTTTTTTTTATTCATTAATAGCTGTTTTTGGAGGTGAAAACTCGGAAGACATGGTCCCCTTTTTTGTAAATGAGTTAGGGAAATTCATTCGCTTTTTGCGACACGTTCATTTTTGAGACAAAATAGGCCCCCAAACTAAATTTAAACATTTTTAAGGGGCCAATTCCTCCAGCTGAAAGTCAATTTAAGTAAAAGTATTAATCTTTTTTCAAAAAGGGGGTTACCTTTCCCCTGGGAAAAAAATGGAAAAATTGGGGGAAAATATCCGTTTAAATGTATTAAATATTTGGGATATATTTCCACCGATTAAGTTCACTTTCGCTGTAAGAATTGCTTGGAGGAAAAAAATGCATTGCTAGCTTTATAAGAAAGTTTCGAAGCTGAATAAAAAATCTCTTGCTTTGTTTTTAAAATTTGTTTGCCGTTTGTCCGAGGCCTGCCCGGTTCCCCCACCGGGGGGCGGAAGTCTTTTTGTTTATTTCTTTGCTGTTGTCTTTATCCGTCCTTGGGGTGGCTTGTGGCAGTTGCCCCTTTGGGGTTGGGGTTCCTCACTTGGGTTTTCTTTCTCTCTCCTCTCCTCAAATTTCCACCCCCGTGCTTTTCATCCCCCCAGTTCACGGGTGGCGGTACCTTTCTTCAAACTTTCTGTCTACGCCCTCGCCTGTTTTTTTCCTGCGCACGTGCTTCGTTTCTTTTATTTTGAAGTATGCTCACTCGTGACGCAGCGGCATTTTGGCCGCCATTGCGAGGGAGGTTGCTCTTCCTCGGCGAAGAGTCTCTGGGGGCCCCTGCTCCATCCGGTTCTTTCCCTTATCGCCCAGGTACAGTCATATTTTCAATTCCTGCAGTGGGCCTCAGGAGGGGAACATTTCTTCTTTTTCCGCATTTTTTTCCCCTCTGTCCTTCGCTGGACAGAGGTAGAAAAGGTCCTTTGACCCGCCTCTTGGGGGTAACCCAGGGGTACGGGTAAGATCAGTTCGGGTCTGTTTGTTTTTGATTTGTTGTTGTTGCCGTTATCTTCACTTTTGCGCAATTTTCTTTTGTTTTCAAAATGTAAGAGGAATTTTTGTGTGAGCCCTTTTCTCGGGTTAATTCAATTTTTAAACCCGGCCATTCTAATTATTTCCAAAATTTTTCTCCTGTTTATTATCTGGGATGGGGTTTAGGGGTGGGGAAGGGGAGCCCCGGGTGTTTTCGGGGGTTGGGAACTGCTTGGTCTCGCTCGTCCGCCCCTGTCCCCTTCGCCGGATTTTTAATCCTTCGGCCACCGCTTTTTGTGTGTGCGGGAAAACGAGTTTTATGTTCACGAGCGTGCGTACGCATGATTTTGCGTTGGATGCGTGGTTAATTTGGTTATTTTGAAAGTTTTTAAAAAAATGTACATTTGCCTTTGAATTACTTTTGCAAATGTGGTGGCAGTTTAAGCGAGGTCGCTGTGTTGTTTATTTCCTGGGAAGGAAAACGTAAGCGTGAGTGAGAGAAGGGTGAAGATAATTCATTTTTTTAAAAACCTGTTGATTTAATCAGTCTTTTACCTGCATCGTTGAGAAGATTTGTTTTAAAAGGGGTTACTGTGTCGTTTAATCACTTCCCCTCCCCCACATGCGGTGGTGAAAAAGACTTGACAGCAAGGGTCAGACGGACGGGGCAGGTTCATACCCTTTCTTCCTTCCTCCTTCCTTCTTTTTTTTCCTCCTCTCCGACCTCCCCCCACTCGCCTCCCCCCCCGGGGGCTTTCACCTGGAGCACAAACGGAGGGTGCACGGCTGGCGAGGCCACGTTCTGGCTGGCCCCGGGACGAGAGGGGCCCACGCGCTGGTCGGGGCCACCCTTTGGGGGGAAACCGGGGGACGTAGGGGACCCGCCGTCTCGACGGGCCCGGGGGCGGCCCCCCCGTCCAGGACCTCCGTAACAGCTACGCCCCCCCCCCCCCCCCCCCCCGGGACACCCCTTTAAATGCCCGCTTGGGAGTCGAGGGTGTCGCTTTGGGCGACCCCCGCGAAACCAACCCGGCTCGGAGCACCTAGTGCGACAGGGTGTCCCGCGGACTTTACAGGGGGGGGGATTGGACGCACTCCGGGGTGTGAGAAAGGGTCAATAGGAAAAATTTTCTTAAAAATTGTGTAATGTCATAGTGCTGAATGCTGAAGGGGGGGGGATTGGTTCTCGTTGGTGAAATATTTTATTAAATCGGCATGTTGGGGGGGGGATTTATGCGATTGTGCATGTTTTGTCGTTGGGTGCTTGATCGGATTGTGCATTTGTTGCGTTAGTGCACGTGATTGGCTGTGTGTGCGTTTGGGTCTTTATTGTGATCGTGCTGGGCGTGTTTGGGAATGTTTATTTTGTGGTGTGAATAAAGGGGGTGTTGTATCGTAATCTTTATTGTGGGTCTTTTTGGGGACGTGTGGGGCATCACCCCTTCACTCCCACCTAAACCGATCCGTCGGGGCAGCCTCCAGGGTCGGTCGTGACAATTGGGGGGGGTCGCCTGATGTAAAGGGGCTCTGGCGTCTCCTCTCGTTCGCAGAGTCCCGTTTATTTTGTCTGTTTTGTATATGTTTAGTCAGTTTGTCGTTTTGTTCGTGGGGGGTGGCGGGGTGACTCTAGAGTGAAGGGTCTTTTTGGTGGCCGAGGGAACATCCGGCGTGCTGGGGGGTCGGGGTGAACCGGGAGGAGCAACCGCTTCCAGACCTCCTTCCGCCGGGTACCTAAAGCAGGTAGGGCCGTAAGTCTTCCCCTTCTGTTCCCGTCATCTTCCTCCTGTTTTGTATTTAGCCAATTCTTTTTTTTTTTTTTTTTTTTTTTTTTTTTCTCTCCCGGGGTTTTGAGTGGGGGGTTTGCATCGGACGCTAGTTTTTTTTTTTTTTTTTCCCCTTTCCCCGGGCCCCGTCTGTAGGTTTTTGTTTTTTTTTTTTTCCCCGGCCGCCCCGCCGCATGTTGCTCGGCTATAGAGCGCGGTGTTGCCAATGGGGCACCGGACATATTTTTTTTTGTTTTTTTTGGTGAGCCCCACCGCACTTTGCCGTGCGGGGAAGCGCGGTTTGCCAGATTGGAGCAGCCGGAACTTGCCCGCACACACGCACACACACACAAAAACCACATATCCCACCGCCCCTAAAATATTTTTTTTTTTTTTTTAGCTAGGGAAATTGTTTTTTCCCCGGTATTAAACTGTGGATATTGTTTCATGGCGCTTTCCGCGCTGGTGGGGCGACGCTGCGTCAAAAGAAGAAGGGTATTCAAAAGTTACTGTGTCCCTACTTGTCCAGTATTCGACTCCGGTAACTTCTACCTATTCCAGTGCTGTAGCAGGTAGTCCAGTGAGTTTTTTTTTACACCCCTTCGCTGGGGGGGCTTCCTGTTTAGACCCCGATGGCACTCCGCTCGGGGGGCCCAGACATGCGAAGAAGTGGGTTCTGTTGGTCGCAGAGACCGAAAACCCTTTTCCCCCTCCAGGCTTCCCCCCTAAGGGCATCCCCAGAAGACTTTCCTTTTGGGAAGTCGAGACCCCAAGGGGGGGCAAAGGACATCCCCCCGGGTCGGATGGTGAACCCCGCCAGGATTCACCCTGTCCTTCTGTTTCGGAGCGGGGAGCGTAGTGAAGGGCTCTAGGCAGGAACCCCCGTGGGGGGGAAGTAGGGGGAAACAAGTTTCCGAAAAGGGGAAAATAGATAGGTGGAGGCTCTGCTAAGGGAGACTACAGACGGGTTTTGCATAAGGAAGGGCTTTCAGCTTGGGAGGGAGCTGCTAGCAGGAGGCCAGCTAAGGGGGAGGCGATCAGCTAGGAGGAGGGTGCCCCGTCGGAAAGTTGGGTCAGCGTAAAGGAGGCTCCACGGGCCAGCGGGGAAAAGATGGAACAAATTCTTCGCGGCCTCCCCTCTGCAACCCGGGGGTTAATCCCCACAGGTGTAGGTTAAGGCCCAAAGTTTAAAAATTTTTCCGAGTTCGACCCAGTGAGGACAATTTAATGTTCTTAACATTTCGACAAGGTTGCTTGTTCAAAACCCAAATTTTCTGAGGAGCAAAAAGGGTATGCACCTTTTTCTGGTTTTTCTGGTGCTGAAGGGAGGTGTGCCACTCTAAAAAAAGGTTTCGTCTTATGCGCATCAGTTGCTCGCGTAAGCGTTTCCCCCTTTCCCCAAGACCAAGGGGGAATTTAGGTCCATAGAAGAATAATGATGGCCTTCGTCAGTTTGGTGATAGGCTGCGCAAAACGCTAGGGGATGGCGCATTGGCTAAGTTGGAGCTGGAGGGTCGATCCCCATTGAACGCCACCAACACTGTGTCCCCAGAGTTTAGGATCCGGATAGGCAGACAGCACCCCAGATTTCGCGGCTGCGATTCACACAGCGAAAGGTGTTTGTGAAGCTCCCCAGGGCTTTGGGCATCCCCAGAAAGGAAGGAAGCCCTCCACAATTTATTTGGGGATAAGGCGCCGACACTGCACGGGTCAACAAAGGGAGGGATTTCATCGGGGGTTTCACGCCCCGATGTGTTTTTTTTTGTGGTCGTCCTGGCCACATTTTGGAAAGATTGCCCAAAGCCGCTGGGATCTGGGTGGTCCTTTCCCCCGTCCCGGCCTCATAACGTGGGTTCCATCCCAGTTCTTGGGGATTCAGAGTCCCCCGTGTTTTTTCTCGTTGTTGGTTCCCCTTGGTCACACCCTCAGGGATTCGGGCATCAACGATCTTTTGTCAAAGAATTTGGTTTCCCCGAGGCCCGGGGGGGGCCAGTTATGATTGTGCGGGTTGGAGGCGGTTTACCTCCACCCTCCTTTTTTTGTACTTATTTCTATCTCCCCACCCCTACTTCTGGGGGGGGGGCGAAAATATGGCCCTCGCGTGGAGCGACCTCTGGATTCCTTTCATAGGAATACTAACACCTTCGCAACGGGCGCAGTCAGCCCGGTTTTACGGATTTCCCCGACAGGGGGTGGGGAGTTACCCCACCGCCAAAGCTAAAAGCAGGGAAAAGAAAGCGTCCCCCCCTTCTTCAGGGCCCATCTCTGAAGGGGTTTTGGGAAGGGCCGATCCTCAGCATTATCCCTTTTAGGCCAGGGGCTTGGATTCCAACGCCCGACAAATTTGGGTCGTCCCACTCAGTCGGCCCGACACGCCAAGGTGACTTCAAACTCCCCAAGGGGATCCTCTTTAGGTTTTTTATTCGGGAGATTTGTGTGGCCCAAACAGCTTGTTTTTCCCCCAAAACTTGAGAGAGCTTTCCCCGCAGGCCCACGATTTTTTCCCCCCTGGCATCTATGGGCCCAACGGACTCTCGAGCGAGTAAGACAAGACTTCTTTTGGGGCCAGGGATGAAATCCAGGTTAGGCAACTGCCGCGTTGTGATGTCTGCCAATGGACAACCCCAAAGGGGCGCTTGAACGGGGTTTCCCCCAGGGGCGGCCCCGGGTTGGGGAGGCATTCGGGAAGGTTGGGTCGACCTGGTGAACCATTAAACCTCCCTCCGATCGCGGTACCGCTTTCACTTCGGGAGGGTAAATCGCGAGTCGATACCCAGAGGCGTCCCCCTTAGGAATCGAGCCCCTACTGTTGCTGAAACTCTCAGGCAGATTTGGGGGCCCCATGGCGGGCCCAAAAAGAATACGGCCGTAATTTTTTTCTGGAGAGCGATCATCATCCTCCCAGTGTTGGACCGGATCGGCCATCGTCATCGACTCATGAGTTAGGCGTGGAGCTGCAGATTTATGCGTTCACTTTCCGTCATAAAGGGTTCCTGTAATCGGATGCGACTATCTTACCGGGTTTCCCTGTTGATATTTTGGAAAATCATCAAGGGACCCTCCCCTCAACAGGGTTAATCCCCTTTTTGGTTCTGTATCAGGGTAGTGCTTTTTCACTTCATGAGGTTAAGGGGGAATCACCAATGGTTTTGGTTTTTTACTTTCATGGTTGGGAAGGGTTTTCTTAGTTTTTTGATAAATGTAGATTATTTTTTTCCCCGTGTGATTCTATCGTGGAATGTTTGTATTGGATTCATGTACTCTGTCGATCACAGAGAGTTGGGTTCGTCCCATTGTTGTGAAGTTTTCAATGCGACAAGGGGGCAAAGGAGCACTGACCAGGGAAAAAGATGCTTTTTAAAGGGGGTTTGTCACGATTTTGCACGAGCCCACGCTTCGACCCACCTAGGGGGCGGGAAATACTTATTTGTTTATTGTCGTTTCTGTTTTTCGTTATCCTCCCTTGGGGGGCTTTTGGTGCATTGCACCTTGGGGGTTCAGCCAACTTTGGGTTTTTTTTCTTCCCCTTTTCCTCTCTAATTCCCCCCCGTGCATTACCTCAATTCACGGGTGGCCGTACCTTCTCCGAACTTTTTGTCACGGCCCCCCCCTGTCTTTTTTTCCTGTCGACGTCTTTTGTTTTTTTAAATTTGAAGTATCTACCCGTACGCAGCTGGCATGTTGGCCCCCATTGCTGAGGGAGGTTAGCTCTTCACTCGAGGGAAGATGTCTCTGGGGGGGGCCTGTCCAGTCCCGGTTCTTTACCTTTTCGGGATACAGTCATACTTTCAATTTTCCCGCAGTCGGCCTGAGGAGAGGGACATCATTTCTTCTGTTTTCCCCACTTCGCCTCTGTCCTCCGACTGGGGCAGAGGGTAGAGAAGTCCTTTGACCCCCTCTTCGGGGTCACCCACGGGGGGCTGTAAGCACAGTTTCGTGGTCTGTTTGTTTTTATTTTTTGTTGTTAGCCGGCTTAGTCTTTACTTTTTTCGCAATTTTTTTGTTTTCGAAATTTAAGAGGAAAATTGTGTAGAAACCCCCCGGTTTTTCAATTTTAAAAATGGCCCTTCAAAAATTATTTCCAAAATTCTTTTTCCTTTTATGTTCTGGTGATGGGGGTAGTCGGTGGGGAAGGGGGAGAAACCCGGTGATTCAGGGGTTGGGAAATTCTTGGGCTCGCTCGCCCCCCGTCAATTCCCGGACTTTTTTCCTTCGGCCACCGTCTGTTTTTGTGTGCAGGAGAACGAGTTTTTTGTTCACGACGGCGAAACCTGATTTGCGTTTGGATGCTTTGGGGATTTGTGTTATTTTGAAATTTTTTAAAAATGTGAAATTTTGCCCTTGAATTCATTTGCAAATGTGGTGGCATTTTTTAAACGATGGGCGCTGTGTTGTTTTATTTTCCAAAAGAAGGAAAACTTAAAACGTGAGTGGGAAAGGGGGAAGATAATTCTATTTGTTTTAAAACTTTTATTTTAAAGCAGTCTTTTTACCTGCATGTGTGAGAAGACTTGATTTAAAAGGGGGTAGGTGCGTTTAAAACACTTCCCCCGCCCCTCAGCGAGTGGTGATAAACTTGACAGCAAGGCAGACGGTATGACGGGAGGGTTTTCCCGTACCCTTCTTCCTTCCTCCTTCCTTCTTCTTTTTCCCCCTCTCCCACTCTCCTCCCAGCTACGTCCCCCCCCCCCCCGGGGGCTTCCCCTGGAGCACGAAATGGTGGTGCCCCCCGGGTGGTCGAGGCCCCTTTTTTGGCTGAACCACGGGCAGATGGGCCACGCCTGGTCGAGGCCCCGCCCTTGGGGGGGACCGTACGCTAGGGGACCCGCCCCCTCGACTGGCCGGCCTGGGGCCCCCGTCCAGGACCTCCCGTAACACTACGCCCCCCCCCCCCCCCCCCCCGGGGCACCTTTCACTGCCCCGGGTTGGAGGGGGGGGTCGGCTTTGGGGACTCCCTGCGAGAACCAACCCGGCTCGGAGCACCTAGTGCACAGGGGGCTCCTGCGGGCTTGACAGGGCAGGGGTGTGGGCGCACTCCTGGTGGAGAAAGGTCAATACTGGAAATATTTCTTAAAAATTTGTACAGAAAATGTCTGGAATCTGTAATTGTGATTTTTAGTCTAAAAGTGAAATTTTATTTATAAACGTGCATGTTGGGGGGTGGGGGGTTGATTTCGTTGTGCATGTTGTGTGCGTTGGAGTGCTTTTCTGATTGGCTGTTGTGTGCTTGGAGGCTTGATCGTGATTTTGGGTGTTGTGTGCTTTGGGGTGCTTATTTTGGTCGTGCAGTGCTGTGTTGGAATGTTTTTTTTGCTGGTGTAATAAATGGGTGTTGTGTAATCTTTATTGTTGGTCTCTTGCGGCGGTGAGGGCAGTCCCCCTCCCTTCACTCCCACCAGACCGATCCGTCAGGGGAGACCTCCAGGGGGCGGTCGTGACATTGTTTTTATCTCAAATCCTGCCTATGCTACAAATGGGCTGAACTATGGGGGCTTGATGCTGCCGCTGGACAATCAAAAGGTTCATTTTTTTCTTTTAAAAAGCTTGGGGGGATCGTCACAAAAACCCCAAAAAAGATCTTTTGGGATGGAGACACTAACAGAACCCCAAAACTTTGCACTTCACTGTTTAAATTTTTCAATACGGCTCAAATTAACTCAGATGGCTGAACATAGATTACCCCATAAAGCTTATAAAATGCTATTTAGAACTAGATAATAGAGGCAAGATTAACTGGGTGTCACGTGTTAAAGCAAAATTATATGAATATGGTTTGGGGCACGTATGGCTTAACCAAGGTGTCGGGGATATGAACAGTTTCGTTCGTACTTTCAAAGAAAGACTAATTGACTGTAGGTGGCAAGACTGGAATTTTCATGTTCAAAGCAGTGACAGGTTTAGTTTTTATAGAACATTCAATATTATGCATTCACTCCCAACGTATATGTCAACGACATGGACAGGCACTTGAAGTTTGTGATGACAAAATTTAGAGTGGGTGTTTCTGATATTCGTGTTCATCATTTCCGTTATAGACAGGTAAATACCTCTGATCTGTTGTGTCCATTATGTCAACAGTCAGAGAAGACGAAGTACATTTTGCATTGACTTGTCCAGAGTTACAAGATATAAGAGAAAAGTTTATTCCTCAAAAATTTTATACAAGACCTTGCTTATTCAAGCTTACTTTGTTAATGTCATCTGCAAATGAAAACACTGTAAAACAGTTCGCAGCTTTTTTATTCAAAGCTTTCAAACGGAGAAGCATTTGTGCATTGTAATTATTATAATCAGTTTCACAATGCGACTTTGCTATGTTCTCTGTATATATATCCCCCTTCTGAGGGGCCAAGGCCTGTAAGAATAAAACATCTGAATCTGAATCTGAATCTCTCTCTCTCTCTCTCTCTCTCTCTCTCTCTCTCTCTCTCTCTCCTCTCTCTCTCTCCCCTCTCTCTCTCTCTCTCTCTTTCATCCCGCTGATTGTCCAGTCGTGTTGTCCATGACACATACATGCATACATGCATACATACATACATACATACATACATACATACATACATACATACATACATACATACATACGTACATACATACATACACATAAGGTAAGGTAATGTTGCTTATAGCCCAGCCAACCGCAAAAAGGGCCATATCAGGGCTATCGGCGCGCTACAGTCAACTCACAAGTCAATCATTCACACAACCCTTAAAATTCATCTTCTAAAAAACACACTCTAAATATTGTTAAAAAATCTTTCCACTATAAACAGTATACATACACACATACATACATACATACATACATACATACATACATACATACATACATACATACATACATACATACATACATACATACACACACACACACATACATACATACATACATACATACATACATACATACATACATACGCACATACATACATACATACATACATACATACATACATACATACATACATACATACATACATACATACATACATACATACATACATACATACATACATACATATCAATTACTTTAAATGCATCAACTTGTCAAATCAACAACAATGCACAGTAGTCCAGATTGCAGGCGTATCGATAAAGTTATCTTTCACATACTCTCTCTCTCTCTCTCTCTCTCTCTCCTTCTCTCCCTCTCTCTCTCTCTCTCTCTTTCCCCCTCTTTCTCTCTCTGTCCCCACGCCCTTTCTCTCTCCGGCTGGCTCCAATTCTTTGTCCGTCAGTGCTTTAGTCAGCTGATACTATTTAAAGCACAGTTTGAAAGTCATCATCTGTCAGTTTTCAATGCTGGTCCATGAGGTGATTCCGCCTTGACCAAACACGCCTAGACCCAATCATGACAGACATGCTCAAGTATTTTGCGAGTTGTCTACATTTTGTTATGGGTAGACCTAACATTGAAAGTCCTGAAACCACTCTTTTATGAACTATGCCTAGTGAACCTATTACAAGAACAACCACTTTCGTGCTAAATCCGGCATCACTAAGAGCATAGCAAAGAGGCATGTACTTTTGAAATTTGCTCTCATAGCATGTTTGTATGAAAGTGTCAAATGGATTTGAAACCTCGATGACGAATGCCACCGAGTTTCGATGGTCGATGAAGCATAATCAGGTTTCAGCCTTGGCAGATCTTCAACACCGTTTACTGAGACAGGCCTATTTGAAAAACATCCACGAAATCCGTCGCAATGCATTTCTGTAGCTCCTTTCTGATGATCTCAACGCATCTGTCGTGTCTTTGTGTATAGAGGCCCCTCAGTTGACGACATCCATTCAAGGCATGGGAATTTGTGTCAGAACGAAACCCGCACAAAGCACACTGTCTCCGGTAAGTATCAGGATAGTAGATGTTATTCACTGCATTGGTCTCCAGCAGCTGTAGACGTCCCCTTTCTGATGAACCTGGTTATTTGGTCATTAATGTTGGTGTTGGTGAGGTGTCCTATGGAGTGGGTCACTGCCGCATTCGGAATTGCAACCCGGGTGATTCTCCCTTGTTGTTGCAGCTGCTGAAAATGGTGTGTATCTTTGTCCATTTGCAATCTTTTGATTGCGCTGTACAATTGTTTAGAATTACTGTAGCGCATTTGAACTACCCCATCATCAGAAGCTGGGAGTACTACTCCGAAACTGTCGCCGTGTTCATCGAATTCCAGCTTAAGATCCAGTCGCACACACAGCTCATGGAGCTCAACGAAGGAAGAACGTGACCAGTTGACCTTGCTGCCTTTCCTTAACTTCCCTTCGGTGTCTGTGGCATATCCTCCAAAATTGCTGTCGTCTGGATCTGCGTGAGGCACTTTTCTCTTTTCCATGTGGAGATGGAAACTGTTGCGCGCTACCATTCTGACATGTTGGTCATCACTGTTCAGAACAGAGATCAGGAATGAGATGCGTTTGGCGTAGTACATGGTACTTGGTTTCAACAGACCAAGGCCGCCTTGGTTTCGGGGAAGGAACATGTGCGCTCGATTGGTAGAAGAGTTCAGCTTGAGATGAATGCGAACAAAATCAACTACATACATACATACATACATACATACATACATACATACATACACACACACACACATACATACATACATACATACATACATACATACATACATACATACATACATACATACATACATACATACATACATAAGTTAAAATGTGATGGCGCCATGATGAAGATGAATTCTCCATTATTTTGAATTCCCTGCCTTTGAAGAAACACGAAAAAAATAGCTGTTTAGGAATATCATTCTTAAAGAGAGACAGAGACAGACAGAGAGAGAGAGAGAGACTCAAGACTCAAGACTCAAGACTCAAAAACTATACTGAACAACATTAAAAACGCACCGCTTGCCAAAAGACCCAGACAACGTTGGTAGTACAGAATTATTTAATGAAAGTAAGCATATTTGATTACGCATCCATTTTTCAATTAAACAAAATGTCTGCTCTTGACAAGAATGGCCGAATTCATCTGAAATTAGCTGTTGACTTCACTAGGGTCCCTGTCAAAAAGTACACCACGACGAGCATGTCCGTCCGCGAGCTCTAATACCGAGTGTGTCCGCCATTTGCCCTGATGCACGCTTGGCAGCGCCTCCTCATGGAGTAGACAAGGTTGTGCAAGAACGCCTGTGGCAGTCCATCCCACTCCTCGGTCAGTGCGCGCCTCAAATGATCGAGAGTCTGTGGACGTCTTCCACGGGCCACAAGACGCCCCAGCTCATCCCAGACGTGTTCAATGGGAGCCATGTCAGGGGACAGAGATGGCCAGGGCAACACGGCAATGTTGTTCGCCTGGAGAAACGCAGCGGTGGCTCTTGCGGTGTGGGGTCGTGCATTATCATGCTGGAAGAACTGCAGCTCCGGGTGCTGGCCAAACAGTGGGACGACGTGGTTCTGCAGCACCTGCTGGTATGTGTTGGCATTCACATGGTTGTCAAAAAAGTACAGAGGTGTCCGGTAGTCATGACTGAATGCCCCCCAAACCATCAGACTGCCCCCTCCCCATCTATCGGCTTCAAACACGCAGCAGTTGGCGTAGCGTTCCCCGACACGCCTCCAGACTCTCATTCTCCCGTCAGCATGAGATAACGCGAAGCGACTTTCGTCAGAGAACAGCACAGCTCTCCACTGACGTCGTGTCCATGGCAGATGCTGGTTGGCCCACTGCAGGCGTTGCTGACGGTGTCTACGGGTGAGGACTGGGCCAACATGAGGGCGTCTTGCATTGAGCCCTGATTCTTGCAATCGACGTCGAACGGTTTGTCCAGACACTGGACCCCGTCGACCAACCACCTGGCGACATGTTTCTGCTGCTGTAAGGAATCGATTACGAAGATGAAGCTGTCGAATGTATCGATCCTGCGCTGGTGTGGTAACACGAGGTTGGCCCGTTCGGCGCCGATCAGTGGTGGAACCAGTCGCTGCCAAACGTTGTGATAGCCTTACAATTGTAGAGTGACTGCAGTTCAGTTGTCTGGCTGTCTCTCTCGATGACATATCGACCATCAACATTCCAATGGCTCGCTCGCGTTCTTGCATAGACAGTCGCGGCATTGTTTTCGGACCACTTCGCCTGGTCGAATGACAACTGATACCGTTTTCCAGTCGGCATGACTTCAAACTCACCATTTGAGACAAAGAAACAGATGAGCTACGTTCAGTCTCGGCCCCAGTGGCAAAAAAAGTGTTTTGGGCGAGTTGCACGTGGGCGTCACACGAATGTCGGCAAGCGCGGAGAAATCGAGGCAGTGTGAATCTGTGTCCCTTAAAAATTGTGTTAACATACCAAATCCAAATACACATTTTTTCCAAATGGGAAATCGGCAAATCAAAACGGTGCGTTTTTAATGTTGTTCAGTATATATTACTCAAGGATACTCAGAGAGAGAGAGAGAGAGAGAGAGAGAGGGGGAGGAGAGGGAGGGAGAGGGAGGAGAGGGAGGGAGAGGAGAGGGAGGGAGAGGAGAGGAGAGGGAGGGAGAGGAGAGAGAGAGAGGGAGGAGAGGGAGGGGGGAGAGAGAGAGGGAGGAGAGGAGAGGGAAGCTCCTGTGTCTAGCCCGCAGGGGAAAGGCAAGCAGATGCAATTTCACTTTCACGATTAGGCCATATATTTAAAAAGCATTTTTATTCGGTTAAACTACTTAAGATGTTTAATTTCAGGTATGCTAACACGTGGTACTGGGAATCAGGATCTGTTGCTTACTACTGGCACACTGTACCTGGCGCTCTGCCAAAAGCTGTTGATGCATGTGGATATGTATTTCACTCTCAAAATCTCTTCAGTTTATCCTTCAGGGAATGTTCAAGAGCACTCACTTTGTATGTATTTTGTCTGTGCGAAATCTTCACTAAAACATTCTGGCGCATCACCCTTCCTGTATCCAACATGACCACACTGTCACCTGTCTCAGTCGTGACGTGTCCTTTGCAGCACGTGATACACGCCATGCTGGCCTGTGACATGCAAAGTATCTGCAGAAGACTGGACGTGACTGGTGAATGGTACAGTGTGAAGTGTGATATGCCTGGGGAAGTGGCACAGCCCTATTTCTCCTGTGCTGTGACTGGGGAATTCGTCCCCTACAGTCTGCTGTGTGACTTTAGAGAGGACTGTCCTGGTGGAAGTGATGAAGACTTCTGTGAGCACCCCGCGTGTCAGCAAAATAAAATACACTGTGGACAGCAGCAGGTGTGTTCTCTCTGAGCCACGCTTACTGTACAACTGGTGCAATTGCCGACTTATTTACATTTCCACAATAAAGGAAAGACCAATAATGGAAAGATCGAATCTTTATTCAGTACTCGAGTGGGTAGGATGGGGGTCGGTGTTGTTTTCCATTGTCTAATAATTCATAATTTTATTCAGCCAACTGCACAGAAATACTCTAATATCTGTCTGTCTGTCTGTCTCTCTGTCTGTCTGTCTGTCTTTCTGTCTCTGCCTCCCTGTTGCTCTCTCTCTCTCTCTCTCTCTCTCTCTCTCTCTCTCTCTCTCTCTCTCTCTCTCTCTCTCTCTCTCTCTCTCTCTCTCTCTCTTTCTCAACGTTATTTTGATTATGTCTTATTTGTGTTATACCACGGTGTGCAGTGCTCACCTGTCTATAATCAGCTGTCTCTATTCAACTGTCTCTATTCAGCTGTCTCTACCCCACCGCTGTTCATCCTCTCTCTACTGTTCGTCCCACCCCACCCATCCACCCCCTGCCCCCAGGCCCCAATGCCCTGTCCTTCATTTTATAAGTGATAGCAGTGTGGAACCAAGAAACTTACTGAGGAGGCAAAGTGCATGATCAATCTTTCCCTAAGGTCAGATCCTTTGGTTGGATCTTGGTTGCCACTATAAACCGTCGTTCCTTTCTCCCACTTCATTTCAACATACACATTCACTTCCCTGGTGTTGTGTCTGAAGTCAGTATGTGACAGACCACTTCTCTCCCATCTCTTCACATAACTCATTACCTGTGTACTCGGTATTGTATACTAAGTAAGTAATACTTTCGATTGTGTTTTGTGTTCATATTTGTTTTGACATGATCAAGATATACAAATGTAAAGTATCTGGTATCCGGAAAGGCGCATTTATAGACATGCGACTTATCTAGGTTGTTTGCTGCTCTCTCTCTCTCTCTCTCTCTCTCTCTCTCTCTCCTCTCTCTCTCTCTCTCTCTCTCTCTCTCTCTCTCTCTCTCTCTCTCTCTCTCTCTCTCTCTCTCTCTCTCTGTGTGTGTGTGTGTGTGTGTGTGTGTGTGTGTGTGTGTGTGTGTGTGTGTGTGTGTGTGTGTGTGTGTGTGTGTGTGTGGTGCGTTCACAAATGCATACTCTCAGTGTGTGGACTTTCATCACCTGTGTGATGGTTATGAAGACTGCAAGACAGGTATGGATGAAACAGGCTGTGATTGGCATAGTATGATAGCGACATTAACTACCAGCAAACCACCAGTTCTGGTGAATTTTGACAAACCTGGAGCATTCACTACGATCACGCTACCTGGAAACATGACTCATTGTCCAGAAACCCACTTTCAGTGTCACAGTGGTGATTACTGTCTACCTGTCTACGTCAGGTGTAATGACGTCAATGACTGTCCAGATCATGAGGACGAAGAAATGTGTAGTTCTTATACGTGCCCAGGATTCTACCGATGCCGTGGTAGAGACCGCACAACATGTGTGCACGTGCATCATCTATGTGACAGTCTGCCACAATGTCCACAGCATGATGATGAACTGATGTGTGATATGACGTGTCCTGAGTCATGTACATGTTATGGTCTGACCTTCATCTGTAGACACACTTTCCACACCAGCTCTT